>JANRMT010062848.1:19967129-20000652 GCA_026402145.1 Polypterus bichir lapradei | reverse complement strand
ATAGGGTATATACTGTAAATGTTCAAACTGATAACTGTTCATGTGTTGAGGGGATTTGAAATTTTAGAGATTCAGTGCCTCAGTGTCATATCTTTAAGGAACAGAGCTAAAATGTCTGCAACTTTTGGTTTTTAATATGTAAGAATATTTGTATTTTTCCTTTTAAATATTTTAAATGTACTGAATCTTGGTAGATAATAATAGCTTCAATATTTTCTATGTGGTAGTAACAGTGAAAAAAACTGTAAAGCAAGGTTTTTAAAGGTGTTCATTATCATGCCTATTGTTTTGCTGGATTTTCCTAAAGAATATAAATATTTTGAACTAATCTCTTTTCCTTAGTTTATTAAATGCTGAATTACCTTTATGTTAAAATAATTGAGATTTTCTGATTTATTTTGTTCTTAAGATTGGTTTACCACACTGGAATTGGGGCATCCCACATATTCTGTTGGGTTTGTAGAGTTGTAAGATTTAGAAAACTGAACTGCTGAAGCCCATGTAGCCAAACCTGAGCTACTAGGTAACATAACAAATAAGACAAAACTGCAAATACACAGGTATGGGGCCTAAATAGATTTGGGGCCATGGAGCCAGATCCTTTCCTTTCCAGAGTCATCCAGGGAAGGGCGGTTTAATAAGGGCACTTCTTCATGTTCCCCTACTATAGTAGGCTCCCCTGTTACGATACTCATCAAGGTTCCCCACTTGGAGCTCTGAGCATGAGCGGATATATACATAAATTATTTTGGAGAGTGGCAGCGACTCTCTTGGAAGTGCCAAAACTTGTCAAAAGTGAAACATCCCTTATGACATGTGCAGGTAAGCACACATACATTGCCTGCTATTTCAAAGCACAAAAGGAAAATCCCACTTCTAGCACTGTTGAAAGTGATGTCACATTCTCACATTGCTTTTGAAAGGCACACAGAAAACATCAACAGTCACACTGTGTTTCTCTGATAACTGAAAGGGATCTTTCTCTAAATGGGCAATAGTATCTAGTATTCATATATTTTTTTTACTTACATCAGCAGCAAACATTTGATTCCAGACTTGTCTAGTTCATTTAACATACACTGTGTGAAAGGGCATCAGCATTTTAACAACTGCGGGTATGTTTGTGCTTACTTATAACGCATGATGTAGTTCTGCACAAAGTGTAGTCTGATATACCAGCAGAGTATCAGTATGCTCCAGAACTCCAGAAGATGACTTGCCCATCTCAGTTTTCTGCCTTAACCAGATTATTCATCTTAACCGGTAAACACACTCATAGAAAGAGAGAGAGAAAGAGAAGAGAAATAAAAAATGATTTGTGCCACCACTTCAGACACTATGAATCCAATACAAATTAAATCACAAGGCCATCCCCATAACAATAAACCCCCACAACAATTCAGTAGTGCTCCCCAACACTAAGTTTCTCTGAGCCTGTTAGATTTTCGAACCTGGTTGCAGAACAACACTCTGTACAGTAGAAAATTAAACAATAAAAATAAGGACCCATCGTGTACCTTGAGTAGAAAAGAAAATGAAACATACAGCAAATAAATATACAGAGCAGGAAGGGTACGTATTAAGACAATCAAAATTATTAAAATTTTTAATCACGATCGCTCATAAAATATCACTCATTTAGTCTTGATTAATCAAATGTTTAATCAAGGCATTTCCGTAATGTCCAGTGGTATCCTGTAAATGCCTACTTCTTAGCTGCTCAATCTCTAAAGACTTGGGTCTTTCATATAAGCCCTTGGTATGTGACAGAGTTGTCTCAGGTGAAGATAAAATGTAAGAACTGTCAGACCTCGCTTAATGATGTCTATTAGTCCTGCATCTTAACCTATTTTTAGAGGTTTTCAGTCAAATGCCACCCATTTTGAATCACATATCTTTAGTTAATGCTTTAGAGTTTGTTTCATTCATGGACATAAGCAATGTTGTACATTCATGAATGTCTGCCACAGATTTGCAGCATAACTTTACAGTATTTAACATTGCCAATATGCATGATTTGATCTTAAGTGATATGTCAGGGATGTTGTACTTGAAACTTAAATTTGTCTGCATTAAGTTTACAAGTATCAACACTTAGAACTGCCTCAGAGAGTTTTCAATCAAAAGCAACCAATATAAATTTGTCTTTCTCAGCCATTGCTAATAAAATAGCTTAGATCAGGGGTTCACAAACTTAAAGTCACAGAATCTCAAAATGTTGAACCATCTGGTCACTAATATAAAGCCCAAGCTGCGAAGTGGAGCATGATCTTGGTTACTGGTAACAATTATCACACTGCATGATTTTGTTTAATAGTAGATTATTAACTGCCACTCATCTCCCTAATACTGCAATAAAGATTCTAAGAAGTGCTTACAGAGTTTTTTGCATGGCTTTTCTATGTACTCTAAATGCTTTTTAATAAATTATTTCTAATGTAAGACCAGTAGCATTGTTTAATAAGGAATAAAAATTTTTAGTTCATGAAAGTTATTCAGTTACATATTAATCAAGATCAAAAATACACAGATAAATAACTTAAGTTATATATGACTTCTGGAGAGAAAAAGAAGGCTGAGTGTCTTTATGTTCCATAAGGTCATTATTGTCAAAGTTGGGTTCCAATTTTGATAACTAAGCATTCTGTGCTTCTAAATTCAACCTATTCCTATACATATTTTTAAATGAAGGATTAAGGTTACAAAATATTGGCAACTCTGTCGGAAACAGTAGGTTTATGATGATGATCAATATTAAAGATACTAAAATAAAATATTAAATATATGTGTGTTAAATTATTAATAATTGTTACAATTAGTCATTGTTTTCCTCATTGTATATCCTTCTGTCTTAGCCTGGTGTAAGACGCTAGGGGTCACTGTTGCCCCTTTCAACCCAACAGACAGACACACTGAACACAGGGTAGAATGACCAAGAGGGTATTTAATTCTTTTTCTTCTTGTTATAGTGCCCAGAAGCACCTCCACCACCATAAACAGGCAAAACCAATAATAATAATACAGTGAATCACCACAAATCTCTCCTCCACACCTCCCAGTAAGCCCTCCCACCTCCCAACCTCGGCTTGCTTGCTAGGTCTCCAACAGTTGTTTCTATAGTGTCTGACCCAGAAGTGCTTTGGTTCTCTTGTCCATGTGACATTCCTGCACTTCCAGGTCAGCTGGAGAAGTTGAGTTTTCTGTCAGCCCAGAAGTACTTCTGAACTTCTGTCCCTGTGACTCAGTAGTACTTCCAGGCTATGGAAAAGGTATGAGTCTCCAAGTTGCCCTTCAGAGTCTGCTGGAGGCACCCATGGCATCCAGCAGGGCTGAAAAGCCAAACTCCAAATACCATGGTGACCTGCGGGAATCTGGGGTACCGCTATGCTGCAGGGACATTGCCATCTGGCATCTTGGGGGAGGCAGTGTCCCCCTGTAGCTGCTTTCTTCTATCTTTCTCCTCTTTGGGTGTCCCGGCCAGGTTGAGCAACCGGCCATCTGCCAAAGTGCCCCTCCATCAGCTGATAACTGTGGAGTGAAGCGTTCAGTCCCACGAGGGTTGTTATTCTCCAGGAGGAGTTGTCTGCGATGGCCAGACCATGGCTTCATCCTGTAAAGAAAGAACAGGAGAACTGCGGAGAGATACTGCACAAATGCTGTCGTTTAACCACCTCCCCGGTTCTCCGCAGACAATTCCTCCACACATGGCCCAGCCGGCAGCATTCATAACACAGCTGCCTCCCTCCAGATATTCTCGCCCTGCAAGACTGAAAACAGGTGGACTATCTCCCTGTCCACGTGGAGAGCATACTTCAGACACACGTGAGCTTGCAGCTCCATGCTCTGTAATATCAGGAGATCCCTGCTTTTTACAGCGGATCTCCTTTTTTTCTGGGGTTTCTTAATAGTCTGGGTCTCTCTATGAATAACAGAGAGTCTCTTCACTGTTTGTACCCCTTTCGATTTTCGCATGACCAACGCCGATGTATCAAGTAGCGGGACAACCCAGATGTCAGCACTATCCAGCTTCTCCGACTGCCCCGATTCTTCCACCAGCCCTTCAGTCAGCATTCTCCTATCATTTGTAGGACGTGAGGTTGCTTGACAGCTGATATTAATAAATCATGCTGCCCCTTCACTTTGTGTCCCTTTTTCATATACAGTACCAGTTGTATTCACCTGTACTGCTGAATTCTTTACCTGGGGAAGTTTTCGACCAAACTGCTGCAGGTACTTCTCCACACACCTCAGAGGTGCTTTGGCCATTGCCCCCAGTTCTTCCAAGAGTTTCTTCATGGTTGAAACCACCTGTATAAAGTCTAGTATGGGCTGGATCAACCTTTCCAGCTCCCGCACCTCGAAATCATTAAATGAATCAGTGGGAGGAGGGCTCAGGCCATCATCAGCCCCACCTCCTAACCGTGAGCCGGTGAACATGCCCATCTCAGGGGCATGCACCGTTGGATCTCGCAAGGACAGTTGGGAATTGGAGACCCGAGATTTGGCTGGTAACCGACTGTGATCCGTCTGTCTCAATCTGCCGGCGCATTGTTCAGTCCTGTCTCGGTCTTCTTTACCTTTATCGATGTCGTTTGGTTCTGCACTTGCCTCTCCCTTCCCCTTCTGGGAGTCCAAGACTATTGGGTGATGAGCAAGGTAAAAGTCAGTATGATGGGGACCTTCTCCTTCACAGAAACCCTCAGGGCAGGTCACGTAGTCCAGGTCTGGCAGCTAGATGCTGCGGTGTTCTGCACTCTGTACTTTCTCAGCCCAACCATCCTCATCTAGGGGACTGCAGTTGGCTCCTTGCCAAACCTCCGGACATCCTTCTTCTATGAGGTATGAGCACGGGACTAGGTTTATCACATCGAGAAATTTTCCGATCCCTTCACCGGCACGTACCTCATTCTGGACGCCATCCGCTGGAGTTTTCTTTTCCCCTCGATCATGGCCGCTTGCCATCTCTTCGTTGACAGTGCCAATCATGAGTAGAGAATATTTTCCACCGTTGTCCATCTTTCTCGTTTTCTTCTTTCCTATCGCGTTGTGGTGCAAGGGTACTGTGTCGTGGCACTGTCTGTCAGGCTGCGTCTTTGTTATTTTTTACATGTTTTTGCCAAATAGACGGCCAGAATCCTACTGGCTATGCCAATGTAAGATGCTAGGGGAAGCTGTCCTCTAACTCCCAACTCCAGCTCGCTTGCTGGGTCTCCAACAGTCCTTTATATAGTGTCTGACATGGAAGTACTTCGGTTCTTCCATCCATGTGACATTCCCGCACTTCCGGGTCAGCTGGAGAAGTTGAGTTTTCTGTCAATCCAGAAGTACTTTGGAACTTCTGTCCCCATGACTCGATAGTATTTCAAGGCTATGGAAAAGATATATTAGTCTCCAAGTCACCCTGCAGCATCTCCTGGCAGCACCCATGGCATCCAGCAGGGCTGAGAAGCCAAACTCCAAATCCCATGGTGCTCTGTGGGAATCTGGGGTACTGCTATGCTGCAGGGAAACCGGCATCTTGCGTCTTGGGGGAGGCAGTGTCCCTCTGTAGCCGCCTTCTCCCATCTTTCTCCTCTTCGGGCGTCCCGGCTGGATTGAGCAGCCAGGGTGTCCGCCACACTGGCAATTTCTAAATATCTTGTAAAAATTATGCTACAATAACAAATTCACCAAAACTAAAAATCTTGTAATGTTGGAGAACTGGACCTGACAGACAGACAGACACACACATACACACACACACACTTACATAAAACACTCTCTTTCACAGAAATCCATCTGTTTTGCTATATGGTTCCCAGACAGTCCCCATTCTGGCATGGACTGGCTCAAAGGAATGTGGGAAGTGAGAAGGATCTGTTTCCTTGGAACCAATGTGAGCAATGTAAGACTTTGATTTGTTGCAGGAGGTTGACATAGAAGAGGAGAATGGGAGAGACAGTATAGATAGCAGAGAGATAGTATATTGATACATGACTGCTTTTATGTTACAATTGAAGGACATTTTCACCTACTTGTATATTTATTATAAAACAAGGCAATCTAAAGACAGTCTTTAAAATGGGAATGGATTTTTTTTAATAATGTCAACTTCACTGAGGCCATGGATCACAGTTTGAAAAACACTGGCTTAGCTGGTAAGTGGTGTAGAAAACCCTTTAAAAATAGGAGGAAAAGCGAGTAAACAAATAAATAAACCTCTTATCTGATGCAAAAAATGTATAGTAACATAAAACAATGTATGATTAACAGCAAAGACACTACCGTAAAAATCATCTATGAGAAAAAAACAAAACAGCAATTATAGTATCAATTTTATAATATCCACCAGCATATGGCATTTATGGCCAGTCAGTGTTCTTTATGGTTTCTTGAATTTTTCTTTCACTACAGTATAGATTTTGTACATTACAGGGCGGTTGTCAGAGAAAAATGTTAAGAGTGCAGCAAAACTTTACTTTTCACTTTCAAACCTAATAAACACTAACATCTCACCATTGCCCTTACAAAATATGAACTTATAATGAAAATAAAACAAGCAATGAATAATTCACACAAAAGAAAACAACAAAGATTGCTATTTAATTCCTGCTTTTAATGTTTCAGTACAGAGCAGCTTACAATGTGCAGACATGTCACTACTGGTGTGAATTACTGTTTAATGCAGTTATCTGACCACCAGCAATGTACAAATATTTTTTGGTACAAGTTAAGTATGCGAGAGTGTGTTCTGCAATACAATAAGTCTCACTTCCACCTGCAGCTTGTCCGGTCATGAGATATGCAATGGAGCAGTGAACATTCTATGGAAATCTGCATCACAGAGACCCATTTTGTGAGAGTTGAGAGGGCACACTAGAGGTGCCTCACATGCCTAGATGGCCTCTTCACATACAGCAACTTGTTTACTCTTTGAATGTTGTACTGCTTGCAAAAGGGAAAATTAAACCATTTACAAACAGCTGAGGTAAAGCTCCCTGTTCTAAACTCTTCCATTTCTGATCCTCATGCACATCACCACCACAAGACAACATTGGCAGACTTGGGCAGTGGAGACTTTGTGGATTTTATTTAAGTGTCACAAAAAGATGTCGAACTGATCATTGTGATACTGGCATTTGCATACTGATTTTTCCTAAATATTTATTGATTTTTTTATTTTATTTGAAGAAAATAACATTGTGCTTACAATCAAGTCAAACTTATACAGCAAATTACTTCATAGTCAAACTGAAAAGAAAAAAAAACATTAGAAAGGTAAAAAAGGAAAGCAACAAAGCAAACGCCCTCACAGAAAGAAAGAGAGGAGAGCCAACATCATGGGCAAAAATAGTTAGAGAAAAAAAAACCCAAAGCACTGAAAATGTCCCCTTCGCCCAATACAAATGCTTATTCTAAAATTTTATTCATCAAATCATGCCATGTTTAAAAAAAATTTTAATAGATGCTCTAAGTTAGAATTTGATTTTTTTTCCATCTCTCTATTATATAAAAAATCCTGGGACGAGACGTGACTTTTTCAGACAGATACTTTCACGTCCTGTGAGACGAGACTTTGTGCCAAGAGATTTAACCATGCCCGGGGCTGGAAATAAAAGACAAAGAGTAGATGACAAAGTAAAATGTCATAAAGAATTCAAAAACGTTGGCATGATACACATGCAGAGCAGGTTGGAGATAATGAAAGTACTAAAATTTGAAAGTCTCAAAAAAATGAAAGTAAAGATTGCATTAGTGCAAACAAGTGGAAATTAATAGGTAAAATAATGGAACAGCGAAAAGAGATTGAATATATTGTTCAGATTTAAACTTTAAGTCAGAGACTTGTAGATCGTCTAATTCGTGTTGCCATCAGGGAAAAGTAGTGTTTCTTCCCAATGAAGAGGTCTATCGGCAACATTTAAAAGATTTGTTGTTTGGTGAAAGTGAAATCCATATACGCAAGCGGCAGAGACATGAAGTGACTGGCATGTAGCGCTGGCCGGAGGGTTGGCGAGCAAAGCGAGCAGGGGGCCGAAGCCCCCTAGTCTTCAAAAAATATAGAATATCACTTAGAATAGAATATAGACCTCTGAATTATAAAAGGTGGGTTTAGATTCCTCAGCTAAGCAAGTGAAGTCTACTTGCTAGTAGTGTGGTATAGGCAATTACAGTCATTTTTCTCCTTCATTTTAAGCCAGTCTGGGAGCACATCAAACACAGCTCTTTAATAACAATAATAATAATAATTTACTTTATTTGCCAAAGTGTACTGCTTCCAAAGTTCACAGTTTGGTCAAAAAGACACTGCTTCTGAACTTTTGATGACATTTTGGAATCTCAAGTAAAAGTAGTGTGTTGTTTCATAAATTAGCTTTAACCTTGATTTCATATCATTGCCAGGTATTATGGTTGAGGAGCTTATTATTATGTTGGCACTTACACTTGTGGGGACAAAAATGATACACAGGAAGTAACTTTCTCTCCATTTCTCCCCCACAACCCTCCCCCATTTTGCTTCCCCAAGTCAGGGTAGACCACACTTCACAAAGTCTCAGTCCTCTGACACACCAAGAGACAGGGCACGCTGAACACAACACAAACCCCTGGCAGTAGTGTATTAAAGAGTAAATTGAGATTTCTGTTTTTCTTAAATATTGAATTGAAAATGCAATATACTGCTCAGTCCTAATCCTGATTTTGTTGGTTATTTTGGATAAAGCCAGCTAAATATACTATAATAATGATATTAAAAAAAGAACCTTATGAAAAACAATAGGCCTGTCTTGATTTAATTTTGTTCTGTCTACCTTACTTAATTCACTGTAATGGACTGACTAACAACAGGCAACTGCTCCACCAACAATACACAAAGCCAGGGAAAGTAAAGAGAATATTACCCTTACAGTGGGGCAGCAATTATTTCTTTAGAGGAAGAAATCACTGTGGTGTAAACTTTTTCAAAGTTAAATTTTAAATTAAATTCCCACACTCAAATGTCAAAATAATTAAAAGCAGAGATTTTTATGGAAAGAAACACTAATTAATATCATTACCTCTTTAAACCATGCAAGTCCGTTATCTCACCAAGTTTTTGCCCGAGTGTTTCTATTTCATCCATATCCCTGTAAAGAAAGTAATTTTTTTTTTATTGTAAAGTATATCATCTAAAACATTCTTAATGACCCTGTAACTGTAGTATACTTTTCAAAATAAATTAACAAACAGCTCTGAAACAGAAAAACATTATTCTATTTTCCAAAATGACAGGTATTTGTAATTTTCTTAATAACTGGATAAATGTAAAATTAGTAATGAGTGATACTTTATTGTATCTAAATATACATTACATGGTGCCAGATATGGGCACCTAACTGACTAGAGTTACATTAGTAAAAATTGATGTAATATAATGTAATATACAGTATACTCCTAATACATGCTACAACAAATTGTTATTAATATATATAAACAATATATACTTCTACATAAGTAAAATACCAGCAGTTATCAAAATGTATACTTCAAAATGGGTGACAAACTAAAATATATTATAATAAATATTGAAGTGTAGAAAAGGTCTCTCACATTATGGACATTCATATATTATGGGCATTCCTTCCTACATTTACTGACTACAGTATATAAGAATCAAATATTTACAAGCAAAAAAATATCCACTAAATAAAGGTTTAAAATATGTAGTGCGTAGTTAATTCATTATACATGTATTTAGCTAAAAACACAAGTCTGTCAATAGCTTCTGGTTTGAGTGATGCTCTGTGGCATGACAGTTTATTGTCACTTGTACTAAATACTCTCTCTGCAGGTGAACTGGTAGACACAGATACTTCTTGGTTAGTTTTGCAAGTTTTGTGAAGTTTTCTTCATGGACTCTCCATCACTGAAGTGGATTTGTGTTACTGTGAGCACTGGCAGGCTGTAAGTAGCTTGCCAGTTCCTTCTAAATAGTTTCCCTCTGGGACAGTAAGGCTGAAAAAGATGATGTTGCCTTTTTAAAGGAGCTCCCCAGTGTCATCTGGTGGTCCAGAAGGCACTTTTGCACTTGCTGCAGATGTGGACACTGTTGTATTACGGTGAAAGATCAGCTTGTTACCCAGTAGGGTGACCTCAGAAACTGCTTGGGACTTCACCTTCCCTATCTTGTGGTCCTTAATGTAAGCAGTTTTAAACTTTGGATCAATGAGGGCACACAACACAGCCACAGGAGATTCACAAACCAGTGTTTTTTCTTTGTGCTGGGTCCAAGCCCGGAAAAATGGGGAGGATTATATAAGGAAGGGCATCCGGTGTAAAATTTTCCTATATCAATATGTGGACAACAATACAGATTTTCATATCGGATAAGCTGAGATCCGGCATAACAATGGCCGCCATCAGTATTGTTAGCCAACAGGGAGCTGGCGGAAATTGGGCTACTGCTGGTCAAAAAAGGAGAAGACAAGTGGGGAGATGTGTCCAGAGGCAGGAGGAGAGGAGCAAGGTAAAGAGAGTGGAACTGAGGGTAGGAACTTTGAATGTTGGCAGTATGACTGGTAAGGGGAGAGAGTTAGCCGATATGATGGAGAGAAAGAAGGTTGATATATTGTGCGTGCAAGGTACTAAATGGAAGGGGAGTAAGGCCAGGTGGATTGGAGGTGGATTCAAATTGTTCTGTCATGGTGTGAATGTGAGGAGAAATGGAGTAGGAGTTATTCTGAAGGAACAGTATGTCATGAGTGTTTTGGAGGTAAAAAGAGTGTCAGACAGAGTGATGATTATGAAGCTGGAAATTGAAGGTGTGATGATAAATTTTGTTAGTGCATATGCACCGCAAGTTGGGTGTGCGATGGATGAGAAAGAAGATTTCTAGAGTGAGTTGGATGAAGTGATGAACAGTGTACCCAAGTGACAGAAAGTGGTGATTGGAGCGAATTTCAATGGACATGTTGGTGAAGGGAACAGAGGAGATGAGGAGGTGATGGGTAGGTATGGTGTCAAGGAGAGGAATGAAGAATGTCAGATGATAGTTTGCAAAAATGATGGACATGGCTGTGGTGAATTTGTATTTTAAGAAGAGGGAGGAACATAAGGTGACATACAAGAGTGGAAGAAGATGCACACAGGTAGATTATATCCTATGCAGTAGGGTCAATCTGAAGGAGACTGAAGACAGCAAAGTGGTGGCAAGGGAAAGTGTAGTTAGGTAGCATAGGATTATGGTCTGTAGGATGATGTTGGAGATCAAGAAGAAGAGGAGAATGAAAGCAGAGCCAAGGATCAAAGGGTGGAAGTTGAAAAAAGAAGACTGCAATGTTTTGTTCAGGGAGGAGGTAAGACAGGCAGTGGGTGGCAGTGAAGAATTACCAGATAGCTGGGAAACTACAGCAGAAGTAGTAAGGGTGACAGCAAGAAGGGTGCTTAGTGTAACATCTGGACAGAGGAAAGAGGAAAAGGAAACCTGGTGGTGGGATAGAGAAGTACAGGAGAATATACAGAGTAAGAGGTTGGAGAAGAAGAAACGGGATAGTCAGTGAGATGCAGAAAGTAGACAAGAGTAAAAGGAGATAAGGCGTAAGGTGAAGAGAGAGGTGGCAAAGGCTAAAGAAAAGGCGTATGATAAGTTGTTTGAGAGGTTGGACTAAGGAAGGAGAAAAGGACCTGTACCGACTGGCTAGACAGAGGTACCGAGCTGGGAAAAATGTGCAGCAGGTTAGGATGATAAAGGATAAAGACGGAAACATACAATTGAGGAGGGTGTATTGAGCAGAAGGAACAAGTACTTTGAGAGGCTGATGACTGAAGAGAATGAGAGAGACAAAAGGTTGGATGATCTGGCGATAGTGAATCAGGAAGTGCAAGGAGGAGGTAAGGACAGCTATGAAAAAGATGAAGAATAGAAAGGTGACATACCTGTGGAAGCATGGAGGTGTTTAGGAGAGACAGCAGTGCAGGTTTTAACCAGATTATTTAATGTAATCTTGGAAAGTGAGAGGATGCCGGAGGTGTGGAGAAGAACTTTAGTGGTACCGATATTTAAGAATAAGGGGGATGTGCAGAGCTGTAGTAACTACAGGGGGATAAAATTGATGAGCCACAGCATGAAGTTATGGAAAAGAGTAGTGGAAGTTAGCTTAAGATGGTTATTAGCTTATTGATGATTATTGAGCAGCAGTATTGTTTTATGCCAGAAAAGAGAACCACAAATGTGATGTTTGCTCTGAGGGTGTTGATGGAGAAGTATAGAGAAGGCCAGAAGGAGTTGCATTGTGTCTTTGTGAACCTGGAGAAAGAATATGACAGGGTGCCTCAAGAGGAGTTGTGATATTGTATAAGGAAGTCGGGAGTGACAGAGAAGTACGTAAGAGTTGTATAGGATATGTACGAGGGAAGTTTGACAGTGGTGGGTCTGCGGTAGAAATAACAGATGCATTCAACATGGAGGTGGGATTACATCAGGGATCGGCTCTGGGCCCTTTCTTATTTGCAATGGCGATAGAGAGCTTGAAAGACGAGATTAGACAGGAGTCCCCGTTGACTATGATGTTTGCTGACGACATTGTAATCTGTAACAACAGTAGGGAGCAGGTTGAGGAGACCATAGAGTGGTGGAGATATGCTCTAGAGAGGACAGGAATGAAGGTAAGTAGGAACAAGACAGAATACATGTGTGTGAATGAGAGGGAGGTCAGTGGAATGGTGAGGATGCAGGGAGTAGAGTTGGCAAAGGTGGATGAGTGTAAATACTTGGGATCAATAGTACAGAGTAACGGGGATTATGGAAGAGAGGTGAAAAAGAGAGTGGAGGCCGTGTGGAATGGGTGGAGAAGAATGTCAGGAGTGATTTGTGACAGACGGGTACTAGCAAGAGTGAATGGAAAGGTTTACAGGACGGTAGTGAGACCAGCTGTGTTATATGGGTTGGCTGAGTGACTCTTGATGGACCAGATGGATGGACCTGTGGATCAGTAATGGGCACAGAGCTCCACTCCAACGTGGAGGTGGGGTACTGGTATGAGCTGGTATTTTTAAAGATGAGCTAGTTGGACCTTTTTGCATTGAAGATGAACTCAAAATCAACTCCCAAACCTACTGCCAGTTTTTCGAAGACACTTTCTTCAAACAGTGATACAGGAAAAAGACCATGATTTTTATGCAGGCCAATGCTCCATCACTTGCATCGAAGTTCTCCACTGCGTGGCCAGCCAGTAAAGGCCTTAAAGATGAAGGAATAATGACATGGCCCCCCTTCCTCATCTGACCTAAACCCTATCGAGAACTTGTGGGCACTTCTTAAACGCTAGATTTACGGGGGAGAAAAACAATACACCTCTCTGAAGAGTGTCTGGGAGGCTGTAGTCACTGCTCCACAAAAAGCTGATCGTCAACAGATCAAGAAACTGACAGACTCCATGAATGGAAAGGCTTATGACTGTTATTGGAAAGAAGGGTGGCTATATTGGTCATTGATTGATTGATTTATTTTTTTTGAAATGTCAGAGATGTTCATTTGTAAATTTTGAGGTGTCTGTTTATTATTCTCACTATAACAGATGAAAATAAACAAGTGAGATGGGAAAATTTTCATTTTTCCTTTAGTTGCATAATAAATCTGCACACTAATAGTTGCCTAATAATTGTGCGCACATATGTATTCCCCTGATGATGTTCACACTCACATTTCCATTGTGAAACATTCAGGTTTCAGGTTTATTAACATTTTGGATTGACTGATAGCACTGTGTTTGTTCCATATTAAAATTAATCCTCAAAAATACACCTTGCCTAATAATTGTGCACACAGTGTATATTTACTTTGAGCATGGCAGATAACAAAAGAATGTGTCTGATGTCTGCTCAGCCTCATTTGCAGAGACGAGATGGGGGGGGGGCCGGGGGGGGGGTTGTGGCATGGCAGGAGAATGGAAGGAGGGCCAAATTTTTCTTTTCTTGTTTGTTTTTTCTCCAACTCTGTTGTTTGGAAATTTTTGTGTTATTTTACTGGCTGCAAGACCCATCAATTACAGAAGTGAAATGTGTGTTAAAAGTGAAACTAGATGAGCTATTTTTTTTATTCTAACTATAACAAGAAAACCAGAGACATGGAATGTTAATTCACAGAACAATTCTACTTGTAGCCTTTAACAGAGAGTCCAAATCTAAAGGATGATAGAATATAGTTGAGGGAAATATAAACTCATTGTGGTGTATGGCCGGCCGTTCATCCCGGCCAATACCCCCAAGCCGCCAGGTGGAGCCCTCCCTGCAGCATGGAGGTGCCCCGAAGACCAGCAGGAAATTCTGGACATTGGAGTCTTTATGCACAGCCCTGCTGGATACCATGGGGTCCAGTAGGAGACGCTGCAGGGAGGAACGATGTTTATTTACCCTACGCCCCGGAAGTACGTCCAAATCACATGAACAAGGGGAATGACGTGCTTTCGGGGTGAAGAAAAGGGCTTTTTATCTGGCTCGAAAGTGATAGGAGATCACATGGACTGGGGATTGGAACACTTCCGGGTCAGGGAATATAAAAGGATTGTGGGAGCTCCCAGATGGCGAGCTGAGCTGGGTGGAAGGGTGGCAATGCATCTGGGAGTGGAGAATTGTATTATTATTGAGTATTTAGTTTAATTTATGAGTATTGTAGAGAGAAGGGTGCTTTGTGCACTTTGTGTTAATAAAAAGTCAACTATTTGGACTTTTATCTGGTGTCTGGCGTCTTGGACAAGGGTTCAAGGGAGTGATAGTGCCCCCTATCTGTTACATCATATAAATGAATTCTGGCTAATATATGTGGAAAAAAAAATCACTGAACTCTTTGTAGTGCTCATGAAACCAATTCGAGATGACTTTTACTTTGTGACATGGTGCATTATCATGATGGAAATAATCATTAGAAAAGGGGTAAATTCCCTCAAATAGGATATGGTATTCAAGCAATGATTGATTGGTATTAAGGGGCCCAAAGTGTGCCAGGAAAATATTCCCGATATCATTACACCACCACCACCAGCATGGACTGTTTACAATATACAGTTTGGGTGCATGGATTAATGCTGTTAGAGGTAAATTCTGACCCTAAAATCTGTGTGACTCAGCAGAAAGAGAGATTTTTTAGAATTTGCTACATTTTTCAGTCTTCAGGTGTTCATTTTTGGTGAGCCTATGCCCACTAAAGCCTCAGCTTTCTGTTGTTGCCTCACAGGAGTGGAATCCGCCTCAAGGTTCAACATGTTGTGCATTCTGAGAAGCTGTTCTGGTCGCCACAGTTGTACAGAGTGGTAATATGAGTTACCGTAGCCTTTGTGTCAGCTCGAACCTAGCCTTGCAGGGCCAGACATGATTCTCAAATGAGAATACACATTTGGGGACAACTCGTTAAAAAGCTTGTAGTGAAGAGCTGTGAATTCCACTGTGGTAAAGGTTATGCCCACAAGGCTTCTTCATAAAAAATGTGCCCCTGACTCCATCAGCCCAAGCATTTTAAACTGCCAGGGTTTCAAGGAGAGAGCAAAAGACACTAAACAAAAGACTTGTTGCTGGGAGAAACTACAAAGCTAAAACTGCTATTACCAATTCAGTAGCTCAGCAGCACAAGAAAACTGAAGCATAATGATACAATTTGTATATTGTAATGAGCGTAGTGACAGAGTAGACAGACAAATACAAACACACCCACCAACACACACACACACACACTCTCACATGTAAATCACTGCAGCTATTTGACTATGTGATTGAGAAGCTTCTATCTGCTATGATATCTTTCTGTCACTTTATCACTATATGGCTCAACAATAGCAAGCAGAGTTTAGATAAGCATTTTGGTCTATGGATATACTATGTGTTAAAATGCTGCTGCTATATTCTGGCAGGGCATGTTTGCATTTCCAATTAGACAGTAATGTTAACTTCCTTTAGTTATTTGTTTAGACGTACAGGATGTTGTGCAGCATCAACCACGCAGCTGCACCAGGTGTAAAGGCAAGAGATAGCACCATTTGGATGCAGCAACAGATTGCCCGTCATCCTGCCAGTGAATCTGCCACATGCATGTACTTCAACGAAACAGCAGGGCTTGCCCCAAGGGCGCACTACGCACCAGCTACTTCGCGTCTCAGCCTCTCGCGTTGTGAAGAGGGGGGCTGAATGTACCCTAAGGAGATGCAGTCGCTCCTCCGAAACCCCCTCTTAAATGGTGATACCATGGGAAACAAATACATTTTTTTTACCTCCTCCATGCTCGATCAGCTGGCTTGCTGCTGCTGCAGCTTGTGCCGTGCTACATGATCTGCATGTCTTGCAGCGCTTTCAACATTTAAAAACCTGTACAGCAGCTGTCCTTTTGTCTCACTGCATTTCGCGGGACGTTAAAGTGTGTCAGAGAAAATCACGTCTCGACCCAAGATTTTTTTATTATAATAGAGAGATATAAATGTCACATCGAATGTTGTTTGCCTATTTACCTTAATTTATTTACTTATCTTCCTACAGTGTAAAGTCACAAGTAGACTGCACTGCTTCCTATTGTTTGATCGACACGGTCATGCTGACAAAGTACATGTGCAATGCCACTCCTTATTCAGGAAAAGATCAGATACGAAAAGTGAAATGGCAGCTTCCACCTGGAGCCAGAGACTCTTCAGTACGTGAGTGAATCTCCTTGCTACTGTTTAGATCTGATGGTGTATGTGCCCAAAAAACTAATTCTGACTGTATTCTCTGTACCATTGCTCATGTACTGAAGTTTCAGTATGGCACTGCCAGAACTAAACACTAGCATGGAGAGTCACTCGCATACTGAAGTGTTTGTAGCTGCAGGTGTAAGCTGCCGTCACACTTTTCTTTTTAATTTCTCTAGGGATGGTGTAAGAGCCATTTGTTAGTTATTTAAATTATATGAAATGTTTGCCTATAAATTAGTGCATAGTATATGGGAGGTTCTTATCACCCCCACAAGCTGAATTGAATTGGTATATTCTAACTATTTCTTGTCCCTCTGACCATAGATTAGTCTCAGTTAGTGACCTGCCTTGCCATGAGTAAGGAATGGAAGTCACACGGATTCAAACCATACCTTAACATGCTCAGTTGTATGTGCAGAGCTGTACGTTTAGAAAGTAGTGAATGTGAAGTACAGCATAGAGAAATAACTCATCCTTAAGTTTAGAAACAACTGAAGTTTTCACAAGAAGAAACATTTTTCCTTTTTTTTGCCTTTTATTCTACGTGTGTAGCAAATTCTCTATTCTTGTGTGGACTGTTTAATTTGAATTTTCACTAAACCTTTTTAAAATGAACCTTTCTGGACTGAGAATTTCATTTGGCACACGTTTGGCTTATGCTTGATCGTACTGATGGTGTTGACTGAAGTTTTTGTTTTCCTCTCTTTCACTGTAAAATGGCGTGACGGGCAGCCACGGCCATTACCTGGCCAGGATGCAAGCTGGATGGAAGGATCAGGAGAGAGGGCATCTGCAAGGCACTATCTCTCCTGGGACATTAGAAGGCAGCTATCTTGGGTGGCTATGGCACCATGGATTCCCACAGGGTACGCAGGGAGTTGGAGTTGGGCCACCAGGGGGAGCTGTAGAGCCCTACTTTGGGCTTTCACCACTCCTGGGATTGATTCCGGGTCTGATTAATGAGCCACCTGGAGCACTCCCAGGACCAGCTTAAAAGGAGCCGCCTCACTCCATACAGGGAGCCAGAGTTGGGTGGAAGAGGACAAAGCTTGTTGGAGCAGTGGAGACACGAGAAAGGAAGAGAAACAGAGAAGAAGAGTATGTTTTGTGCTTGGTGCTTTAGACTGTGTTGCTGTGGGGAGCGAGAGAAAAATGCTTCCCCACGGAAATAAAACGTGTACTGTGTAACACTTGTGTCTCTGCCAGTCTGTGTTGGGTTAGGGTGGCTGTACGTGCCCCGGTGGTCCATACTGGCCATAGTTCAACAATTAATTAAAAGACAAATATTTTTTGTTTCCATTTATGTTAATCACAAAATTATATTTTATATTATCCAATATTAAAAAAAATCTATTTCTCTTTGTAAGAAACTGTTTTGAACTTCTTTATAAAAAAGATGAGTTCATTAAAGTTATTTTAAAACTAGCTGGCCCAGTAATCTAGCACTTAAATCTAATTCAGTAGCATCACGTAATTTAAATGAAACCAGCACAGAAGGAAGTAGCTGATGGTATTTCTGCAGGGGTCGCAAGTTGCCCTTTTTGCAGTTGTTAATGGTTTTAGTTATTTATTTATTTATTTATTTACACAATTTATTTATTTCCTCTTATGATGTTACATTAATGAGGGAAGACCATCAGAATGTTTAATCAACTAGAATGAGTCAAATACACCCCCTATCATTCCTTCATTGCCACATTTTTTGTTTAAATTTTCCTTTATCAAGCCATATTGTCAGTTTATCTGTTGCTGCAGTTATACAACATTTGCTATAAGATTATTGATAGCAGTGGTAATGTTTGTGATGGACCATCTGTTGCAATGAAAAATGAATTGCATTTTATGACCACAAACATTACAAAAAAAACTGTAACAGATGAGATATTGCAAAAGTTAACTTTAAATACTCATAACTATGGAGTAATACTTTGGACAAAATTAAATAAATAAATACAGGAATAAATAAAAATATCACAAAACGGCACTTGCAAGACTCACACCACCTTCTCAGATTTCGCAAGTAAAAGTGACAGTTTTAAATTCAAGCAGTATTACATTTAAAATTTCCAGGAATATTGTGGATAAATTTAAAAAAGCAACAGTAAACATATTCCATGACTTATTTATTTTTTACACTTACTTATATATACTAATCAACAGCATATTGTTTAAATTAATCTGTGGCTATATGACAAAAGGGCAGAGGTGATTGAGAGACTGACTCATGAATATGTGCAGAAGTTTTACAAATGTTGCACTGGTCCATTGTGAAGTGGGAGTCAAATCTACAGATTTAGCTGTCAATGCACTACTTGGTCTCTGCCCTCACATATGTTTATAAGCTCTGGATTGTTGGGCTCAGCCGATGTGATTGTATAAAGAGCTCTGCAACACAGAAGGATCTCAGAGTGGATAGACTTCTTCTCTAGATCAGCTCCCTTGGACACCAGCAACCAGAGAAATTTCGGGGCAACCCAAGGATACTCACAGGGGTGAGGGTTGCTATCTCTTCACTATTGTGGGAGTACTTGTAAATAGTATTCCTCAAGAAGTGCTGTGTGACGTTTGCTGTGGATAAGGAGGACAGGTCAGACTAGATTAGTGTGGTACCATGACACTTACCAGGAAAAAGATGATAGACTGGGATAAGCTTTTAAGTATGGAGACAGTTGAGAAGCAGTGCAACAAGTTTTAAAAAAGTTTCAATTATAATGCAGGACAGGTACATACCTAAATTTGGAGTTAGAAGGAAATTAGAAACAAACACAGCAGTAGATTAATAAAGAGTTGGAAAAGAAGCTGCAAAGGAAAACACAGCTGTATAAAGTGTTTAAGACTAATAACTCCCATTTGAATCATAGGGTGTATGAAAACATGAGGGCAACTATTAAGTAGGATTTCAGGGAGGCCAAAAGGTGCTAAGAGAGGAATATAGCAGATAAGGTCAAAGAATACCCAAAGAGATTATCTCAGTATTTCAGTAGTAAAAGAATAGTTGAGAAGGTGAAGTGCATTAGGAATAGTAAAGGGGAATTAAAATATACAGACAGTGAAATAGCAGATGCTCCAAACATGTGAGGAAGTGGATAATCACCCACTGGTAAAAGAGACTACTAAGGAGGTATCGAGGTAAAAGTTGCAAGGACAAGACAAAACCTTTTATTCCGCTGGAATTCTGGCACTTCCAGGCAGGTGGCACAAGTGCACTGAGAAGGGTGGAGACTACACTGAGAAATGACATTATCAGTTTTGTTAAGTTTCGTTCCATTTTCTAATAAATCCCATTTTGTAACTTTAGCTTGACTTCCCCTCATAATTAATAAGAAGCATTTTATTTTCTTTTATGCCATATGCATTATGGATACATCTACTCTCTATATATAAAATCCTAAGCCTAAAAGTGCCACGATTTTATGTGATGTTTTTATGTCATGTTTTTTGTCATGCTTTAAATCAGGCTTATTTTAAAACGTACATATATATGTTTGGTATCATTCTTTTCAGAATTTATCGAACTTTAATGTGGTGTTGTGAGATTTTCAGATTCTTATTCCATTTTTAAATTATAAACTAAAAAATATCAAGAACTCACATCCCGCAAGATGAGACTTTGTGCCAAGAGTTTTATCCACGCCGGGGCTGGAAACAAAAGACAAAGAGTAGGACAGCTGCTTTACAGGCTTTTAAATGTTTGAAGTGATGCAGATCATCTGGCACAGCAGCAGCAGCAGCAAGCCAGCAGCTGATCGAGCAAAGAGAAGATACAAAAAAAAACCTGTATTTGTTCTCATTGTATCACCATTTAAGAGGTGATTTCTGAGGAGCAACCGCATCTCCTTGGGGTGCGTTCAGCCCACCTCTTCACAACGGGAGCGGCACAGACGAGAAGTGGCTGGTGCATACTGTAGGCCAGGGGGTTGGCGAGCGAAGCGAGCAGGGAACGAACCCCATAGTATTTTTGTATATATTTTACTAGTTTTATACTTTAAGGAACATTTATCGATTTTAGTATTTTTTTGTCACTGTACAATAATCCTACAGAATTTCATTGTATAATAAAAATAACAGTGAGCACCTATGGTCTATAGTTTAGTTATGAAAATATATTATAATTTAGGACATAAGGCTTCCATGTGTCTGGTTATGCAGGAGCTTAGTGTAAAAAGTGTTATAAGGTACAAAGGTAAAAAAAAAAAATCAGAATCGGTATTGGAATCGGCCAATCAAGTAACATGAAATTGGTGATTGGCTGATCGGAGCATCCCTAGGAATTATTAAGGATAAGATTGAGCAACACATGGCAAGAACAGGCGTTTTACTGAACATTTAGCATGGGTTCAGAAGAGGGAGGTTATGTTTTACCAACATGGAATTCTATGAGAAAGAAACCAAAGGTTATGATCAAAGTGGAGCATATCATATTATTTATCTGGCCTTTCAGAAAGCATTTGATAAGGGGCCACATGAGAGGTTGGGCATCAAACTAAAAGAAGTGGAGTTCAGGATGTGGTTTATTAAACTGGCTCAGACCCTATCAGAACTGGCCGATGTGAAGAGTGGTGTTCCTCAGGGGTCAGTGCTAGGGCTCTTTTTAATATATATAAATGATTTAGATAGGAATATAAGTAAATAGCTGGTTAAGTTTGTAGATTATACCAAGGTAAGTGGATTGGCATATAATCTACAATTTGTTGAATCACTATAGATGGACTAGGACAGCATACACACTTGGGCAGATTTGTGGCAGATGAAATTTAATGTAACTGTAAAGTATTACATGTAGGAAGTAACAATATTAGGTTAGAATACACAATGGAAGGTTTGAAAATTAAAAGTACACCTTATGAGAAGGATTTAGGAGTCATAGTGGACTCTATGTTATTGACTTCCCGACAGTATTCAGAAGTCATTAAGAAGTCTAACAAAATGTTAGGTTATATAATGCAATGTGTAGAGTACAAGTCCAAGGAGGTTATGCTCAGGCTTTATAACACACTGGTGAGGCCTCATCTGGAGTACTGTGTGCAGTTTTGGTCTCCAGTTTACAAAAATTCCAGAGAAGAGCAATTAGGCTGATTCCAGGGCTACAGGGGATGAATTATGAGGAAAGACTAAAAGAGCTGAGCCTTTTCAGTTTACGCAAAAGATAATTAAGAGGAGACATGATTGAAATGTTTAAAACTATGAAGGGAATTAGTACAGTGCATCGAGACTGTTATTTTAAAATGAGTTCATCAAGAACATGGGAACACAGTTGGAAACTTCTTAAGGGTAAGTTTCACACAAACTTTAGGAAGTTTTTCTTTATACAGAGAACCATAGACTCTTGGAATAAACTGTCAAGTAGTGTGGTAGACAGTAGGACTTTAGTGACTTTCAAAACTCGACTTGATGTTTTTTAAGAAGAATTAAGTGGATAGGAAATGGCGAGCTTTGTTGGGCTGAATGGCCTGTTATCGTGTAGATTGTTCTAATGTTCTAAAAATCAACATAAATGATGATGATGATGGTTATAAAAGCATTCAGAGACTGACGCAAAGATGGGTAATGTTGTGAAAATATGTATCCTCTGGAAAGATTTTGTTAAACTCTAGTCACTTATGTACTCCAGCCTCCCTAAAATAAATAAAGATATTTACTACTCAGTAAGCAGTCGTTTATTATTTTTTTAGACCTAGAATATGACTCATGTTTAAAAAAACTATTTTAAATCAACATATAATAAAATCACTTACCACATATCCATGTGAAGCTCTGTGTCAGCAATTTCTTTAAATTCTCTGAGACCAAAAGAGAAATAATCAATTAGACAAATAAAAACACACACAAACAAAGAGTTTTAGGGAAATGTCTATACTTACAATGATGAAATGTTTTCCAAACAACAAAACAAATTTAAATAGACTACTCTGGAACAAATTCTAAAATGTTTCATATATAATTTACTAAGCATATTTATTTATGATGTTAAAAGCCTATAGAACATGCCTACAATAGTGTGATATTAATAATATCTGTTCAGTGAGCAGTGGCAGAGTGATATTTCAGTATTTTTTGATGTCCCTGTGTTATGTGCTCACTATTTCACTTTAAATAAAATATTTTATGCTATATATTGAAAAGTAAAATGGTGTTCACCCTATGCTTAAAGACAATATTACAGAAAAGCACTGGCCATAGGTATATCGCTATAAAAGTAATAAAGCTGAAAAAAGTTAAGAGACATTTTAGCCTGCTGAGTGGACATCATGGCAGGGTTTCATGTGAAAACTGATATCTTTCTCTTGAATTATTGGATTGGAAGAGACCTCCTCTTCTACTGTATAAAACAGCATAAGTCTGTATTGATTGATAACCTTAAAGAGGTACAGAAAAGCGGATTTTGAGAAAGATTCTTTATTCAGAGAAATAATTAACATTACCAAAAATTCCTTCTAATGTTACTAATAACTATATGAATTTCTTTTAAAATAATGTAGACAGCATTAAAGAGAATATTGAGTGGGCATTCTCCAGATGAAATAAAATTGGGTCACTGTATATCAGTCTGTTTTCTCAGTATCATAATAAATTTAGGACAGTAAATGAAATGTTACTAATTATAAAATAAAACCAATAAACTGCATCTTAGACTCACTTCTGAAAAAAATGCACAGAAAGTACTAATTCCATGCTTGACATCTTTAATATTTCTTTTTTGGCTACCTATATTCATGATCAGATTTCCAAAAGGGTCATTGACACATATTTCAAATGTAATTTTTTTTTCCTCTAACCTTTTCCAAACTTTCAAAAAAACAAGTTTATTTGTAAAAATATTCAGTGAATCTTGTGCTGTACTTTCAGCACAGAAATTGAGTCCAAATGATTTACGATATACTCATATGCAGAGAATGGTGCAGTTATTATGCAACTCGACTTGAGTGCAACTTTAGATTTGATTGGCCACAAACTTATATTAAGCAGGCTTAAACATTTGGTGTATTTCTTGCCTACATCAAGTAATATTCAGTAATTTATTGCAGAAGCAGATATCCATCTCCTGTTCCCTCATACGGGTGTAGCTCTAGTCAACAGACACTTGTCCTTGCCCTGTATGACTTTGGCAGCAACACCACCATTATTGCCACCCACAAACATACAATGGAGAACTGCCCCATCTTAGCTGTATACATAGTGAGGGCCAATGCTATCCTTTCACCATCTGCTGAGTGCACACCCAAGGGAGACTCTGACAGCTGCATTTGGTGGTAGTGCCGTGATACTGTGAAGAGAAGCCGATGAGGACCACCCATGTCTGCTCCCAGACTGGGGTCTTGTGATGAATGGAGATAACAGCTACAAGGTGGTACCCTACCATGCAAGCGATCAGGTAAGGGTGTGGCAACCCAGTATGATGTGGGTTACATTGATAACATGACTGATGATGGCAGTCCCGACCACTTACGCTACCATGTCAACTGGCTCCATGCTCCCTAGCATCCATACAGCTTCAGTTTTACTCCCTGTGCACCTCTTTTAAACTCAAGCAGTAGAATGACAATTCCTTGAAGTTTGCAAGGAATGCAGTAGCCTCTGTGGATGGTCAGATGATCGAATCCTCCATGACTCTCAAATGCCCATTTTGTGCTAATAAATGACCTGTTATATTGGGTGACAGAGCCTCAGGGTGTGATACAGACCGAGATGTTAGTCATCCAACTTTACCACCGACAGGTATGCAACCTTGTGCAGTGTGCACACTCACTTACTGAGGGTCATCTGGGACATGAAAAAACCTTAGAAAGAATCACTGCATGTTTCTTTTGCCCTGCTGATCAATGATGTAAGTATTGACACAGATATAGTCAGTCTGTTTGAACCTTTGGCATGGGGACATAAGTACGTTCATGCCCTTGTAGACTACACCACTATTCAGAGGCCAGAGGAAGCAGTGCGCCCGTGCCACAACATTCTTGATTATGGTTCAACCTTACGGGATTGCTTTTTGAAACTGGTTGGTGATCACTTGGAAGCAGCTCAGCACAGTCAGGCCCTGCCTGTAAAACTGAGGCATGTGTCTGCAAAAATTATATCTGGTGGACTGTGTAATGGTCCTATTCTGCTCATTTCATTCGAAGCTGTGGGGCCACTGGCAGGTCCCATGAGAGGTATGGGAGAGAAAAGGTCTGGTAAATTATTTAATACACCATTTAATACATATTTAATACACCAACCTAATCGACATCCCTCTGAATGGATGTACCATATGAACCTTCTCAAGCACTGGCATGAACTGGCTGAAACAGGTGCCACAGCTTCCCCTGAAGTAGCCTCCTGGATGTGATCGAGGAGAGTCACAGTCCCTGGTCTAGTCCTATCGTACTGATCCCCAAACCTGACGGGAGTTGGCAATTCTGCCATGACTTGGGTTAATAAAATATGCTGTTTTGATGCTTATCCCACGCCACAGTCCAAAGACATGCAGGTTAGGGACATTCTAAATTGTCCCTAGTGTGTGCTTGGTGTGTGGGTGTGTGTGTGTGCCCTGCGGTGGGCTGACACCCTGCCTGGGGTTTGTTTCCTGTCTTGTTCCCTGTGTTGGCTGGGATTGGCTCCAGCAGATCCCCATGACCCTGTAGTTAGGATATAGCGGGTTGGATAATGGATGGATGGACAATGAGCTTCAAGGCTTTACAAACACTACATGTGAAATACAGTGCTCCATCTTGTGTATCACTTAGAAACTGATTTAAACATTAAATGCTTTTTAGGACACAAGTATTTATATGCTAAAGCAATGTTTTCATCTTAAGGCATCAATTGGGCTTTGAGTTATACTTAGATGCAGCATAATGTATTTCAAGGCTTTAGAAACATTATATGTGAAATGTGGTGTTGCAGCTTGTGTATCACTTAGAAACTGATTTAGACAGTGAAGACCTTTTAGAAAACTAGTATTTATATGTTTCAGCACTGTTATCACCTTAAAACATCAATAGGGATTTGAGTTATAATTAAATGCAGTACAATGCAATTCAAGGCTTAAGAAATACTACATGTGAAATGTAGTGATGTAACATGTGAATCACTAGGATTTAAACTAAACAGTGAAGTGCTGTTAGGAAACTACTACAGGTTAAATCCCATTATAGCGAATACCGAAGTAATACAATTTTCAGAATAATGAATACTTTTTGTGGGCCTGAACAAACATTTATAGAACATCATGTTAAACAAATTTTGTTTTAATGAAATGTAAATCTCAGTATAAAAAATGTTTTTTTCAACCAAAAATGGCCACAAATGATACTAATGCGATGCAAAAATATTTTATGCTGCTCAATGACAGAGACAATCTGTTGTGAAATTTCCAGTCTCAGGCAGTCTTGGTGAGCATGTAGACGTGACATCATACACATAGCTAAATTCTGAGTTAGTGCTCCACAGAGTGTCCATGTGGGTAGTTGTCTTGTGTGCAGATATTGAACTGTTCGAGTTTCATAGCGCTTCTCAAAGTTTTCTTTGAGAAGAACAAAAAAAGTGAGAAATGATATAAGTTTACGCTGAAAGAAAAATGAATAATTCTAAAAAAAGTTGATTCCGGAATGAAGAATAAATTACACAGCAAAAGCATTTTGGAATCTCGCCTTCATCTTCATCTAATGACTTTTCATTCTGTATTTTTATTTAAAAAATTACATCTAATGTCTTATTTTCATTTTGTGTTCATACCTGTATTTCTATTTAAAAAAAAAAATCACATTTAACATCCTGTTTTCATTCTGTGATCATTACCTGTATTTCTGTTTTAAAAAAATATATCTAATATCTCATTTTCAAATAAAATATTTTTTGGAGTTTAAGTAGCGCTGTTTTTTTATACCGGTATTGTCAAGCTTGTGTCACAGACTTGCATGAGAGACGTGAGTCCAGGTTTTCAAGGAAAATACAGGTACTTTAGTATTGTATAGAGAAGGCAAGTACAGTCTCAAGACTTCATTCAGAATAGGACCTTTTAGGAGCCGCGGCACTGGCAATTGTTTTGCTTTAGCTCTCATCTTCAGATTAGAAGAACACCAGCAGCTTGGCATCACCACTATGATAGATGCAGTCTGGAGAAGACAGATCAGGAGAGTGTGAAGAAGAGCAGATCAAGGCCCGTTGTTAAATTTTAAATATTGTGCGACAAGCATGGTACGCTGTAACCCTGATCCTGCAGAGGTCAACTAATTACTTTGCCCTTAGTTAACTGTTAACCGAACGCAGCAGAGCAGCTACAGAGCTGTACCTGCACTGCTGCCATTGGACATGGTGAATTGCCGGCAGCCCCGGTTACAATACTATATGTATTTTGCTCATATTCATTGTAACGAAATTTCTGTTATAACAAAGTATTTTAATGATCCAGTGAGTTTCGTTATAATGGGACTCCACCTGTATTTATATGGTGCACCAGTGTTTTCACCTTAATGCTTCAATAAGGATTTGAGTTATACTTGAATGTTTGAAGACCAAAGCCTTAACCATTACAATACACTGATAATAATAGCCTTTGATTAAATAAAATATTGTACACAGAAAACAACTTAATAATAATAATAATAATTCTTTACACTTATATAGCATTCTTCTTAATAGTCAAAGTGCTTCCATGCAGGGAGAACCCGGGACACAAATCCCTGATCTTCCTACTGAGAGGCAGCAGTGCTACTTCTGTGCCCACTTAGTTACATAGTACTTCTGATGAAACTAAAATTGACACCCATTGCATTATAAATTTTCCTAGGTGAAGCCAGGTAACACAGCCAATTAATTTATATACATATGAGAGTAGAAAGTCTTGCTATGGCTTTCTAAAACTAAATAAAACATTATCTTTTGTTCTCCCTGAATTAACCAAAATATGAAAAACATACAGAGAAGACGCAATGGGTTTAAAGACTGAGATGTGCTGATGTCATCATTATAAGAGGAAGTAGAAGAAGTGCTCAGTGTTTTCAGATGCTAAGGTGATAAGAGTTAATTAAAAGACAAGTTAGTCTCATCATTTATGTATAGTGGGAAAAGGACCTTTCAATTAACATCTCAGAAAAGGAGTGAACGTGAGCCATACATAGAATTCAGTCTAGCTCTATATGTGCCAAGGACACAATAATCAACTTAAAATTGTTCAAACTTGCCTCTTTTAAAATTGTCCAAAATGTACACAGGCAAGAACTAACTTTCAATTACTTAATTGCCATCTGGCTCCAACATCACTAGGCCTCATGTTTTGGGAATACAAGAAAGTAATATGATTTTGGACAAATATTTTTAAATACATATCAGACAACCTTGATGTCACAATCACTCCTATTCAATTAACATATTTGATGTAAGCTTAATTTGTCCTTTTCCACTTTAAGCTTTCCCAGTAAGCTTAAAGTGGAAAAGGAGAAATTGATTGTAATTGCCTATACCACACTACTTGACTATCTTGCTTAACTGGAAGAATCCCAGACCACCTTTTATAACTCAGTGGGTAACTAACATTCTATACTATTTGAATTGAAAAAATCTAATTTTCGCTTACAGGATCTGTCCCAAACTATTTTAAAACAACAAGGCGTGATTGAAAACATTTTAGAATAGGCATTCTTATTTGGGGAAAACATTTTGTTTTGTTTGTGTTCTTTATTCTCTCTGCTCTTGGCTCTATTCTCATGCTCTCAAATAGGGGGTTAAATGTTTGGTTTTGTTTTATCTATATTTTCTTCATTTTTTATTTTCTGGAGTTTTTCTTTCTCAAGATTGATTTTGAACTATTTGTTTGCAAATTTTATTAACTTGATTGTATGCTTGATTATTTTTAATTCACAAAAGAGAAATTTTGTTAACATGTTAACACTAGGATAAAGTGAGGCCATGTGTCTTCTTAAGTAAAAAATCATTCACTTTAAGTACAGGGATCACTGACTTTTAAGCAGTCAAGAGAGTGGCTCCTCCGAATATAGATGAGCATCTAAGAGATGAAGCACCAATTGGGCACAAGTGGCTGTAGAAACTGACAAAAGACTTATTAACTAGCAATGGATATTCAGTAAGCAAGTTTTCTTAGTAAGAAGGAAGAAGTGTGTAATAATTTTACTGGATAGAATAGTTCTTACTGTACCAATCAGTAAAGCAGAGCATTTAAAAGAGCACAAGGGTTTATTAATACAACGAATTACTAAAGATGTGAGTAGAGAGCATCAATGTAAGGAAGTAATAAGAGAAGCCCAAAATTAGTAGAACAGAAAGGGAAAAGTTAACCTCAAAACAAAAAAATAAACAGCAGGCATGAAAGGGGGAGAATATAATGGGAGCTTAAGGGGCCAGAAGGAGTATAATAACTGTAGTAGTCCTTTAATCTTTAAATTTTTTAGTTAAATCACTTAAGTTAAATAATTTAAGCTTTATAAAAAAGTTTGAGCAGTTTTAATAATCCAAAGCCAAATTTTAATAATCAGGCCAGTGCAATGCAATTCCTGTTGGATGTTGGACTTTTTTAGAGGGTGGGTTGGAGGAGCCTTTCTTCTTTGAAGGCTACTTGTGCAGGAGATGCCAGTTGATCCAGCACCTTGAGCTCAAGGTCGCTGAACTAGAGGAGTTGGGTGGCTTGCATTGTAATGGAGAATTGAGAGATGTGACACAGATGTCTTTTAAAGAGATAGTGTGCATCCCATAGTGGTGTGGGAGGAGACATAAGACCAGACAGGCAGAGATAGATGGGACACGGTCACAAGGTGCAAAGGAAAGGATGGAAGTGTCAAACCATTTTCAGGTCCTTACAGAGCTAGATGATGTCTCTGAAGTGTCTGAGGTGGTAGGCAGGTATGAGGACCCCACTGGTCCATCCCAAAACCAGTACACAGAAATAGAGAGGTTGTGACAGTTGGGGACTCAATTATTAGGAGGATTTAAGCAATGGTGAAGCCTGTCTACTATAATTTTAGTATGTTGTACTAATCTGTATAGAATTGAGGGTGTAGAGATGATTGAACCATTAGGGTCAAGTGACCATAATATAATACAATTTGCAGTGTTTTGGAAGAGCATAAATGCAAAGACCAAAGCTCTTAATGTTAACTTTGAACACATTTTGAACAGATGCTGCAAAGTCTAAAGGGTGTGAATTGAGATAGGCTTTTAAGCATGGAGACAGTCAAGGAACAGTAAAACAGGTTGTTTTTTTTCTAATAATGTAGGAGAAGTACATCCCAAATTTTGGAATTAGCAGGAAATTAAAAAATGCACTAGGCTACTAAGGAGTTGAGAAACAAGCTACAATGGAAAAACAACCATATATGGTATATAACAATAATAACTCCAATGCAAGTTGGAGGGTGTATGAAAACAAGAGGGCAACCATTAAGGATTATATTAGGGAGGCTAACAGGCAGTTAGAGAGGAATATAGCAGATAAGACAAAGGATAACCCAAAGAGATTCTTTCAGAATTTTAGCAGTAAAAGAACAGACAAGGAGAACGTGAAGCATATCAGGAATAGTAAAGGTGAAATTAAACATACAAACAGTGAAACAGCAAATGTTTAAACCTGCATGTTACTGAAGTCTTCACATATGAGGAAGTGGATATCTTCTCAGTGGTAACGGGGACTGCTATGAAGGTACTGAATGATTTGAAAATTGTAGAGGGAGAAGTACTGCTTAGATTAAAAAGACTGAAATCAAATAAATTGCCGGAATCCTCTTTAATAAAACCCCTGTGTGCGTCCAGGTGTCCGTGTGTGTGTGTCTTCTGGTGAAGTGTGCATGCGCGGGCCGCACAGTGCATCGCGCCGTGCCCTGCCCATGCGCAGGGCACCGTGGACGCACACACACTGGAAGCTGGGCACACAATGAATGGCCTTGCCACGGCCGCACATGATAAGAAATAAAGGACAACATTGCTGGGAAGAGTGCCGACTGGGTAGTCACGGCCGCGCACATAAAATCCGTTGCTGGGGACGGGAGACGCCACACATACAATAACAAGCTGCACACCAGCACAGATTAAAATACTTGCTGGAGAACTGCACAGTACTTGCTGGGGAGACGTCATGAGCACGATTATCAGCTACACTCCACACATTAAATCAGTTGCTGGGGACACTCTGCTGATTGCCCAATGTTGTGACAGAAAATTAAAGTCATATTACGGACAACAAAGCCAGTATTACTGTCAGAGAAAATTACAGGCATTTTACGGAAATACAAACCAGTATTACTACGAGAGAAAATTAAAGGCACACAATACAGTGACGCATATTACAGCCACATACAAGCCAGTATTACTGTAAGAGAAAATATTACGGATGTATCGACTAACAACATGCCACCCAATAAAAAAAGGGCACGTCAAGTAGGATAAAAGACACAGACAATCAAATCCTATATAAGCAACATCTCATGGAAGAACGGTCAGCTCAGCAAGTAAACATCAACAAAAGAAAGGCTGAAAGACAAAGAAAAATACAAGCAAATAGATCGATTGAAAAAAAAGAAAATGACCGTCAGAAAAACGCTAAAAGAGAAAGACTCAGAAGAGCAAACCATAGAAAAAGTTGGCATTTACTTGCCAGTATTCAGCCACGGTCAGTTATATGTTGCATTATCAAGAGTTAGAAGTTTTCCAGATGTTGTTGTCAAGGTTGTAGATGGTCCTGAACAAGGCAAACTGTTGCCAAACTCAGACAGAATATTTACAAGAAATGTTTTCTGTAATGAAATTTTATAGAAACATATCACGAGGTAAAAAAATAGGAAATTTTTCCTAAATATCTTCTTCAGATATTGTGTATTACAGATTTTTACAATGTTTTACACTAAGACAATATTAATTATACTTACTGTGTTGTCATATACATTTCTATTTTATTTTTATTATTATTTTACTTTAGGCTTCTTGCAAAAATATTTTTGACAAAAAAAAATTAAGACAAGAAACAGAATGAGGTCAAGGTCCCTTGCCATTTAATATAGACTGTTCCTACTAATGTTTATGCACTACTGTTCTACCGCCTGTTATTGTAACGGGCTAAATGTCTAGTCAGATAATATTTATCCTCAAGTTCTTAAGGTTAGGTAAGTACACATATAAACCCTTGACATGTATTTTTGGGAAGTCAAATGTTATCTTGAAATATAAAAAGGGTTATTGGGCTAATTCCAGAAAATATAGGCTAGTAAGTTTAACATGCATCAGAGGTAAATTAATGGAAGGAATTGTTAAGGAAAATATTAACTACTACATGGCAAGAACAGGGGTTTTACTGAACAGTCAGCATGGGTTCAGATGAGGAAGGTCATTTTTTTCTAACATGCTGGAATTGTATGAGAAACCAACAAAAGAATACAATCAAAGTGGTGCATACAATATTATTTATCTTGACAACCACAGAGCATATTGATAAAGCACTTCATGACAGGTTGGGCATCAAACTAAAACAAGTGAGAGTTCAGGGTGTATTGCATAGATGGGTGCAAAATTGTCTCAAACGCAGAAAGCAGAGTCTTATATTGCATGGGACCTTATTGGAATTGACTGATGTTATGAGTGGTGTCCTCCAGGGGTCAATGCTTGGGCAGCTGCTATTTTTTGTATAGGGATAAAAACAATAAACTGGTTAAGTTTGAAGATGATAATAAGTTAGGTTATTTGGCAGATAACCTGTTCAATCATTCCACAGGTACTCAGCATACAGGCTCAAAGGAGTGACTGTATGCATTTGCAGTGGACGTATAAAGTTGGCTAGAATTACTGCACAAAGCAGCAGGCTATTTTATTCAAGAACCTCTGAATTTATTATCTTCTTAAGAATCTAAATCTTATGTGTGGTGTCTGCCTATCAAGGCAGCACTTAATGGCCAAGGATTTATGAACACTGTACCAACAATTTATCAATCAAAAAACAGTACTCTGTAGAGCCCACCCTATCCACTTTGATGGGTAAAAATTACTGCTGTCATTTCAAGTCAGATTTCATGTTGCATGTTGTGTCACTAAAATAAATAAATGAAGAAATAATTATATAAATACAATTGTGATTTTACTTAGTTATTGTCATACTTCACAATACATAGAATCCAACCCCCATGAACCTCCTCAAGATTAAGTGGGCTAGGAAATTAGTATGGTATAGTTTTATTTATTTGCACATTTTTTATTTAGTCCAATTTTTTTGCCATACAGCATATTTAAAAAACTGGAGTCAGTGAGAATGGGTCTAGAGTTGGATGGCAGATTTCGCTCAGCAGTGGATGGTCATATGATGGGAGCTACAGGCTGCAGGTCAATTTAGAGCAATTTAGAGGCAAAGAGAGAGACTGGGAGTGAGAGAGAGAACAATGAGGCTCTTTAATTCTGTTTTATCCCTGTTTTGATCTATAAGGAGAAGATTTAATTGAGCCTTTTTCCTGTTTATTGAGATATCAACTAACCCTTTTAAACACTTTTACTCCTTATTTATTACACAGTTTTTAAACATGCACTTAAACTGCTTTCAAAATTTTTTTTTACCATTTTTACATAACAAAATCAAATAATTTGTATTTTGCGTTTGAAGAGTCTGCCTTTTCCGGGCGGCACGGTGGTGCAGTGGTAGCGCTGCTGCCTCACAGTTAGGAGACCTGGGTTCGCTTGCCGGGTCTTCCCTGCGTGAAGTTTGCATGTTCTCCCTGTGTCTGTGTGGGTTTCCTCCCACACTCCAAAGACATGCAGGTTGGGTGTGTTGGCCATTCTACAGATGGAGCCACGTCAAATAGCCGCGAATGGCGTACAGCTGCCCTATGCACGCCGTGATCCCCTCCTCCCTCTACTGACAGAAGGCGTGTCAAGATTTCACAGTAAACACG
>JANRMT010062848.1:19936584-19966729 GCA_026402145.1 Polypterus bichir lapradei | reverse complement strand
CAGAGATTAAGATGGCGGCTTAACACTAGAATTACCAGAGCCTACGAAAAAACTCGTAGATCCGTCCCACCTTAAATCGCTTCTTAAAACCGTTCTCACCTCTCCGCCAGCGTCTTTTGTTAATCTAAATGTGCTGGTAAAGAAAAGTTGCAAGTAGCCGGCTATTCCATCCCCCCACCGACTTAGAAAGTGCACAAACTTCTCCCAGCTCATGCCTTGATTGATTATCTGGGAGTGAAGTGGAGTTTTAGTGTGGAAATAATAGATCATTATTTGGAATACACGTATTTCACGTGTGTTCCGTTTCTACAGTAATCCGTGTAAACACATTTTTAAAACAGAAACGTTTTTCATATTGTAGTAGTAAATGACAAAATGTAGGCATAAACTATATAATGTATGAAGCCTGAAGTCCAAACATCAAATTAACAGCTTCACAAAAGGTACAAATATAACAGAACAAGTATGCTTTTATTCAAAAATATAACTGCAGGAAAAAAAGCCACATTAGCATGCCACATTGACACATACATATCTCAACTGTCATGGTAGTGTAATGGTATCAGCTGCTGACTAGTAATCAAAAGGTCATGAGTTCGATTCTCTTTTGAAAAGTAAACTGCTCTTATTCTTACTATTTTAAAATAAAAACATACATTTGATTTCAATGTGTAACAGCCAGTGTAATTTATGATACTTGTAAAGGTTAGTTTTTTTTATTCACTTTTCATTCTCTCAGTCGTGTTCAAGATCCTTCCCTACCCCCCCCCCCCAATCTGAAGACGCGCTATAGCTCTGCAGCATACTTGTGACTGCATTCTCGTACCAATGCTTTTGCGAACTGCAGTGCCTGCGTGTACTTTTCGTGGTATTAAACGTCTATTTTTTTGAGCATACCCGTGTCGCTCAAACACAGGAACATCTGTTGGTGTACAAGTATAACAAAACAAGTGCACTTTTATTTTAGACTATAAGTGAAGAAAAAATAAAGCAAGTTACAGTAGGCGGTTGATACGACAGCTAGCGTGGGGCAATGCTAAGAACTGCTGATTTCCGATCCGTGCTATATAAAATCATTCCATTCAAATATTAACAATTCCCTCACACCCTTCCAACATTTACGACATGTGTACTTGTTGCAGTGTACACACCTCTCTGTGCTATGGTTCCTATTACACTGAATGAGCACCTGATACTGTACTTTCTTCCCTATATAAATAACATTCGAGCTATAGCGCGTCTCCAAATAAATCACATTTGAGCTATAGCACGTCTTTATGTGAAAACAGCATTGTCAGATGGGGTGGGGGGGGGATCGTGAACGCGACTGAGAGAATGGAACTGAATAAAAAAAAAAAAAAAAGCTAACCTTTACAATTATCATGCATTTACACTGGCTCTTACAGACTGACTGAAATCAAATTATGTTTTTATTCTAAAATAGTACAGTACATGCAATATTATCTGAAACCGAACAGCATCAGATCGGGCGCATATTCAAACCCGATCTGACGCTGTTCGTTTTCAAATAATATTGCATTAGTGCGATGATGTTTTACATATATTGTCTATTTCATTCATCTTGCGGTTTGTAATCAGTGACCGCGTGTTTTTTCCCCGATCTTGCCAGTCCCCACATGTTGCTGTATGGTGGTGTTTCTTTTGTACTCCAGGACATGCAGAAGACAGAATAGTACAGAGCAGTAAGTTCAGCGCTATATGCAATCAGACAGGCAGAGAAGGCATTAGATATATAAATAAGCAGGGAAGGCACTGTATAATAGATATATAAAAACAGCTAAGGGGATAGATATATAGATAGGTAGTAAGGAAAGGCACTATATGATAGGCAGACAGGTAAGCTCCTATATAATAATAAAATTACTGTTATTACTATATAGATAGACAGGGAGTTCAGGCAGGCAGAACGGTGAAGGTTATTTATTTATTTTTAACTATTTTAGAATAAAAACATAATTTGATTTCAGTCAGTCTGTAAGAGCCAATGTAAATGCATGATAATTGTAAAGGTTAGCTTTTTTTTTTTAATTCAGTTCCATTCTCTCAGTCGCGTTAACGATCTCCCCCCCCCATCTGACAATGCTGTTTTCACATAAAGACGTGCTACAGCTCAAATGTGATTTATTTGGAGACACGCTATAGCTCGAATGTTATTTATATAGGGAAGAAAGTACAGTGCAACAGCTTTAGAATGATGTTTGGTCAGGTCTATATTCTGAACATAGAATTGCAAAATGTCTGATACTTTAAGGGGAAACAAAGACTTAAACTGTTCCATCTTTAATAGTTTTTAAATTTGATATTTTAATATAAAAGAACCAGATAGAGACTGATAAGCAGCTGGTGTTATTCGGGTATTTTAATGACCTTTAAGCAAAAATAAATAAAAGTATTCACATGTTTTGTACAAATTACTGTTTTAACTTTGACTAGTTTTGGAAGAATAAATGTTATTTCTAAAGTCGTGTGTGTGTGTTTTAATTGTTGGGGGATTGTTTGGGTATTTAAAAAAAACATTTACTTCAACCAACTACTTTCAGTAAATGAGCAAAAAATGGGAGACGCCTTTGTTTTAAATAGTCAAAGAGTTGGGCTAATAATAATAATTATTATTATTTATATTATTACTGGTCATAGAAACAAATGAAAACAATAGTTAAACACTTGATCATATGTATCTGTGCTAGTTTGTGTTTGTGATTATGTGACCCATAATAATTTTTTCTCAGTATAAATAATTTTTTGGGTTTTAAGAACTCCATCTAAAGAGCAAAGACAAACTTAGAAGGAGTGGAAGGTGAGAAACCTCAGTGGAGAATACTGACTATGACATGGTGCTAATTGCTCTGTGTGTGTTTTTTTGGTGGGGGGAGGGGTTCTTTAGACCTGTCTGCGCAAATGTGTTTGTGTTAAAGCCAACGGAGAAATGCAGGAGCGCACACACACACACACACCTCTCATCCACAAATGCTTTAACTGTTGTCTTGTAAATCGTTGATTAAACCTATGAAGTCCTAAACACAAGCCATGGTCTATTTTTGTCCTTAATTAAAAGACATCAATACGTTAATAATTAACACAAAGATAACATTGTTTATTTTGCTGAATAAGGTAATAAGCTATATATAAAATAAAACAAACCAGGAAGTAAGTGTTTTATACATTAAAGTACTCTGTATAACCAAGTGCCCTAACAAACAGCAACAGTGTACAGTACAGACAAAGAGTGTGTGTGCTGGTGGGGATTGGAAGGTGAATTAGGATACCTCATTTACAAGACAAAAGACGGTCTGAGGTGTGAATGCGCATCTCCGCTTTGCTCTTCGGTGTGTGTGTGTGTGTTTTTTAGGTTACTAGGGGTGCATTCTTAAATTCAGTCTGTCTGAATCTTTATAAACGCCAAGTTGGAAAATCATGTTTGAGAAAATGACAACAACAATTAAAATCTTGACCATTTGCGTCTGTGCTATTTCGTGCTTAAGTGACCCAAAATATTTTTCTTAGAACTTCATTAAAAGACAAACTTAGGAGGAGTGGAATGTGAGAAATCTCAACGGAGAATGTACTGACTTCTCCTTATTACTGACTGTTAGATGGTGCTAAAATAGTTTTTTTCGTCCTGTCGGCGCGCAAATGTGTTTGTGTTAAAGCCAACTCAACAAACCTGATGAATGCCGGAGCGTGCACACACACACACACACACACACACCGGTGGCACTTTAGCCGTTAGTGCTTCAACGTTAAACGAAGCCCCGTAAACTTGATCCTGAACAGCCACGGACTGACTTTAACAATAATAGTTGATTGTTTTTATATTTATGTTTTTGTATATATTTTTAAATGTTCAAATGAACGTTTCAGAGTGTATAATTTGTTGTGTCATCTGTTTACAGTGTTGGCTGATTTTGTGATTGAGACCCATGGGTTACATTGAAATGTTTTTTATTATTAGTAGTAAGCCAGGCTTTAACCGTGGACAAATCTCAATATAAGCCCTCTCTCGCATATGTGCTCTCTCTCTCACTCTTTCTTGCACACACACATACACACACACACACAAATATATGAAATCACGTAAAACCAAATGAAACTATGGCAAAAATATATAAGCAGTGAAAAATACAGTAGTATCCTGTAGGTGATTCCTGTCCTGCGATAACAGGCGCTAACCCTCTGGAACTGTTTAGTTCTGTTAGTATTGTTTTCAAGTGTAAATGTTTATGGGGATTTAATCTGTCTCTGCTGCCGCATCTATTCACAGTTGTGATAAGTGATTAATGGCCTGTCAGATCTTTGATGGGGGAACGTTATGCTGGTTAAATGACTAAAGAAATACTGATCCGTATGGACAGATATTTGTTCCAGATATTATGCGCCATTAATTGATTTGTTATGCCAATTTTTGACTATCAGCGAAAACATCAAAAATATAACAAAACCAAACCCAAGCAGAAGTTACATTTTGAACTTTACTTTGCAGCAAAATATAATTTATCAGTATATTAAATGGAACTAGGTAAAATACACCGTAATGTAAAATACTGTACATAGCCTGCATTTGTATTCCGTACCTACAATGATCGGTATAGAGAAATTACAGACGTACCATGTCTTTAAGGATTATTAAGGATGTCTTAAAAAATATTTTACTAACTAGTTTTATTAATTCATTATTTAAGAATAAATAGCATAATCATCATGGGTTGTGTATTGAGTGATTTAACAAATCTGTTTTATTAATCGGTTTGTTGTTGTTTTTTTTACCACGTCATCTATTTATGAAACTATGTTGACAATACAAGAACTGCCTGTACAGTATATTAAAGATACGGTATAGGCCTTCCTGGACACTGCAGTTAACTGAAGCAGTCAATGCTCCATCTGGCGGGATTATACAGCATTGCAACCATCTTTTTAGAAAGCGCATGGGGGCATTTATGGGGCGGGGCATCGTTAACTGCGTCATCGCGGGGGATCACATTCCGTGCACGGATCCTGCATGGTCCTGTCATGGTCCTGTCATGGACCTGTTATGCTCCAGGCGGCTGTTTGATGGGTGTGTGTGCCCTGTGGTGGGTTGGTGCCCTGCCCGGGATTGGTTCAAGCCTTGTGCCCTGTGTTGGCTGGGATTGGCTCCAGCAGACCCCCATGACCCTGTGTTCATATTCAGCGGGTTGGAAAATGGATGGATGGAATCTGCCTTTTATTACGGCTTATCTAGTCCTTGGTCTCTGTTCTTGAAGTGGAACCAGATTACTGTCAGTATTCTTTATATGGCAATTCAGTCAGTGACATTTGATAAAACACTAGGGGGAAGTGCTATTCCCCCATGAAGCTTCACAAAAAGGCGCCAGTACGCACAGGTATGCAAAGGAAAAGTGTTGGTACTTTATGTTGAAACTGGAAGAGGTGTCAGTGCAGCATACCAGTGGGCACTGGCCCTCTTTAAGCGTTACAAGGTTCTGATAGCACAAATACAAACAGAAATACTGCTTGTCATTCTGCAAACAATTTGAAATGTTTAATTCTATTATTCCTCCAGATTTGAGTTAAAGAAACATGAAAGCACTACACGTTCTGATCAATATAGTATGGGTAGGCCTCTGTATCTTTTAAATACAGCCTTGTAATGAGGTGCCTGTTACTGCAAAATCTTCACTGCCTACCAAATTGCAGATTACCTGGTCATCAGCAGCTTATCTCAATTAGTTATCTCAGCCCTTCCCTTTGATTAAAGAAAAATAAAACCTCCTGAGACTTCAAAAATTACCCTTGATACATGCAGTCCTAAAAATTGAGAAACAACTTCTGATACTGAAGAGTGGTTTTATGAACTAATGACTTAATTTGTTCAGAAAATATAAAATACAAATAACAAAAACATAAAATGCATAAAATGACAAAAAATAAAATACAAAAACATGTCAACACTGACAATATTTTGGCAATCTGAAAGTCAATAGTTTTACTTTTTTTTACATTTGAAAGAAATATGTATTATGGCGTGATCGAGTGGCTCTTTGCTCAAGGTTAGTTTAGGGCTATCCGCTGAAAAAACACCTTAGAAAATCAATATTATTAGGTAATGGGTGATATGATATTATGCATCCTAGCATTATCTATTTTTCAAAATATTTAACAGGGGTGTAGTTTGTGTTCAGTTTTTGTAAATGGTTTGCATTTATATTAACATCTGACAGACTCTAACTTCTCAATGTACTCCAATATTTTCTCTCTCTATTTGAAGTGAATGATTTATGAAAGTCATGCATTTGCTTAAAATTGCAAACTTGTATGGTTTCAGAAGGTCCATTTGATTTATCTTTTAGATGATAGTGTCCATCCATTACTGTAACTATGATAGTGTGCTATCTCAGAAAACAAAAACAAAAAAAAATTGTGTGAATTATATGTGCAACACAATTTTGTGTTCACAGCCTAAACACATGATTTAGACTTCAACGAGCATCTCCGAAGTGTCCCAATATGACTGACAGCAAATACACAGCTAGTTTCCACCTTCCTTTTCAAAGAAAGGCAGCTCAATTGCAGTGTATTTTCTGAATAAAATATTCTGAAAATTGACAAATTAACTGGTCAATTGATTTGTAAGACAATTTTATAATTGAAGCACCAATAATATGCAAGTGCTAATTCAAAAACAATTAGAAAGTCCTAATGATCGCTACATCACTGCAATTAAGCATGTAATATCACCAAACTTTCTTACCTTTGTAGAGAGAATGCTGCAAAACATTAGAACCAGTGACAGTACATAGAGGTAATGATGTGATCATATTCTTTGTAAAAACTGTGGTGTCTAGTCTATGCTTCTTTTTCTGTTCAGCATTTCCATTCAACAGCAAAATGCTTTTTAACTTCACAAATTGTATTCTTTGTATTTGTTAGTTCCTCAGACGCAATTTACTGAACTGTAAAATATGTCATATAAGGTGTTTGCCATGAAGGCAACATAAGTGGAATATTTACCAGAATTACATGGAAAGCTTAGTAAAATCATATTAATGTAATACAATACAAATTAAATGTTCCCCTGTTCATACATTTGATTCTTAATAAGTGATCTTAAACTGTTCTTATAATTGCATTTTAAAATGCGTATTTTTGGCTTGGGTGGTTAAAGGTTTTAGTGCTGAGAGTCAAATAATGTTGTATGTGTCAGCTTCATTTTGGACTCCACATTTTTTTCCCCTTCTTTTATATATTTCTATAAGGTAGGTAGGTTTAAAATGAAAGACTAAGTTGTGAATAGGTGTCAATTTCAGCTTCACTTTCCATGTCAGCAAAAGAAGTAAGTTAATATTTTTGACTTGTTTTAATTTTACGCATTAAAAATCTTTGTTCTTGGCTTTTTAAGGCAACACAAAGCTACATACATACACTACGAGAAACAACACCAAACTGAAATTTATTTATTTATTAAAATTATTATTATTATTTTTATCTCTGCATAAAGATCAGTTACACTATAGTAAATATTTAATGGAATAATATGCAGATAAATAAATGGATGAAAATGTATATAGAAGACTAGGGGGCTTCGCTCGCCAACCCCCTGGCCCGCGCTACATGCCAGCCACTTCATGTCTCTGCCGCTTGCATATGTGGATTTCACTTTCACCAAATAACAAATCTTTTAGTTCTCACAGATATGCCTCTTTGTTGGGAAGAAATACTACTTTTCCCCGATGGCAACACGAATTAGACGACCTACAAGTCTCAGACTTAAAGTTTAAATCCAGACAATATATTCAATCTCTTTTTGCTGTTCTGTTATTTCACCGAGTAATAATTTCCGTTTGTTTATGCTTATGCAAACTTTACTATCATTTTTTTGAGACTTTCTAATTTAATACTTTCATTATCTCTAACCTGCTCTGCAAGTGCATCACAACAATTTTTTGGAACCTCTTTACAACTACTTTGTTGGGACTTGAAAGTATCTTTCTGAAAAAGTCACGTCTCATCCCTGGATTTTTTTATATAATAGAGACACAGGAAATAGCTAAGCTTTGCATATCAAATACTAAAAAAGTTAATATAAATATACATATAGATAATAGATATAAATAAATATCTTTACTACAGGCAATTACTGACAAAACATGCACATTTCTAGTTCAGTAGTCCACCTTTACTTTATCTGCTGCTCCAGGCAGTGAAAGTCAAGTCGTATGGGGTTGGGTGATTTCAGTAACCTTCCCTTAAAACAGTGTTTCTCAACCTTTACGTATTTGCGACCCGAGTTTTCATAACAGTTTTAATCGCGCCCCCCTAACATTTTTTGGAAGGAGCCCACTAATACCAATTTGTTCTTTTTTAATTAATGATATATCATAGATGCATATTTTATTATACCTACTTAACTTTAATTGACATTTATCTAACTCTATATTTATTTTTCTAGTATCAGAATGTAGTTTAAGTTAATTTGTTTTGGTTTCAATAGATGTATTTTTCATATTTTTGATTCTAGTTTTCTTTTTTTCACATATTTGCGCTCACCTTTTTGTTACTTCGTGCCCCCCCACAGATTGAGAACCACTGCCTTAAAACATATTAATATGCAGAAGTTTATACTTAGTAGAAACACAGAACAGAAATACTGTACAATAAATTTCCCTTGGGATCTATCTATCTATCTAGCTGTATGGATTTTCCATCTTGTATCACATGGGCATCGATCTGGAGGTGAACATTTCATGGGAGATCCCGATGTAAACATTGTGTTTGGAGGAATACTAAACAAAATTAATTTACTTCATCTCATTAATTTAAAAGGATCTGTATATTTTGTTAATACCTCATCATCATCAACAGAGAACCTGATTAAATTAATTAAATTCCTGCATTGTAGCACAATAAAACTGTATGGTGGAGGTAATAAATAGAGTCAGTCTTTACATGGCTAATTATAACTAATCAGCAACCTCTCTAGTAAAACTTGTATATGAGTATTTAGGTTTTAATAAAGAAAAAGAAAAAACAATCAGTAATAAATGTAGAAAAACATATTTCATACAGCAAAAAGGTTTCATTCCAGACTGGGTTGAGAGTCTGTTTCTTGACACTGGTGCGGTGGATCTGGTCTTCAGGAATTGTATTCTTCACCACTGCTTTCCTCTGCTTACGGAGAAGTGGTCCATCCCTTTTGAGAGTTGCATCTTTTGATTCACCATATGAAACAAGCCCCAACAAGCAGTATGGGTCACTAAAACCTGATATTATATACAGAAAAACAGTGATTAAAGAAAATGCAGAATGCAGCATTTTATACATCTTTGTTATAGTAAGGTTATAGTAAATGACAAGAAAGATAGTTTTTCATTCATATTTTTCACATTACATAGCAACATATACATAATGTAAAATTAAAAACACTAATTATAGTCCTTCTATCATATTTTATTATTATATTGCTTGAAACATTCTACCAGATAAATAAAATATATTAAAACACCTTTCACTGCAGCCAAACATTGTGAAAAATACAAATATTGTTCACATTTTAGCACAGAAGTTCTTTGTCATTCGAGCTTCATCCTATTTTTATTCATACACCATTGTCTGAATTCCAGTCCCAGTTCTGTGGGACTCTTTTTGCTGCTGTTTTTTGTTTCAACAAGCTTCAGTAAGTCATGTTACCTTTAACTGATCTTACTGTTTGATTACAAGTTCTTTTTTCTTTCACTTATTCTACATTTAAAAAAGAGTAGTAGTGCAAGATTGATGTTCATAAGAAATTTAGAAATATTCATAGTTTTGCCATAGTTTTAATCCAAAGTGTTTAAAATGTTAAGGGTAAATTTTGCACAAACATTAGGAAGTTTTTCTTTACACAAAGAACCATACATACATGGGATAGACTGCCGTGAGAATGTGCGTGGCTTTATGCCAAGTATAGGGTGGTCCAGATCTAATTATGCAATTTTCACCACACTATAACTTATTAAGTTTATTACATAGAAAATCACCCGAAAAATCCCAGACCATCAAAAAGTGTGCGAACTGACAACATGAAGATTCATCTTCGCACCAAACTGGAATCATCCCCGCATAAATCAAAGTCATCCAGACGATCTGGATCTGCATTATTAGATCTGGACCACCCTGTATAGTTTTTATACACCACGATGTGAGCATGGAAATGGGCGTATGCAACATTTATGTGCGTATGCACTGTTTATACATATACATAATTAATGTTATTATTCAGAAGTGAGATTGGTCTGCATGATGTACATTGCAATAAATCCTTATTTTTTTAGGAAAGATGGTAATTAATGCTTGGCGAAAGTTTTGAGGTAGAATTTTGTTGTCTTTAGCTTCTATAAATATTGCTAATAATAGTGAAGCTAACTTATTTGAATTTTTTTTATAAAATTCCACTGGGTAGCCATCAGCTTTCCCATTTTGAAGTGAGTTTTTTTTTTCTTTATTTCACCTTATACAATTTCTCGTATTAGGAATTTGTTAGTTTTCACATACCCCTTGGGGTCAGAGCGCAGGGTCAACAACAACAACAACAACATTTTTTTATATAGCACATTTTCATACAAAAAAATGTAGCTCAAAGTGCAGCCATTGTACAGCGCCCCTGGAGCAATTGAAGGTTAAGGGTCTTGCTCAAGGGCCCAGCAGAGTAGGATCTATTTTGGCAGTGATGGGGATTTGAACTGGCAACCTTCGGGATACTAGCGCAGATCCTTAGCCTCAGAGCCACCACTCCACCCTGTTTATAGTATCTAGTATTCTGAAAGTATCAGAGGTTTATCCAGTTACACCGCACTAGGAGTATCTAGCTGTGGTATCTGTAATGAATCAAGAAACTCATAAACATGTCTCTTATCTTCTTTAAACTGAGTAGAATACAAGGACTTATAGTACTCTCTGAATGTATATGTTATATTTTTATGGTCAATAATTTTTTCTCCGTCTCTGTTGTTATTTGCTGTTATTGCATTACAGACTTCATGTTTGTGGATTTGTTGGGCTAACATCTTATTGGCCTTTTCTCCATTTTCATAAAAATGATATCATGACTTAACACTAGAATCCCTGAAGCCTATGAAAAAACTTGTAATTCTGGGCCACCTTAAATTCCTTCGCACCTCTCCATTAGTGTCTTTTGTTTTGTAAATGTGTCGATCAGCACAAGTAGCAAGCAGTCTGCTATTCCATCCCCCCACCGCCGCAGCTCAACTCAGGGAAAAAGTTCTCCTAGCTCAAGTCTTGTTCATCTGGGTCTGAGATGCCTGGAGTTATATAGGGTAAATAATATATCGTTATTTGGAACACATGCATTTCATGTGTGTTCCATGTCTACAACAATCTGGGTAAATTTAAGATGACAGGAAATGCGAGAAATGCAAGAATTGTTGAGCACATAGCTAAAATAGAAACTTTTTTCATGTTATAGTACTAACAACAAACTTTTGACATAAAGTGTATAATGTGTGAAGACTGAAGTCCAAATATCAAATAAGCACTTTCACAAAAGGTATATGTATAACAAAACAAGTGCGCTTTTATTCAACAGTACAACTGAAGAAAAGAAATCGGGTTAGGGTATGACACTGACATGTGCGTGTGGGTGGTGCAGTGGTAAGAACTGCTGACTCATAATCAAGAGGTTGTGCGGTCAATTCTGGACACTTCCCAGAATTACCACTTTGAGTAAATGAGCTGCTCTTATTGTTACTATTATAAAATAAAAACATACATTTGGTTTGAGTCTGTAACAAATGGTGTAAATTTATGATACTTGCAAAGTTTACCTTTTTTTAAAATTCAGTTTTATTCTCTCAGTCACGTTAACGCTCTCCCCAATCTGACACTGCTGTTTTCAAATAAACACATTCCATAACAGAGGTGCACTCAGATGAGGATAAGCAGGGAATCTGAGCTCACCAAGGTATCATGTGAATTCTGTCTGTGATTATGTTTTGTGATGGTGTTTATATAAAAAAAATATATATTACGTATATAAAGGCCATATCAAATGTTATTTACCTATTTACCTTGATTTATTTACTCATTTTCCTACAGCATAAAGTCACAAGTAGACTGCAGAGCTTCCTGTGTTTGATCGACACAGTCATGCTGACAAAGCACATATGCAATGTCACTCCTTATTCAGGAAAAGATCAGTTATGAAAACTGCGACAGCAGCTTCCACCTCCAGCTATAGACCCTTCAGTATGTGAGCGACTCTGCACGCTAGTGTTTAGATTTGGCAGTGCCACGCTGGTACTTCAGTATGCGAGCAATGGTACGAGAGGCAATGCCACATGCAACATAGTCAGTTTGTCAGTAAGCACTTTGCATTCTGATTTTGCGGCCATTGCTTTTTCATCTGTGGCGGGAGCCTCTTGTTCAGCTACTTCAATATAGTTCATAAACATTTGCTTATCATCTTCAATCTGAGCAGCAAGCACTCTAATTTTATACCTAGCTTACTCATATTTTCTTGTATTTTTTCATCAAAAAATTGTAGAAAACTTAGTACTTAAATGTATCTCCAGGGCCCTCATGTATAAATGGTGTGTACGCTCAAATGCGATGTATAAAACCTAAACTTGGTGTAAAGCCATGCACATTTTCATGCTAGCTAAATGCTTGCCGTATGCAAGTTCTCTGCTCGGTTATGTGATTAAAGTGGAAATTTCGAGATTAAAGTTGACATTTCGAGCTTTTTTCTCACTGTGTCCCTATTTTTCTTTTCTTTTCTCTGTACCCTAATAAGCTTTCATATGACACTCAGACAGTGGACTATGACTCGCCTTTTCATGGTGACTTTGATATCTGAATGCTACTTTTATATTTCAGGCACTGTGTGACTTTGTGAACTTGAGCTTTCGAGTTTCTCCGACACTCTATGTCACTCGATCAACTTCCTTTTGTTGTTTATACCGCTGTTTAAGCCAACAAATACATGTAGTATGTTTTCCCTTGCCTCCACTTGGTATTCGCTGAAATTCTTCTATTTTCCCCCGTGCTTTTGCCATTGACTTTTCACAGAATGCTGAGCTTAAAGGCTATTTATATTGATTTGCATATTCAAAGAGGCATAATTCTGGGAGGAGTTTGGGTGGGGCAGCAGGCGCATGCATGCCCGTTACTTTTCTTGCTGACCGGGATTTATGGAGCGGAAGAACGTGGAAATTGGTGAACGTACATATTTATGCATCTGGATTTTTTTGTGCGTATGAACATTTCCGCTTTTGTCCATACACCATGTTTTAGTGTGAATTCTAAGCACACCATTATGCATGACTATCAACATTGCTGGGTTGGAAAAACCAACTGAGGAATGTTGAGCCAACCCAGACTGTCACAGGATCTAAGATTTTAACTATGATGTGGAGACACACACTTCCTGTAGTTGTGTGGCATAATTGCTGTTATCGCATACATTGGTATGTCACATTATGACAGCCGTTTTCTCCAATAAAATCAGGTCTGGGTAACAGATAAATTCATCGGCATTTCTGTATTTAATTGAAATTACTAGACTCCATCTTTTTGATAATCATTTCTTCACAGTTTTAAATCAAGTCATTTCTTTTGTTTGCAGTTTTTTATTCTCTGTTCTGACACCTTTTGATGTTTTGGTTTTGTGTTATTGGTTTTTGATCCTTCCTCCACCATTGTGATGATTTCTTTGTGCTCATTTAGGAGCTAACTGGTTAGAAAGGAAGTCATATCAGTTGACACCAGGACTACTAAGCAAAGCATTTCCTTGTGGGCTTAAATAGTTCTCTGCTTCCGTGTAGTGTTATGGCATGTCAGGGTTTTTACACCTCTGGTTCTTTTTTTTCTTTTTCAAATTTCACTAAGATGCATTTGTTTCACAAAGAAAAAAAATGATGTTGTAGTAGCTAAGTTTTGACAGAGACTCATGATTCTTGGTGTAATTTTATTGTTTTTGGTGTTTGTGCAGTCAGTTGTCATGATTATTAATCATGATTGACAAATCCTTAAACTGTAAGCCTAATAAACACTGAGCTCTCATCATCAGCTATACTCGGATGACATCACCAGCATGACTCAACTAAGAGTAGCTGGACAAAGAGAGTTAGGAAAAGGGGATGAAAGAGATAAAGAGACATCATTCAGGTAAGACCGGTTACATTAAGGAATGTTTACACCTAAGTATGACCAGCATGTCACCTGCCCCATGATGTGTGCTAATACTGTGGCTCACTCCTACATCTCAATAAAAGCTATGTACTTCCAACTACTGTGCGCCAACTGAGATGGTTGGGTTATTTTTTAGTATTTCTGCTGCCAACTTATAGGCAGATCCTGAAATTTGAGGAGCCAGAAAAAAATTGTTCTTGTTGCTAAAGAAAACAGGAAAAACTGCAAAAGATATTTGATTGTGTAAACTGAGACATGTTTGTAGCCTCTGTAGAACAAAAAGTACACTTAAGGGTCTCATAGTCATTTAGGGTAAATTGTTTTTATATGCTTTCTATATTAGAATACAGAATCCATCTTAGAAGTATAAAAGGGTTAATAAATGTCAGAAACCTTTTCAGGCACATAAGAAAACCAGATAAAGGTCAAGTGAACAACAAAGACAAGAATGTACCAGGAGAATGCTGATGTAATACACCAAATATATGATTAAGAGATCAGCAGATGTCATGTAAACTATAAAACTGGACAGTTGTCACATACACAGATATTTCAAGGGTAATATCTAAACTAACGCAAATTGAAAAACAAGCATATAATGGAGAATAACTTTTATTTAGGCTGATTGTGTTCTTTGTTGAAGCACCTCATGTCTTTTAACCAATTAGAGTATCATATGTAAGCATTAATCAGCATTGATATGTAAATAAGTCAATAAGTATGAGCTTCTGATTTTATTATGTGATCATTCTGTAATAGGCTGCTGTGATGGATGCTCCCTCTAAGGAGCAATAAAAGATGCAATGAAAAGCTTTTGTCCTACCTGATTACTAATTTAAAAAGGTTTATTAGAGTTGACCTAATACAGGATACATTTCTTTCTTTAATTAATACTGTATGTTTGATTTCTACCACATATCCTCATCAGATCTTGAGAAACATGCAAATGTAACATGATTTATCATAAAATCCATAGACGACTACGTGTCTGCGAAAACAATCCACTTCTTTCTTAATAGGAAACCATGGATCACCAATGACATCGAAAATTGACTAAAAGTGGCTAAATGTGAGTATGGGAGTAACCTAGAGACCGAATATAGCAGCTGTAACAATTAGCATAATCTTTGGCAGGTATTAAGAGATGCTTGTGCACTACACAGTAGGGACTAATTCAATTTCGTCTACATTTTCTCTCTTCAATGAACTTCTATGACTGCTTGATTGCAATAATAAGCAGTCGAACATCCAATTGCCTGCACCTCCACGTTACTCATACTTATTTGTTTCTGTACATGATATAAGGAGGATTTTTAAACAAGTTAATGTCCATAAGTTTTTCAGGGTGTGTTTTAAGCCTGTAGGAACCAATTAGCTAATATCTTATTTAATGTCTTTAAAAATTTGCTGAGAAAATCTGTGATCTTCATTCCTTCAAAGGACAACAATTATCTCTGTGCCTAAGAAAACAAAAGAAAACTGCCTGAATGATTACAGACTATCCATCCATCCATTTTCAACCCGCTGAATCCGAACACAGGGTCACGGGGGGTCTGCTGGAGCCAATCCCAGCCAACACAGGGCACAAGGCAGGAACCAATCCTGGGCAGGGTGCCAACCCACCGCAGCACTTATTCCAGTCATTATGCTTTGACAGTCTAGTTCTGGAGCACATTAAACAGCATATTAAGGATTATAATGATCACCTACAGTTTGTATGTCATTGCAGCTGGTCTGCAGAGGATGGCCTATCTGTTGCATTTCATTCCATCCTGTCACGTATGTATAATAAAAATAGTTATTAGAACATTACAACAATTCTGATTAGAACAGACCAACAAGCTCCTTACTCCTATTCAGCTAGACTCTATAAAGTAACATATGAGCATTCACCACTGTTGTACCAGCAAAGCTGACCACTATACCTGTCAACTTAGTATTCACCACAAAACTCTGTCATGTACCACACTTAGATACAGAAAAGTCAAACAGAAATGAGAAGTGTCAGTAGCAGTTCATGATTATTGTCATGTTCAAATGTTTGCCAAAATGACAAACAGATAACAAACAGAAAAGATCACTTCACATCAATGGGCAATGTAGCTTTTCACTAACTCACACGCTTTTGTTCTAATACTTTTTGGAATCCTTAATACACTTGTATCTTGAAATCATAATGTGCTTTCTGCTTTTTTATATAATTTTAGATAAGTAGGCAGGGCTTTGGCCATGTAAAGATGTATATGTAAGACATATGATTTTGAAATCAGCCTTATACTTAACTGAAAGCCAGTGTAACCACTTAAGAACTGGAATTATTTTATTATACTTAGTATTTGGTAGTCATTTTTGCTGTAAATCTGCAAACAAAATGATTTGAAGACATACGAGTAACACATTGCAGTAGACAATTCTACTAGAAATAAATGCATGGATTAACTTCTCATTATCTTCCATATTTATAAACCATGTTAATTGTCCTGATTTTGTAGGATGTAAACACCAAGTTGTGAGTGTTGTAATGTGTGTTTTAAAAGATAGATAAATGTGAAAGATGATATGCAAGTTACATGATGGTTCAGTTATAAATAAATATTCAAAATTGAATTGAAAGCTTTAAATCTCTGCATTCAGTTTCCTCTCTAATGCCATTATATGACTTGGGCTTGAGATCCTTCATCTAACAAAGCTGGAGTCGTACACCACAAGAAGTATTAATAGCTTGTTTGCTGTCAGCTGACTTAAGCAAGGAAATGCCTGAGCTCTGCCAAAGCATCACCTACAGCTGTGGTCTCTTGCAGTAACAACTCAAAATATAATGAGTATTAAGTTGCTTCATTTGTAAAGCACACAGACAAATGGTGTATAAAAAAGACTGGCATGGTTTTAGGCAAGTGTAACTGGGAGCTAAAAACGGAAACTGAAGGCTGTGTTTAATGGTATAGACTAATCAAGAAAATTGTCTTTTCACTTCTCCCTCCCACTTAGATAAAACACTAATGATGTCTTTATTTTGGTCTCATCCGTTACGGGAGATGGACATCTGAAGCAGAAGTCCATTAGCAGCAGTATTATTTTTTCCCTTAATTTTTATCATCCCAAGGTATCCTGTATTTACCCAACATGAGGAGGTTCTAATACAGTATATGCAATGTGACAGATGTCCAGGGATATTGCCTCACTGGGACACTGGGAGACGGGAAGGACTGGGAGAGGGGCAGTATTTTCCCCGGAACGTAAGAGGGCAGCCTTCCTGGGTTGAATGGGGACCATGGAGCTGGGACACTCCACCCTGTGGGAGGACATGGCCACTGCCAGGGGGCGCCTGGACAGCTCCAGAATGGTGGTCAACAGCACTTCAGCCACGACAGGAAGTGCTGTCAGAAGAGGAGCTGAATCGGCATGCAGCACTTCCACCACACCCAGAAGTGCTGCTGGATGCTAATCAAGAAGCACCTGGAGCACTTCCGTGTGCTGTATAAAGGAGGCCACCACACTCCACTCGGGGCTAGAGTTGGGAGAGAGAAGACAGGAGCCTGAGGAGGTGGAGAAGGTGGCTGAAGAGTTAGGGAGGAAAGAGAGAGAAAAGAGACTGAGTTGGCAGGTTTAGGCATTGTGCTGCTGTTTTGTATAAATAAAGCGTGTGTACTCAGGACATATGGCATCTGTCTGTCTGTGGCTGGGCTGGTTTATCACAGCAAGCATATATAAATATGAGTGGCAGGAAAAGGTTTAAAAAGAAATGGAAAAGAAAGCTAAAGCTTCATCCAAGCCTAGACAGGCATCAAGTCCAAGTTCAAGGTATGGCCTTTCAGAGACTGACCTGGAACAGACAGGCGAAAACATAGATTTCCCAGGACCTGGCACTGCTGCATCATCTCCAGCCAAGAGTGAAAGTGGAAGTGAATGTGCAAGTGATTCAGGTCACGATAGCTCGCCGATATCAGAAGGATCATTGAAACTGAAAATGGCCTTGCCTTCCGTATTGTCATCTACTCCTCACAAGCTGGAAGCATCTACTTTAACTGGGCTTGCCACTTCACCCACGGAAAATGAAGACGGAAATGATCTGTCAGAACTGAAGGAAATGATCACCGCAATGGCCACCAACATCAAGGAGCTCAAGAAAGATATAAAGAAAGAAATAAATGATATTAGGAAGGAAATAAATGATATAAGGAAAAGTAATATAAATGATATAAAGAAAGAGATAAAGGACATACACAAGACAAATGAGAAGCTGCTGCAGGATATTAAAGACCAGGATAAATGTGTAAATAATTGCTTTGAGGCAGCCTTCAAAGATATGCTAGAAAAAATTTAGGAACAAATTCAGGAAATTGCATCAAAGTTTGAGAATAAACTGAGAACACTTGGCGATCAGTTGGAAGACGTTAAGCAAATGTTCACGACTCAAACTGAAATAGCTGAACAACTGGCATCTAAAAGCAACGGTTGCAAATTCCGAATGCAAAATACTTGGAGACAGACTTACTGTACTGGAAGATGGATGCAGAAGGAATAATATTAGAATCAAAGGTCTCCCTGAGAATAGTGAAAGTCCAAACCCAGTGAAATTTGTAGCTGAACTATTCTCTAAAATAATTCGAGAGGACTTCAAATCAGACACTGAGATAGCAGCAGCTTACCACATACACTCACCTAAAGGATTATTAGGAACACCTGTTCAATTTCTCATTAATGAAATTATCTAATCAACCAATCACATGGCAGTTGCTTCAATGCATTTAGGGGTGTGGTCCTGGTCAAGACAATCTCCTGAACTCCAAACTGAATATCAGAATGGGAAAGAAAGGTGATTTAAGCAATTTTGAGCGTGGCATGGTTGTTAGTGCCAGACGGGCCGGTCTGAGTATTTCACAATCTGCTCAGTTACTGGGATTTTCACGCACAACCATTTCTAGGGTTTACAAAGAATGGTGTGAAAAGGGAAAAACATCCAGTATGCGGCAGTCCTGTGGGCGAAAATGCCTTGTTGATGCTAGAGGTCAGAGGAGAATGGGCCGACTGATTCAAGCTGATAGAAGAGCAACTTTGACTGAAATAACCACTCGTTACAACCGAGGTATGCAGCAAAGCATTTGTGAAGCCACAACACGCACAACCTTGAGGCGGATGGGCTACAACAGCAGAAGACCCCACCGGGTACCACTCTTCTCCACTACAAATAGGAAAAAGAGGCTACAATTTGCACGAGCTCACCAATATTGGACAGTTGAAGACTGGAAAAATGTTGCCTGGTCTGATGAGTCTCGATTTCTGTTGAGACATTCAAATGGTAGAGTCAGAATTTGGCGTAAACAGAATGAGAACATGGATCCATCATGCCTTGTTACCACTGTGCAGGCTGGTGGTGGTGGTGTAATGGTGTGGGGGATGTTTTCTTGGCACACTTTAGGCCCCTTAGTGCCAATTGGGCATCGTTTAAATGCCACGGGCTACCTGAGCATTGTTTCTGATCATGTCCATCCCTTCATGACCACCATGTACCCATCCTCTGATGACTACTTCCAGCAGGATAATGCACCATGTCACAAAGCTCGAATCATTTCAAATTGGTTTCTTGAACATGACAATGAGTTCACTGTACTAAAATGGCCCCCACAGTCACCAGATAGTCACCCAATAGAGCATCTTTGGGATGTGGTGGATGGGAGCTTCGTGCCCTGGATGTACATCCCACAAATCTCCATCAACTGCAAGATGCTATCCTATCAATTTGGGCCAACATTTCTAAAGAATGCTTTCAGCACCTTGTTGAATCAATGCCACGTAGAATTAAGGCAGTTCTGAAGGCGAAAGGGGGTCAAACACCGTATTAGTATGGTGTTCCTAATAATCCTTTAGGTGAGTGTATGTGGATCAAATACCTCTAAACCTAGGATTCGTATTGTGCATTTCGAAAAATTACAATCTAAATTACATAAAATGTTACTTCTCAGACAGAAACAAGAGATTATACTTTAAAATAACCATATTCATATTTTTCCTGATTTCTCACCCTCAACAGCTGCTAAACATTCTGCTTTTTACAACATTAAACAGCGCTTATGGAAAGCCAAGATCAAATACAGCCTCTTGTATCCTGCCAAACTGAAAGTGGACATTCAAGGCAAGCACAACATCTTTACCGCTATGGAGGAATCAGAAAAAGAGCTAAGAAAACTGACACTTTTTTAAAATATGATCATGAGTCGCATCTTGCCATGTCATGGCAAAGAAGATCTTACTGGTTGTTTGATCCACTTGCAATGATGCTAGTACTGTAATTATACATCCTTTCCCTTCTCTGCCACTTTTTGTTTATGCTTTAATTACAAATATATGTGTATATGTAGTGATGTGTAATTTTATTTTTGGTTAACGGAGACTGTTTAACATCATACCCTTGGTTTATTGTATTAGGACTTACTATGCTTGTCTAGGGCTACTTTTTAACATCATTCCCAGGGTTTACTCTTTCAAGACTGTTTAAGATTATATTTTGTGCTTATAGTATTTTTGCTGTATAATCAATAGATATCTCAATTTTAAACCTCATACACTGCTACACTGCTGCTGGGGGGTGTTTTGTTTTGGACGTGCTCTGTCTTATAGGTATGTCAGAGGACTGGGACTTTGTGATGTGTGGTTCAGCCTCATGTGGGGTGGCAAAATGGGGGTGAGAGAGAAAGAGAGTAAGTTATTTCTAATCTATCCTTTTAATCCTAATAATTATAAATGCCAATGTAGCAATAGGTTTCATGGCAATAACTCCTGGGAAAATTGGAAATTAAGGTCAAAGCTGTCTTATTTTCAGTTAAGAATACAAAATGACAACAAAAGTTCAGAAGCAATGTTTCTATGACCGAACAGTTAGCTGGAATGTTAAAGGTCTGAATCATGAATTAAAGAGAAAGAAAGCATTCTCTTGCCTAACAGGTCTAAATGCTAAAATAGTAGTTTTACAGGAGACCCACATATTATGCAAACCCAGCAATCGCCAACACAGAATGGAGACAAAATCATTGACCATAAAAATATAATGCACACATTTAGAGACTATTATAAGTCTTTATATTCTACTGAGTTTAAAGAAGACAAGACACAATCTAATGCATTTCTGGATGCATTACAGGTACCACAAATACATACTCTCAGTGCAGAGGCATTGGATGAACCTCTGGCACTATCAGAATTACTAGATGCTATAAACTCACTTCAGAGTGGGAAAGCAACAGGCCCTGATTGCTATTTTATAAAAAAAAAATTCTCAACTCAACTAGCTCCCCTTTTATTAGCAACATTTACAGAAGCTACAGAATCTCAAAGAAAAATTAACTGCTTGCAAGCCACTAAGGGTTAACAGCTGACAAAGCCATTTTGCTATAAGACAGGGTCCAGTAAGTTGACCTAGGAAAATGTCCAGTTTCTTAGGAACAGGTCTGTTTGACACAAGAGAGCTTTCCTTCTTTAGGGTCTATCTGACAAATGAAAAAAATAAGAACAGATGGCCCATTAGCGTACTTAAATAAAATGCCTAAGTAAACAATATTATGTTTACTTTTAAAGAAATAAGGGGAAGGGGGAGGAAAAAGAAAGTATAAAAAGCCAATAGAAAAAAATGTAATTTTGTTCTTCTGCCTTGCAACGTAGAATCCACGTACTCATCTGTGACTAAATAAAAATCTAATTGATTGAACTTGTCCAGTTTTTCTTGGGGGAGTTTTTTACTTCCACAAGACAATATAATTCTCCCTCAAACTTTTCACCAAACATTAATTACCGTCTTTCCTAAACAAAATAAGGATTTATTACAATGTGTATCATACCCACCAATTTCACTTCTGAATAATGATGTTAAGATACTATTTAAAGTCCTAGCTAGAAGGATTGAGAAAGTGCTTCCTTTAGTAATATCACAAGACCAAACTGGATTTATTAAAGGTAGACACTTAGCTTCCAATCTTTGATACCTGTTTAATGTAACACCCGGAGATATTATTATCGTTGGATGCAGAAAAAGCATTTGATATGGTTGAATGGAACTACCTTTTCACTACATTGGAGAAATTTGGGTTTGGTCCGAACATTTGTGCATGGATCAAACTACTGTATACCAGTCCAGAAACTTCAGTTTGTATTAACAACATTAATTCAGACTACTTTAAACTAACGTGGTATCAGACAAGAATGCCCCCTGTCACCACTGCTTTTTGTAATTGCTATTGAGCCACTGGCAGTTCACTGTAGAAATGCTTATGAGATAAATCCATCCATCCATCCATCCATTATTCAACTCGCTATATCCTAACTACAGGGTCATGGGGGTCCGCTGGAGCCAATCCCAGCCAACACAGTGGTAAAAGGATCTCTCACTTAACATCTCAGAAAAGGAATGGAAGGTAGCAATGCAGAGAATCCACTCGAGCTCCATATGCGCAAAGCATACAATTATTCAACTTATAATAAATCAAGCACATCTGTATCTTTTAAAATTGTCCAAAATGTTTCCAAGGTAAAACGTCCAGCCTGCGAATGTTGCAATCAGGTTCCGGCCTCACTGGGTCACATGTTTTGGGTGTGCATCAAATTAACATCATTCTGGACCAAAATCTTTAAATGCCTTTCAGACAGCCTTGGTGTCAAAATCCCTCCTAATCCACTGACAGCTTTGTTTGGGGTACTCTTAGATGGGCTTAAATTGAAGAAGGGCAAACAAACTGTAATTGCCTTCACTACACTATTGGCATGCAGACTTATTTTGCTAAACTGTAAGAATCCTAACTCTCCTCTTTTAAGTCAGTGGGTAACTGATGTTATATACTATTTGAAATTGAAAAAAAACAAATTCTCACTTAGAGGGTCTGTGCAGAAGTTTTTCAAAACCTGGCAGGATCTAATCAATAACATTTCAGAATAAAGATTTTAATTGAGGAAGCAGATTTTCTCTCCCTTTTTTTTACTCTATTTATTTTTAATTATTTATTAATTTAGCTATTTTTACTAGCTTAATGTTTTACTCTGCTGGCCTAGCTCTCTTTCTCATGGGTGGGGGTTGTTTTGTTTTGAACTAAGTCTTGTAAAACTTAACTTATTTGTATGTAGTGTTATTTTTATTAAAATTAATGAAATAAAATAAATAAATAAATAAAACTAAAAGAATAAAATATTAATGATGTCTTAAAAAACACATGCAACAAGATTGTGTAACCTCAGTGCCAGAATGATTTGTTTTCATTTTTTCTTATTTATTTACGAAAATGCACATTTCTATAAAGGAAACAGAAACAATAAACATGAAAAGGGTTCTATTTTCTGCCTTAGAAACCACCAATGTTAGTTTTTTCTTCATTGCTCATCAGTCCTGGTGTACAGGCCTCTAGGACCATAGTGAGTCATTTGAAAATTTTAAGATGTTTTTTGAAAAATATTTAATGGCTATGCCCATTAAAATCAGGAGCTAATTGTTTCAATGTGTGCATACTGAAGCACTGATTCATTCAGTGCAAAAGTAAATGGCAAGCTTAAACTGAATGCAAAGTTTTCCATTTCAGCAGAGACACGCTTTTCTAGGTCGGCTACATTGTCCACAGTGTTTAATATTAGGTTTTTCTATAAAGTCATATTTAATTATACATCAAGATCAATATTGAAATAATGCACTTTTGAAATTGCTTATTCATTCAGTTTATTTTGCTATAATGCTCTTCACTGAGTGCACATGCAGAGTGCTTTGGTAAGTCCTCAGGTAAAATGCAAATACAAAATATACAAATTACTAATTACATAATGAGTATACATAAAGACACAGATTTCTTTAAATAGGCAGGACATCAAACTAGTTTAAAATCAATTAACATGAATGAAGCACATTAATACTGTATCTATCCATTAATAACGTGTATTGTTGTAAATTAAAACATTAGTGAAATCAAATTACTTCTATTTTAAATAGAGGAGCACATTGCCACAATTACTTGTTTTGTTCATTTAACATTTGCAGTGCTGGCAGGTTAAATAACATGCTAAAGTTGATATAGTCAGTCTGCAGCTGGCATCAAATCAGTCGCATTTTAGTTTAAAGTCCAAAGCTTTAGGTGCCACTCTAAGCAAATAACGTCTTAGCTTAAATATGCTGCATTAAATAAAAAAAAGATTAAGTGTGAAATAGGTTAGGATTAGTCCATAAAAGTGTAACAGTTTATTAAGTACCCCAAAATAAAAACAATATTCAGTGTCATTTACAAATAGATTAACACTATTAATGCTCATTATCAGATTCTTATTGATGCTTAATCGTTCATGTAAAAAAGAAGCTTCCTAAATCTTTCAGTTGCCTTAGTATTGATGTTTTCCATTCAATGGGCATACAGAAAATTGATTACTTCTAAACTGACTTTTTAATTCAGTGGACTTATAAACAAAACAATTTGTTGTCAATATTACACATAGTACTCACAGAAAACAGATTCAGATTATTTTGGAAAGTCAGTGCTTACTGTTACTGTAGGAATTCATTTTGAGCAACAAAAATAGCACAGAATCTGTGCAGTATTTATCAATATAAACTAAAACTACGTATTACTTTTTATGCTGCCTATGAAAAGAATGAGGAAGAATATAAAAAATAGTGAACTAAAATATAGACATTTTGACTTTGAAATGAAAACTGCAATTCTCTACTTCAGACTAACGCGTGTATTTGTGCTGCACCTCTACCTCCATCTGTCTGAATATGTGGTAATAATAATAGTTAAGGAATATTTCTAATCTATATTTTGACTTATGAAGTATGCTTATTATTACTTACCACTCACATCTTTCCCTAGAATCTCTTTGGCTTCCTTCACTGTAACCTTCAGGCAGGAGATGGGAGGCTACATTAAAAGAAAATGTGCATATGCATACATATATTTAGAACATTAGAACAATTTTGGCATGAACAGGCCATTCAGCCCAAGAAGCCTGCCAATCCTATTCATCTAGATTCTACAAAATAATATCAAATAGATTTGAGATATGAAGGATCCCATAGTTCTGCTCTACCACACTACTGCATAATTTATTCAATATGTCTTTGGTTCTTTGTGTAAAGAAAATAAATGTAATATTTATGTGAAATTTGCCCTGCAAAGTTTTCAGCTGTGTCCCTGTGTTCTTTTTGAAGCAAGAATCTATAAGGGACTGATCAAGAAAAAAAAATTGGTTATATATATTGTAAGAATATATTGTAAGGGGAGATACTGGGCTTCCAACCCTTGCTCCCCTGGCAGATGTCGTGAAGGGGCATCCCGGTCAGGCATGGACCCCGGCCATCCGTCACAATATATGTATTGGTTCAGATACATTGGTTTTCATACAATATGTATATCGGATCAGAAATACACATTGATTGAGATATATTGGTTTAGATATTTACATTGGTTTGAATACATCTGTTCAGGTATATACATTCATTGATATATATAAATATTGTGATAGACGGCTGGTAGCTCAATCTGGCCAGGACATCTCAGAACGGGAAGAGTGGAGAAGGGCAGCCTTTCTAGGACACTGCTTCCCCCAGGACACTAGGTGGCAGCTCCCCTGAACGGTAACTGTACTCCGGATTCCCTCAAGGCATCATGGGATATGGAGTCCATTTTCTCAGCCCTGTTGAGTGCCATGGGTGCCACCAGGGGGAGCTCATAAAGGACCTGGGGACTCCTACTTTTCCTACAACCCAGAAGTACTTCGAAGTCACGAGGACGGAAGCCCCCAGTACTTCCGGGATGCTTGAGGACTGATGATGTGGCGTTTGACCTGGAAGAGGAGAAGGAGCTACTTCTGGGTCAAGGAATATATAAAGGACTGTTCGAGACCCAGCAAGCTGAGCCGGAGTTGGGAGGGAGTGTGATGGAGCTGCTGGAAGAGGAGGATTGGATTATTGTATTATTGATTATTGATATTTGTGAATTGTGGCATGTGTGGTGCTTTGTGCACTTTATTTAAGAAAATAATTAAAAATTATACTTGGTGCTTTTAAATGTGTGTCCTGAACATCTGTCTGTCAGGTTTCACAGGGCAACAGCGTTCCCTAGCATCCACTATATATATATATATATATATACACACACACTAGTGACTGGGAGGTATTGAGGCGAATACCATACATACAGGGTATTGACGCGAACACCATACATACGGGGTATTGACGTGAACACCATACATACGGATAGTATCATATTATATATAAGGATATATATATATATATATTTATATATATATATCTATACATAATCTTCATTTGGATCTTGATCTTTGTTTGTACGCGAATGAATTAGAAGAAGAAGCACTAGATGGCAGTAGAGAGACAGCTAAAACATAGGCATTGCATTAAGAATCGCCTCCAGGCTTATACTACTGAAGACTGTAGTACTCCAGTCACACCTCAAAGCACAGACATTCAAACTAAACAAATTGTTGTGTTTTAAATTAACTAAAGAGATCTTCATTTAGATCTTGATCTTTGTTTGTCCGCGAATTCCACGCATGCGTAGACCACCCTCCAGTTTAGTACGTTGTTGTTACTCACGGATGTCAACAATGTGCCGGAATAACGAAAGGGGTGGTGGACAGTGTTACACTGGTTAGCTCCTGAGGCCAGGTTAGAGAATGAGATTGCCGAAGATAAAAGGTACGTGCCTACGTAACATATGAATGAAAGAAAGACAGTGGGTAAAATGAATGACAACGTAACAGCACGTTCCGGAAATTATTATTGTTACGTTGTAGCTGGCGAGTGCTGCGTGTCTCACAGTTGTACCGTGGCTTGCTTACATGTCAGTGAAGTGATCCCAATTTATACTTTAAAAAGCCTGGATACCTATGTGTCCCCCTTTTATAACCATTGCTCCGTGTATATTGCCTTACTCTTTGGATTGCCACAAAGCAACCTGCAAGATTGGAGAAAGGTTGAGAAGACATCGTGAGAGGAAATGATAGCATCGTGAAAATGAGATGAACTGTGAACGGACAGAAGCAGAAATGCTCCTACACCACCACATAATTACTATTCGGACAGTGATTCCGAGTAGGCCGTTCCTATCGAATCAATGTCCAAGGGTTTTCTTTTGTAATTTTGTTTCCCTTATAAAAAATCATAATGCTGTGCGACGAAGGGCCCAGTTCACGACTGGCAGCCGTGTTTAAACAGGGAGCCCTTCACAGACAACTTTAACATGCGCAACGTAGTTGGGCGCACATGGCTAGTATATCTATACTAATAAAAGGCAAAGCCCTCACTCACTCACTCATTCACTCACTCACTCACTCACTCACTCACTCACTCACTGACTGACTGACTGACTGACTGACTGACTCATCACTAATTCTCCAACTTCCCGTGTAGGTAGAAGGCTGAAATTTGGCAGGCTTATTCCTTACAGCTTCCTTACAAAAGTTGGGCAGGTTTCATTTCGAAATTCTACGCGTAATGGTCATAACTGGAAGCTGTTTTTCTCCATTTACTGTAATGGAGTTCAGATGGAGGGGCGGAGTTCGTATGACATCATCACGCCTCTCACGTAATCACGCATTACGTAGAAAGCCAGGAAGAGCTACAAAACGCGCTTTAGAAAACATGCATTATATAATTAAGAAGGCAGCGAAACAATTAGAAGCGAGCGAGTGACATATATATAAAACCATATTCAGCAGCTCACGTGAACTGACGCAGTGCGCAGATGAACAAAAACCTAATTACACTGCTACGCTCGAATAGATAAACCACACGCAGTGGTGCGATGGTAAAGCATTCGCCTGTATCGCCCACGTCCGAGGTTCGATTCCCGAGAGGGGATGCACTAAGTATGTACGCGCGCTTCGATTTATTTTAACCTCGCATCCCCTTAGTTTGAGACGTATGAAAACGCATGCGGTTAACGCAGAAAGACAGATCACCTATTCACCTATTGAAGCTTCATGAATAATGGATACTTTATTCGCGATCAATGATTGTTTTGGTAAAGCCATAGTCAGTGTATTCATTAGATGAACGGTAAAAAAGTAAGAGCGAGGGGACGGTAACTTACTGAAGCACACAAGCAAAACCACAATAGCACGCGGGCTCGATGTACTGACTTGCGCGATCACATTCCAAAAAATATTTCTTTTCAAGTTCAATTTAGTCCACATGAGTCAAACTCAAGGCCCACGGGCCACATCCGGCCCGGCGTCTAATTATATCCGGCCCGCGAGATCATTTTATATACTGTATTATTGCTATTAATGGCCCGGGTATATGAAGCGCTGGTAACACAATAAACTACAGATCCCAGAATGCAGCGATTCAGCTGCCTTGCCGAACATTTACCGCGTTGCTGCAAGTTATTGCGAAGCTAGCCCACACGATGCCGAAGAGAAAAGTTGATTCTGAAAATAGAGCCTTTAAAAACCGATGGGAGGCTGAGTATATGTTTACTGACATTGCCGGTAAACCCGTGTGTCTCATTTGTGGAGCTAATGTGGCTGTAATTACAGAATTTAATCTTTACAACGACTGACAAACACAGAATGTAACTTGAACACAACACATCGTACAAATACGACCCTGATTGAAACAAATAATGATAATCGAATCCTTGATCACAGCAACACTCACAAAGCAATTACTGTATATTGACAATCATGTTACGTTATTTTTAAAATGAACGGTTCCATTGCTTACCATGTGTTTACTACGCGCGACCAAAACTCTAAATGTGTGTAGTCCCTTAGTCAACGTTCAACTTGCATGTTTCATAGTTGCGTCGCGAAGGCGATAGATTTCATGTGAGACGCGTACATTCCTCAACGGGATTGCGAGTCAAGAGAAGCGGCAAAAGACAGCGGGGCTGCGGCGATCTCTGAATTGACTGTTTGTCACTGTGTGCAGAGCTGCCTGTCGCTTAGAACGATTAAATAAGCCGGCTTTCTAATCTAGGCTGGTTTGGTTTGGTTTGATTCTATTTGTTTGGACTACACAAAGGCTCAGGACTCGTGGTTCTACACAAACGTACGTTATGATTATGATATGCTGTTTCATTGAGAAAGTATGTACAGATTTTTTTAACACTTTGAGCCCACGTTTTCACCGGCAATGTATTTTTACATTTAAAATGACCATCGGTGGCGCACGTGGGGCTCAAAGTGTTAATGAAATATTTCAGAAAAATTACAAACTTTTACATGTTTACTTATTGCCCAATGCACACTGACATGACATTAGTGTGTATTGTGTATATGTCACTTGTGTGAATTAGGCCCAAGATTATTACAAAATTATTATTATATTTGAATTAGCCCTTTATTCTACCTATTTTGTAGAATGTCCGAGAGAAAGACAAAACGTGAAAGCGGGTTTGTTTTCCGAATCTCTGCATTGCATTACGCATTTTTCTTACGTTGCCTGTATCAGTGGCAGCATCTGAAAGGACCTTCTCAAAACTCAAGATAATTAAAAATGATCTCCGTTCCACTATCGGGCAACAACGATTGAGTGATGTTGTGCTTCTGTCTATAGAATCTGAAATTTGTGAAAAACTGGATCATTTAAACATAATAGATGAATTTGCTACTGTTAAAGCTAGGAGAATCATTCTTTGATGTTTAACTAATAAATTAATGTATGTATGTGATTTTTTTATTTTTGTGATTCTTTATTTAGTTTTTATAAAAACTAATCGTTTGAAATTAAATTTTATTTATACATCCCGACTCTAACCCTAACACCGTCTTAATCCTGTTTGAAGTAGTACATGTAATAGTAATATCCGTCATATCATAATAGAAAATAGGTACGTAGGGCGGCGAAACCACATTCGCACAAAGGCGGCCATCTACCCAGGATCGGCCCTGTGTGCGATTACATACGATTAATCAAGATTAATTATTACACAGCCTCTAATTAATTGGATTAATTTTTTTAATCGAGTCCCAC
>JANRMT010062848.1:19903558-19926584 GCA_026402145.1 Polypterus bichir lapradei | reverse complement strand
ATATATATATATATATATATATATATATATATATATATATAGATAGAGAGAGAGAGAGAGAGAGAGAGAGAGAGATGACAACAACACTCATATCAATAACAAAACAATTACATTAACAATCATGTTACATTATTTTTAAAATATTTCCTTTTCTTTTTCATAACTTCTTTAACACACTACTTCTCCGCTGCGAAGCGCGGGTATTCTGCTAGTATATATATAAAAACCAATGCATATGTGTGAAAAGATTTGGTTGTATTCAAACCAATGTATATATCTGAACCAATTAATATATTTATGAATCAATCTTTTTTCCTGAACAGCCCCTCATGGGGATCCATTATGCCTTTGTATATATATATATATAGTATATACTTAATAAAGAACATGAAAGGGGTGAATACTTATGCTATTAATTATTTTTCATTTTATAGTTGAAATTAATTTAAATGGCTTTGCAGAGATCTGTTTTCACCTGGACATTAAAGAGTCTTTAATGTTAATCAGTGTCAAAAAAGCCAAATTCAATCCACTGTGATTCAATTTCTGTATAATAATAAAATTTGAAAACTTTTCATAGCTGCTCTGGTGTGCAGCATAACAGCGGCGCATCCTTGCCTTTCAACAAAAGCGGCTCTCTTATCAGCAAGCAGATATGAGAGTGCAGCGATCTGAGACAAACTGAAGGGCAACAGTTCTCCTGCATTTCTCTTGAGTTTCTCGGGATCAAAAGACCCCGTAATTAAAGCATGTGCCTTAATACTGAGCAGTCATTGCTTAATCTGTATGGCATTTTCGCTATACATCGTTATGTGTACTGCTAGCTGCTTGCGGCTTTTTGGCCAGGTATTTTATTATTTCTCTTGCCTCCTCATCTAACTGCTTTATAATGACTAACAATACACAACTTGTCTGACCAGCAGACAAGTGCAGGATTTCTATTTTAGCCACCTTTGCCTCCGCTTTATGCAGATACGGCTTATCTGAGTCTTTGGCTAGCGCAGCTGCTGCGGCTGACTCCATCCTCCTCAAGAAAAGCACAACAGCCTCTGATTCTACACTTTCTACAGCCGCTGCTACTGCTACATTTAACGTTGCCGTTAATGTTTCTGTTGCGGCTGCTACTGCCTCCGTTTTTAGCGGAGAAAATACAGTTGTAACAGCTGATTCTACCCTATTACTAAAAAACTTTAGAAATGCTGTTGATGCATGCTGACATGTGCCGGCTGTATACCAGCATGTGATTACAGCATATTCGCCGCCTGTGGACAATCCATCCCTCTCTTTGAAAAATGTAACCAAACACACAAAAATGGAACACATGATTACTCCATTAATCCTACTCGCAGCACCGAAAATGTATTATCGTAGTATTTCCCTCTACTTACCCTTTACCTGTTTTCCCTCAAGGGTAAGTGTACTCGTCAATTTCATTATCGGGTTGGTTTACTGTTGCACTTTAGGCTATACACATACACACAGACCCTAATCACAACAGTGCCCCATGAATGACACACAAACGCTGATTAACCTCTAGCACTTTAAACCACACAAGTGATTTAGGAATAACACAGCCTGTCACTCAGCACTTCAAGAGACACTTATTATCGGCACAAACACCATATACGATGTTTTAATGATATCTCAGACCTAAATATTACTTTTGGTCTACAAGAATACATTTAAACATTGTGGCAGGCAACCGGGTCCCTTGCCCGGCCGGGACGCCCCTTCTATTTATGTTCCGGGGAGCAGCCTCAGTACCTCCCCCGGAATGCTTGGTGGCAACCTCCCTGGCTGACGATGGTGCCTCAGTTTCCTGCAGGGTTCCATGGGAGATGGAGTTCTCCACAACCCTGTGGGGATCTGGGGTGGCCGCCAGGGGGTGCTGCATGGATCCCGGAGCTAGCTTGGACAACTCTGCAGCCTCACCTGGAAGTGCAATCAGGAACAGGTATTCAAGCACCTGGAGCACTTCCAGGTGGGCTATAAAAAGGTCTGGCAACCACCACTCAGGGCCAGAATCGGAAGAAAGAAGATGAGGTTGCCTGGAAGGAGTGGTGGTGCCAGAAGAAAGGTTGTTACTTGTGTTGTTACTGTGCTTGGGACTGTGTTGTGGCTGGAGCGTTCACGGGGGCCCTCCAGCTGAAGAAAAATAAAAGTGCTTTGTGTTTTTACACGTGCCTCTGTGTCAGTCTGTGCTGGGTCGGACGCTATATAGCACCTTTATTCACAACATACAAAGACTCAGCACTCTTGACTATAGGCCATTTATCAGCCAAGAATACCTTACTTTACATACTCTTTCCTACTATTGAGCGGAGCTCTCACTCTCAGCCAAAATAAACCTCGCAGCACAGAGGTAATGGCAAATCTCTGGCTGCACTAGGTGCTCAAAGAAATCTAACTTATTATTTCAATCACTCTATAGACATTAAGACAAAGCATAGCAGCATGGTATTTACAGTATTACAAGAATAATAATAATACCACTGGAACAAAGAATAATAGAAAATAGGTACTGATAGGAAAGTCTGAATATATATAGTCTTTAGAAAAAGCTTAGGAACAAAAGTAGAGATGACAAGGGTGAATATCCCAGGGCGACATTTGATTTAGGAATCAAGGTTCATGATGCATTTCTGACAACCAGTGACGTCTTTGTCCGTTCTTCTTCCTCCCTCCTTCCTTACTTCTTTACGTCCTTACTTCCCTACTCACTCCTTAGACAAGGCATATTTATTCTAAAGTTTCATGCTGTGGTTTCACAACACATGAATGCTGCATGCACCTGATTGGCTAGCTGTGAATATGATGGATTAATTTTGCTCAAACTCTTAAATCTATCTTCTTCCAGATAATAAAGTTTTTTGATATTGCTGTATCCCAGGCTGTAAACCAAATTGTTGTTCCAGATGTCCATCCATAAAGTAATCAATAGCCTGAGGCATGGCTCAGTCTTCCTTTCCCAGGCTGTAATACCAATTTAGCACTATGCTCTGAACAACTGTTATAAAAGTGAGGTGTAAGGGAAGATGCCTCCTACATCTGAATTCATCTTGGGATCGTACAAAATATAATAATAAAAATACAGAGAATAATTTGTAAATTTTATACACCATAACAATAGCTATATTACTTCAAAATGTCTGTCTTCCTTGCCTGAAAAATCTAAGAAAAATCTAAGAAGGTCTGTCCAGCCCGGAAGTGAGAGGTGGAATCGGGGTAAGGGCTCCACCTCTGAAGAAACAGAAAACTCGCTTAGCCTCTAATAACGCAAGCAGGGCCAGCACATCGACAAAACGAAAGCTCAGAAGAAAGACAAAGCCGCTTAGCCGCTAATACACAAGTGAGGCGAGCACATCGGAAAAACGAATCCTCCTAGGAGAGAGACGCCCAGAGTAGTTCTTTCAATTACCTGACATCTCTTCATTTCAATTTTTTTATGACGATTTCAATAGTTTTTAAGACCCTGGGCTTTTTACAACAATGGGCTTACACAGCTAGTATATATATACCTGTATATATATATATATATATATGTATATATATATATATATATATATATATATGCCAGGGGGTTCGCCCCCTGCTCGCGTCGCTCACCAACCCCTGTGTCCTGCGCTACACACTAGCCACTTTGCATCTCTGCCGCTCACATTGTGAAGAGGGGGACTGAACACACCCCAATGAGACGTGGTCACTCCTCCGAAACCCCCTCTTAAACGGTGATACAATAGGAAACAAATAGTTATTTTTTACCTCCTCTTTGGTTGATCAGCTGCTGGCCTGCTGCTGCTGCCATGCCACTTGATCTGCATCTTGTGTGGCGCTTCGAACATTTAAAAGCCTGTACAGCAGTTGTCCTACTCTTTGTCTTTTATTTCCAGCCCCAGATGTGAGTTCTTGATATTTTTCAGTGTTTGTGGCAAGCGGCTGGGGGTAGTACCCAGCTGGAACGCCCAGGAGGACCAGAGGAGGGCTTGCTCCTCCTCCAGACCACGAGGGGGAGACCGCCCTGGTTGCTTTGGGGGCCACAGGTACAGAGCTTTGAAGATCAACCATTTAGTGGCCCGTGGTCACCGCCAGGGGGCGCCCCGGTGCCTTTGGAGCCCTGGACCTCAGCACTTCCGCCACACCGGGAAGTGCTGGGGGGAAGAGGACCAGGGACACCCGGAGTCCTTCCAGGTGCGCAACCGGCACTTCCGCCACACATGGGAGTGCCAGCAGAAGAATGACGGGAAGCACCTGGAGTACATCAGGGCGTGTATATAAGGGGCCGCCTCCCTGCATTCAATGGCTGGAGTCGGGTGGAAGTGGACAGAGTCTTGGAGGAAAGGAGTGGAGGCAGTCAGAAGAGAAAAGGCATTTGGAAGAGGCCTGGACTTTGGGGTGATTGGTGCTGCGGCACTGGGTTGTGTGTGCCAGGACTGGAAATATAATTGTAAATAAATGTGTGTTGGGTGACAAACGATGTCTGCCTGTCTGTGTCTGGCCTGGTTCCCACAATGGCATCCCAGATGGGACTCTCTGCCTGCTACAAGGCAGGGACCCAGTATAAATAATTTTTTGGGCAGTCCAGCACAGCAGGTGTGCCCACACACGCGCCATGGAAACGGCACATGCACAACCCATGGGAGCAATTCACCCCACGGACTGCCACCGGTCCATAGAAGGGCCATATTCCCCCTGGTGCAGGGGAATGACAGTGTGCAGCAGGCTCTGACGCAGTCGATGATTGTGACTAACAGGAAGGTGAGTCCACTGCCGGCTGACGAATTGTGCTTGCTCGTGGCTCTGCGTGAGCTGGAGGAATGCCTTCAGCCTGCAGAGTTGCTTCTACAGGCAATACGCGTCCTCCGTAGAGGATTAAAGGAGCTGGATGTGAAGGCAGTCGTGTCTGTGATGACGCTGCAACAGTGGGCGGATCGGCGCAACACTGGAGTCTTCAGCCAGATGGACGCGACTGGAAGGTAAGTGGTACTGACCCCATAAAGAATAAGGGAGAGCCCACCGAAAAGGCCCGTGATCTAAATGATCGGAACCGAGTAGGGGGATCTCCAACAGTGGATGCGGCAGCGAGCGCTGTGCGTGTGGCGAGGGGAGAGACAGCAAGAAGGCTGGCAGGACGCGGGCTGATGTGTGCCCCAGGTCCTAGTGCCCTACGCCCTGAGCCAGCGGCAGGTACGCGTCCTTCCACCGGGACGCAGACGGGACGGGGTCTCTTTCTATGCCATAAGGAGACTCAGACCATCATGACATCGCAGAGAAAGAGGAAGAATCGAGGGAAGAATGCCGGTTCCTCCGATAAGGGAGGACGTGAGGCAGGTTGCTCATGTACGGAGAAGGCCTGCCCCCTGCGGAGGCCAAAGGAAACCCTAAGCTGGCAGAGGAGACAGGGGTACAAGCGGTCCCGTGTGATTTCCCAGGCAGTGGGGCACGAAAGCCGCGGAGGGGGTGCCGAAGAGGCAAACCCCAGGGTGCTGGTCGGAGGGGGGAGCGCTGCCTGTTCGTCCATGGCACGGACGAACACCAGGTGGTGATATCCAGGCAGTGTCTCCGTCCCTGTTTCTGTTTGTGTTGCAGGACCGGACCCTGGGCTAGCAGTAGGACCCGCTTCGGCAGTGATCTGCCTGAGCAGGACGGGCCACTGGCCCCTAGGGGTCTCAGCTTGTGGTGGGGTACTGTGGCAAGAGGCTGGGGGTGGTACCCAGCCGGGACGCCCAGGAGGACCGGAGGAGGGCTTGCTCCTCCTCCAGACCACGAGGGGGAGACCGCCCTGGTTGCTTTGGGGGCCATGGGTACAGAGCTTTGAAGTTCAACCCTGTAGGGGCCCATGGTCACCGCCAGGGGTCGCCCCGGTGCCTTTGGAGCCCTGGACCTCAGCACTTCCGCCACACCTGGGTGGGTGGAAGTGGATAGAGTCTTGGAGGAGAGGAGTGGAGGCAGTCAGGAGAAGAGAAAAGGCATTTGGAAAGAGGCCTGGACTTTGGGGTGATTGGTGCTGCGGCAATGGGTTGTGTGTGCCAGAACTGTAAATATAATTGTAAATAAACATGTGTTGGGTGACAAACGATGTCTGCCTGTCTGTGTCCGGCCTGGTTCCCACAATATATATATAGGTTTTAAAATAAGCCAAATTTAAAGCGTGAGAAAAAAAGTCAAAAAGAAAAAAACTTTTAGACTTAGGATTTGTATATATATATATATATATACTTTTTATATATAAATAATATACAGTGGTACCTCGGTATACGTCCACTTTGGAATAAGTCCAACTTGGTATACGTCCTGTTTGGACGTGAAAAATTTTGCTTGGTATACGACCTTTGTTTGGAATACGACTCGCGTGCTACCCTTGTTTACCTCTCTCGAGACAAAGCCATGACTGCCCACGAGCGTTAGTGCGTCAGTGCGTCAGTTGCTAGCATTCAGTGAACAGCCCAAGCTATAACTCTGTGAATTTTCATGTGTGTGGTATAGCAGGTCCACAGCTCCTGTCGAAGGACAGTTTTAAAATAAATAATCACCGCATTCGCGGCTTGGTGAGGGGGCATGGTGGCTCTGCAGGTGGATAGCATTGGACTGAAACGGTTCTCAGGGCGATTCGCGATGTGGGCGTTTCTCACCTAAGTGCACAGGTGACAGACCATCCGCAGTCGTGATTGTTCCTGGGGCTGCTGATTTCAGCAGGAGAGAGATAGAGATAGAGAGAGAGTAAGAGCAAGCGAGTGCAGAGCCAGGCAGGCTCGCGTTGCAGCTGAACAGGGAGCCTGGGTGTTGGGCTGACACTTGGGGAATAGTAGTAGTGGTCACTCCCGCTGAGTGATCATGGAGCGGGATTGACAGGAAGGAGGTCGCTGTGGATTCCAAGTCGCTGTCAGGAGGAGCCTACCGGAGCCAGGGATCGGTGAGGTGAACTGAACAGCTGAAGTAGGCAGAGTGAAGGTCAGCTGCAAGGGCGACTCCCCTGTTGAGAAGCCCAGAGGGGGGAAGCAGGGGGGCCGATAGGTAAAAAGGCACCGGGCTTCTTGTTGTGTTTTTTTTTTTTTTTTTTTTTAAAGAATGCTTCCTGCTGTATTTTAACCTCGTTGTTTTCAAGAAGACTTTTTTTCTATTGTTTTTAGCCTCCACGTTTCACTTCTGATTTTGTGGATTTATTTATTGGAACTTTGGACACTGCACTTTAATCTGAACACCTTGTTTTGTTGATTGTTTTAATAAAAGCACTTTGCACTTTTTCACCATCCCGTGCTTTGTTGTGCCTCACTGCTAAGTTCATTGGTAACATTACCGACGGTGTAGGGTTTAAGGGTTCCCGGACAGCAGATGGGAGCATACAGCAAACCTGCATTGTCACAACGTGATTTTGTGTTTTTTCACGTATATTTGAATTGATTGTTGAAAAGTATGAAGGTGGCATGCGTATCCGGGACATAGCTGCTGCATACCGTATGCCGAGAATGACAGTATCTACTATTGTGAAAAACAAAGACGTTATTAAAAAGTAAAGTGAGGTTACATTTTCATTTATTTTATCTAATTGCTTTTGTATTTATGTATTTTAGTATTAAGCAGTGTTTACATTTTATACAACCCCATCAATGTATAATATGCCAATAACAATAGGATTTTTTTTCATGGGAACGGATTAATAATTTTTCCATTATTTCTTATGGGAAAAATGTGTTTGGTATACATCTTGTTTGGTATAAGTCCAAGGACCTGGAACGGATTAAGGACGTATACAGAGGTACCACTATATATATATAGTGGACGGTAGCGCAACCACACCCGGAAGTGCAGCCTAATTGAGGTTAATTACCACCTGAAGCACTTCCAGGTGGGCTATAACGGGAGTCTGCAGCCACTACTCAGGGCGCCAGAGTCGGGAGGAGGAGGAGGACAAAGCTGCTCTGGGAGGAGTGGAGGAGAGAAGAATGTGATTTGGGGTGTTTTATTTGTATTTTGGGACCGTGTTAGGGCTGGTGGGACATGGGGAAGACGTGTCCCATGGCTGAAGAAGAATTTAAAAGTTCTTTTTGGTTTTACAGTCATCCCTCACTTATCGCGGGGGTTACATTCCAGAAAATGTGCGAAGTAAAAACCATATGTTTATATGGTTATTTTTATATATTTTAAACCCTTATAAACTCTTCCACACTTTATAAACATTTCCCGCACAATTATACAGCATAAACCTTTTGTATTCTCTTAGATATTAGGTAAGATTCGTTGAAATTATGTATGTAAACACAGTTTATATACAGTAAAACCTAAATATTATAGATAAGATATCGAGCGTCTCCAATATCACATATGTTACATGTTATGTTACAGCCATTACAATAGACAGGCCACCAGCAACAAATACGTACAATGCAAGAAAATGCACAAACGTTAACTGTTTACACAGCGAAACACGTTGATGCTGAATGAGCGAGACAAGACTTCCTGGTTAACGCAGCGGAATTGAATTCGGCACTCTGTCGCTGAGCCAGTCAGCACACAGGAACTTAACTGTGTGCTCTGATTGGGTAGCTTCTCAGCTATCCGCCAATAGCGTCCCTTGTATGAATCAACTGGGCAAACCAACTGAGGAAGCATGTACCAGAAGTAAAAAGACCCATTGTCCAAGCGAAAAATCTGCGTTATATATTTAGATATGCTTACATATAAAATCCGCAATAGTGTGAAGCTGCGAAAATCAAAGCGAGATATAGCGAGGGATTACTGTATTTTACACGTGCCTCCGTTGTCAGTCTGTGTCAGGTCGGTGCCAACCAAGCGCCAATATCACAATATATATCAGGTCCATGGCCACAGGTGTATAAAATCAAGCACCTAGGCATGCAAACTGCTTCTACAAACATTTTTGAAAGAATAGGTCGCTCTCAGGAGCTCAGTTAATTCAAGTGTGGTACCTGTGATAGGATGCCACCTGCGCAATAAGTACATTCATGAAATTTCCTCGCTACTAAATATTGAACGGTTAACTGTAAGTGGTGTTATAACAAAGTGGAAGCAATTGGGAACAACAACAACTCAGCCACAAAGTGGTAGGCCATGCAAAATCACAGAGCGGGGACATTGCATACTAAGACACACAGTGTGCAGAAGTCGCCAAATTTCTGCAAAGTCAATAGCTAGAGACCTCCAAAAGCTCAAGAACAGTGCATAGAGAGCTTCATGGAATGGGTGTCCATGTCCAAGTAGCTGCATCTAAGCCTTACATCACCAAGTGCAATGCAATGCGGCGGATGAAGTGGTGTAAAGCACATCGCAGCTGGACTCTAGAGCAGTGGAGACATGTCCTCTGGAGTAACAAATCACGCTTCTCTGTCTGGCAATCCAATGGACAAGTCTGGGTTTGGCGGTTGCCAGGAGAATGGTACTTGCCTGACTGCATTGTGCCAAGTGTAAGGTTCAGTGGAGGGGGGATTATGGTGTGGGGTTGTTTTTCAGGGGTTGGGCTTGGCCCCTTAGTTCCAGTGATAGGAACTCTTGATGCTTCATCATACAAAGCCATTTTGGACAATTTCCTGCTCCCAACTTTGTTGGAACAGTTTGGGCACCAGTGCACAAAGCAAGATCTATAAAGAAATGGATGAGCAAGTTTGGTGTTGAGGAAATTGACTGGCCTGCACAGAGCCCTGACCTCAACCTGATAGAACACCTTTGGGATGAATTAGAGTGGAAACTGGGAGCCAGGCCTTCACATCCAACATCAGTGCCTGACCTTACAAATGCTCTCCTGGAAGAATGGTAAAAAATTCACATTAACACACTCCTAAACCTTGTGGAAAGCCTTCCCAGAAGGGTTGAAGCTGTTATAGCTGCAAAGGGTGGGCCAACTCCATATTAAAGCCTAAGTATTAAGAATGGGATGTCATTAAAGTTCAAGTGTGTGTAAAGGCAGGCGTCCCAATACGTTTGGCAAAACAGTGTATATTTAATTAATACAATAAAAGCTGCTCTTGCTTGATGTTCAGCTTAAATACTGCCCTCTTGCATCTAATAGGGGTTATGTTTTAGTAAAAGAATTACAATTGTTTGTAAAATTTCTTAGACATGCACCTTGTTGCTTTTATAAGGCACCCTTTTATTTTGTCCATTAATGTTTCTGCTCACCCTTTGGCTGTTATACCTTAATTGGTTATCATATCCTCCATTTCTAATAAAACCTATGTCTTCACATAATACATATGCACACAATGTTACCCAATACATTTATGTAAGCAGGATTGTTTTTCAAAAATCTTTCAGAAGATATGCAATGTGTACATCTGTTGCATATGGCATGCAGCAGGAATCAACTCTGAAAGAAACCCCTGTATTTCAGAGGGCACAGTCAAGTATATAAAGCAATCTTTGCAAACACAATGACTGTGATAGGTGAAAAACTAAAGATGGGCCTCTGTTGTTTTATGGCAATTATGGGAAAGGAAATATGCAAGCTATGTTATCTGTAACTGATGATGCTTTACTTTGTGCTACAGAAATTCTGCTAAAAAAGGTATTGATTATTACAAGCATAATTTTTACCAGTATCTGTACATAATTCAAGTGCATAAGCTCTCAGGAGAACAAAAAATATTACCTGTCACAGCATAAAAACACAAACTACTTGATACAAAGTATTATTAGCAGCTTGATATCATACCTGCAGGCTCTGTACTTGGAGAAGGGCCTGTTCATGCTGTTTTGGTGACATTCCAAATGCCTGGATTAAGAAAACATACACAGGATTTCATTTTTATTACTTTACAAGATATGTCAACAGTAATGCTACAATAAATTTGCAAAGAATGGTTTGTGCATAAAGCAGTTCAAAAAATCTGCTACTTTTTTTAAAAAGTGTGAATCAATATCTAGGTAATCGCACAGTTATTACCTTAAGTACAAAAATGCTACTTAGTGGGAGTTATGATTGAATCGCTAAACAAAGTTATGCAGCAGACCTAAATAATCATTTTATATGCAGTCAACTGAAATTAAACATATAGCTGCTCACATTTACTGTAATAAGTTGGTTGGAATAACAGGACATAAACCTTTTATCTGTTGTTTTACAAAGAAAATATTGAGACTAATATGATTAGTTTTTCATTCTCTAGTAGGGTATGTATTTACTTTTCTTTTTTTTTTTTCCTTTTTTATTAATTTTATTGCAATCCATACAAAGCAATCAAGTTTTTACAAAAAGAAAAATTAAGTTAAGAACAGATCGATCCCCACCCCTGAGAGAGAGAGCAAGCCAAATTTAAGGCTTGTAAACATACCTAAATTAATAAATTCTCTGTGCTTTATGAGCTTATTTTAAAATATTACTGATTAGATCCTGCCATGTTTTGAAAAAAGTCTGTATTGATCCTCTAACTGAGTATTTGATTTTTTCCAATTTCAAATAGTATAACACATCGGTTTCCCACTGACTTAAAAGAGGAGAGTTTGGGTTCTTCCAGTTTATCAGAATAAGTCTGCGTGCCAAAAGTGTAGTGAATGCAATCACAATTTGTTTGTCTTTCTCCACTTTAAGCCCCCCTGGAAGAATCCCAAACACAGCTGTTAATGGGTTAGGAGGGATTGTGACACCAAGGCTGTCTGAAAGGTAATTAAAAATTTTGGTCCAGAATGATGTTAATTTGGTGCAGGCCCAGAACATGTGACCCAGTGATGCTGGGACTTGGTTGCAACGTTCGCAGTTTGGCTCTTGCCCTGGAAACATTTTGGAGAGTTTTAGTGGAGATAGATGTGCTCGATATATAATTTTGAGTTGTATAATTGTATGCTTTGTGCATATGGAGCTCGAGTGAATTCTCTGCATTGCTACTTTTCACTCCTTTTCTGATATGTTAATTGAGATATCTTTTTCCCAGTGTCCTCTTGGATCTTTGAAAGGGAGGGATTGTAAAATGATTTTATATATTGTAGAGATGGAGTCTAAGTCCTTGAGATTGAGCAATATTTTTTCCAGCATGGATGAGGGTGCAAGATGAGGAAAATCTGGAAGGTTCTGTTTAACAAAGTTCCTAATTTGAAGATAGTGAAAGAAATGTGTAGCTGGAATGTTAAATTTGGAATGTAATTGTTCATAGGATGCAAAGATGTTGTCTATATAAAGATCTCTAAGCAAGTTAATTCCAATTTTTTCCAGATATTAAAAACTGCATATGTTTGTGAAGGTTGAAAGAGGTGGTTCTCTTGCAGAGGTGCCACAGATAGAAGCTTCTCCATCTTAAAATGCTTTCTACATTGGTTCCAGATTCTAAGTGAGTGGAGCACAATTGGGTTATTAGTGTATTGCCGATAACGTGTGTTTATTGGAGCACAGAGCAAGGAATACAAAGAAGTACTGCAGGATTTTACTTCTATTGCGGTCCAAGCCTGTGTATGTTCTTCTATTTGTGTCCAGGTTCTAATCGCCTGTATATTTGCTGCCCAGTAATAAAACTGGAAGTTAGGTAGAGCCATGCCGCCGTCTGCCTTTTGTCTTTGTAGGGTTGCTCTTTTGATGCGTGGATGTTTTGAATTCCAAATAAATTAGGTTATTGTTGAATCTAATTGCCTAAAGAATGATTTATTAATGTATATTGGAATGTTTTGAAATAAAAAAAGGAGCTTAGGAAGAATATTCATCTTAACAGTGTTAATTCTTCCAGCTAGTGTGAGATGAAGGGTTGACCATCTATGCAAGTCTTGTTTAATTTTTTCCATGCAGACGGCGAAATTTTGTTGATAAAGAGCTTTATGTTTACTTGTGATGTTTACCCCTAGGTATTTAAACTGTTCTGCAATGATAAAAGGTAGGGTATCTAATCTAATACAGTATTATATGCTTGAGAATGCACTGAAAAGAGTACACTTTTATTAAGATTAATTCTGAGACCAGAGATCTTTTGAAATTCTGTGAGTGCTGTTAAGACTGCAGGCACAGAATTTTCTGGGTCCGATATATACAGTACCATATCATCTGCATATAATGAAATTTTCTGTTCCAGTCCTTCTCTGCTAATCCCCTTTATCTGATCAGAATTTCGACAATGTATTGCCCAGCGGTGACAAGGGGCATCCTTGTCTAGTACCACGTTCTAGTTTAAAGTAGTCTGAGCAAATGTTGTTGATGAAAACTGAAGCTTCTGGGTTAGTATACAGTAATTTAATCCATGCACAAATGTTCGGGCCAAACCCAAACTTATCCAATGTAGTAAAAAGGTATTTCCATTCAATCATGTCGAATGCTTTTTCTACATCCAATGATAATATTATTTTTGGGGTGTTTGATTTAGTTGGTGAGTATATTACGTTAAACAGGCGTTGAAGATTTGACGATAAGTGTCGGCCCCTAATAAATCCAGTTTGGTCTTGTGATATTACCGAGGAGAGCACTTTCTCCATCCTTCTAGCTATGATTTTAGAGAGTATTTTAACGTCGTTATTCAGAAGTGAAATTGGTCTGTATGTTGCACATTGTAATAAGTCCTTATTTTGTTTTGGAAAAACGGTGATTAGTGCTTGGCGAAAGGTTAGAGGAAGAGATTGGTTATCTCTGGCTTCTGTAAATGTTGCTAATAGGAGGGGAGCTAGCTGAGCGGAGAATTTCTTGTAAAATTCTGCAGGGTAGCCATCAGGGCCTGCTGCTTTCCCGCCTTGGAGTGACTTTATAGCATCTAGTAATTCTGATAACGCCAGAGGTTTATCAAGTTCCTCCGCAATAAAAGTGTCTATTTGTGGTATCTGTAATGTATCCAGAAATGCATTAGATTGTGTATTGTCTTCTTTAAACTCAGTAGTATATAGGGATTTATAGTAGTCTCTGAAAGTGTGCATTATATTTTTGTGTTCGACGATTTTATCTCCGTTCGCGTTGGTGATTACCGAGATTGCGTTGCGCACTTCTTGCTTGTGAATTTGTTGAGCTAAAAGCTTATTAGCTTTCTCTCCATGTTCATAGTAATGATGTCTGGATTTATAGACTAGTTGTTCAGTTTCTTTAGTTGTCAGGAGGTTTAATTCTGAATGTAGAGCCTGCCTTCTCCTATGCAGAGTCTCACTTGGTAGTCTGGCGTGTTCTTCATCTATTTTAGTAATTTTGCTTTTTATCTCTGCTACTTTCTTGGCTTTGGATTTATTTCTGTGGGAAAGATATGAGATAATCTGTCCTCTTAAGAAGGCCTTGAGAGTTTCCCAGAGTATTCTTGCAGAGATCTCGGGGGATATATTTGTCTCTAGAAAGAATTTGATTTGTTTGGATATAAATTCCGTACAATTCTCGTCAGCTAATAGAAGCGGGTTGAGGCGCCATCTGCGGGGTGAGTGTATGGGGCTTAGTAATTTTAGCTCCAAGATCATAGGTGCATGGTCAGAAATAACAATAGCATCGTATTGGCAAGATTTAATCATAGGCAAGAAGTTATTGTCTATAAAGAAGTAATCAATCCTTGAGTAGCAAGTTGATAACTGATAAGTTGTGATCAGTTATAAACTTTGTAATTATCTTTGCGGTGTTAGATGCCGTTCCCCCTGTGGAAGAAGTCCTATCTAAAAGTGGATTTAGAACACAATCATTATAACTTTATGAGTGTTCAGATTGGGAATGGATGCAAATAAATTTTGTATAAATTCCTTATCATCAACATTAGGTGCATAAACATTTATCAAGATCATTTTACAGTTAGATAAGTCTCCCATGACCATTACATATCTCCCTTCAGGATCCAATACTACATCTGATGCTACAAATGGTACTGTTCTATGTATGAGAATTCCCACACCTCTAGTTTTTTTTTCGTAAAACTAGAATGAAACATTTGGCTAGTGCAGTCTTTTTGCAGCCGGAACTGATCCTTGCTTAGTAAGTAGGTCTCCTGTAAAAATACTATTTTAGCATTTAGACCTGTTAGGTGAGAGAGTACTTTCTTTCTCTTTAATTCGTGATTCAGGCCTTTAACATTCCAGCTTACGCAGTTAATTGTCCCATCATGGAGACACTGATTCTGAGTTTTTGATGTCATTTTATAGTCTTAACTGGAAGTGACACAGCTTCGGCCTTAATTTCCTATTTCCCCTAGAGTTGTTGCCATTCAGCTTATTATTACGTTGGTAGTTATAATTATAAAGATTAAGAGGATAGATTAGGTATAGATCAAGCCTGCCCTCTTTCTCTCCCCCACCTTAACCCCCCACCCACCCTTTTTGCCTCCCCAAGTGAGGCTAAAGCCCACTTCACACAGTCCCAGTCCTCTGACATACCCAGAGACAGCGCACGTCCAAAGCAAAACAAGCCCCCAAGCAGCGGCGTTTTTGGGTTAAAAGATAGAGGTATCTATTACCAATATAGTCTAAAAAAAAAAGAAGAATTTTGCACTTAAAATATATATATAGTCTTCAACAATTTTAGTGCATTAAGATGATACACCCAGATAATAAACCCGGGGGATGGTGTTAAAAATGTGTCCAGAATAAGCATAATAAGTCTTAATGTAGTAATAGCAATAACAATAAACCAAGGGTATGGTATTGAACAGTCTCGTTTAGGGTAGAGATGAAATAATTAGCTCATAAAAAAAGAGAAAAAAGAAAAAGTAATTAAGCACAATAAAACATAAACAGATAGCGTCCTAGTAATACTAAGTAATAATGAGAATATATGATGATAAAAACCCGTATTTTAAACAAATAGATCAGACAGTAGATTATTAACTCTTTGAGGGCTGAATATTTTTACCAAAAAACAATGGTTTCACTCAGAAATCAACTTAAAACGTCTGTTGCTGCATGCTGTGGCTGCCAGTTTGCCAAGAATGTGTGTCAGACTTGCTGCCAGGCTGTCTTTGCATGGCTGGGACAGCAGCAGCGGTCACGGTCGCAGTGCATTACAATTTGGTTTCTACCTCTTATCATTGTTATGTGGCCGTCCTCCCTGGCGAACGCTGTCAGTACCACAATTAGCTGGGGACCGATCAGCTGAAACTGGAACCTCACATTCGTTTTCAATCACTTGTATCAAAAACCCAGTCCGACAAGTCATAGTCTAGTTCAGAGATAATAGCAAAACATCATCCACTGAGTATTTTGCTTTACGCATTCGCTTTGATCTCTCGCCAGATGTCAGTGCCATTTTTGCTGTTGTGTGTGCCTTGCCAATCACGAGAGCGAAGGGAATCTCGGTCAGACCAATGAATCTAACTTTCCTTCTAGCAACGAAAGTCCAACTAAAATGTAACAGTTGGTTTTGTCACAGTTTACAGTTGATTACCATCATCAACTCCTCCTTTTGAGAAAAGTCGACATCAGCCCTGAAAGAGTTAATCCTTGCTATATTATTAACTGCCATGACTCACTATTATGTATCAGAATAGTCCTGGGATCAGCTTTCTTAATTCCTTTTCTGCTTCTTCCTTGCTAGTGAAGATATAGAATTGACCCTGCCATTCCACTTTCGGTTTTGCCGGATACAAGAGGCTGTATTTGACGCTGGCTTGCCGTAACCGCTGTTTAATGTTGTAGAAGGTTACGCGTTTAGTAGCAGTTGCTGGAGAGAAGTCAGGGAAGATACGAATGTATCACTAACACAATGTCTGACTTGTATCTCAGAATGGATGAATAATAACTTTCTCAAGTTAAATAAAGAGAAAACTGAAATCTTAGTGATTGGCAATAATGGATACAATGAGGCTATTAGAAATAAACTGGATACATTAGGATTAAAAGTCAAGACGGAGGTAAAAAGCTTAGGGGTAATTGTTGACTGTAATCTGAATTTTAAATCGCATATTAATCAGATCACTAGGACAGCATTTTTTCACTTAAGAAACATAAGTAAAGTTAGACCTCTTATATCACTGAAAGATGCTGAGAAATTAGTTCACGCGTTTGTTTTCAGTCGACTAGATTACTGTAACGCACTCCTCTCAGGACTACCCAAGAAAGACATAAATCGTTTGCAACGAGTGCAGAATGCAGCTGCTCGAATCCTAAGTAGGAAAAGAAAATCCGAACACATTTCTCCAGTTCTGATGTCACTACACTGGTTACCTGTGTCATTCAGGATTGACTTTGAAATTCTGCTTATGGTTTATAAAGCCTTAAATAATCTCGCCCCTTCTTATATATCGGAGTGTCTGACACGTTATATTCCAAATCGTAACCTCAGATCCTCAAATGAGTATCTCCTTAGAATTCCAAGAACAAAACTTAAAAGAAGTGGTGAGGCGGCCTTCTGCTGCTATGCACCTAAAATCTGGAATAGCCTGCCAATAGGAATTCGCCAGGCTAATACAGTAGAGCACTTTAAAACACTGCTGAAAACATATTACTTTAACATGGCCTTTCTATAACTTCAATTTAACTTAATTTAACTTAATCCTGATACTCTGTATGTTCAATTTCCTCATAATAACTATTCAGGGTAGCTCTAAAATCCGTACTGACCCCTACTCTCTTTTCTGTTTCTTTTTCCGGTTTCTTTGTGGTGGTGGCCTGCGCCACCTCCACCTACTCAAAGCTTCATGATGCTCCAACAATGATGGATGGACTAAAAGGCAGAATTCTACGTGACCATCATCATCAAGCCTTTCCGTGAGAACCCTAAATCCAAAGAGGACTGTTTCATTTATGTTAAGTAGAATGCCCAGAGGGGACTGGGCGGTCTCATGGTCTGGAATCCCTACAGATTTTATTTTTTTTTCTCCAGCCGTCTGGAGTTTTTTTTTTGTTTTTTCTGTCCCCCCTGGCCATTGGACCTTACTCTTATTCGATGTTAATTAATGCTGATTTATTTTGTTTTCTTATTGTATTTTTTATTTTTCTATTCTTTATTATGTAAAGCACTTTGAGCTACTGTTTGTATGAATATGTGCTATATAAATAAATGTTGTTGTTGTTGTTGAATGTGGTTATTTTCATATATAATATCTTCTTTGTTTCTGAGGAGTGCCATCACCTCTAGCTTAAATGACAATCTTTCAAAACGAATTATAAAAGATCTGGGTCTGGGTCTAACGGTGTTTGATCTGCGTACGCGGTGAGCCACTGCTATCCCAGATTCTGCTTTAAAGTCGTCCCCGATTATTTTAGAAAAAAGTTCAGCTGTGAATTTCACAGGGTTTGAACTTTCTTGATTCTCAGGCAGACCTTCAATTCTGACATTATACCTTCTGCTTCCATCTTCCAAAGCAGCCAGTCTGTCTCTGAGTTTTTTGCATTCGGAGCTGACATTTACTGCTTTTTCCTCGGCACTGGCAGCTAAAGTTTCGGCTATTTCAATCCGAGTCATGAATGTCTCCTTGAGATCCTCCAATTGATCAGTAAGCGTTTAACCAAGTTTTCCTGAATGTGCTCTTCAATTTTACCCAGCACCTGTCGCAGCTCAAGTTGCAACTCTTGTCGCAGCCTTTCATTTGCCTGTTGCAATTCCAGCCGCTGCGTTTCGTTTGCCTGTTGGAATTCCTGTCGCAGCCATTCATTTGCCTGTTTCAACTCCTGTCTCACCTCCTGTCTCATTTTTTCATTTGCCTTTACCCTTGCTTTCTCATTAGCCTTCTCGCTTTTCTTTATATCTTGCATGAGCTCAGCGAACATCACCTGCAGTTTCCTGTACCGTAGATGAAGCAGCAACTCTACTGTAGCCGGTGTCCCCGCTGCTCCCGGCTCGCGTGGAGTAATTGAAGCCGCGGACTTCAAGGCCTTTTCCAGTTTCAGGTGATCTTCTCCGATCGGCTAGCCATCAAGATCTGCACTCACGATCGTACCCTCGTTCCCCTTTTCGCTCTCAGCCGGCGACAATGTAGCGGACCGTGGTCTCGAGGAGTCTGTACTTTCACCCATCTGATCCAGGTCTGTCTCTGAAAGGCCGTATCTTGAACTAGGGCTTGCTGATCGTAGCTTGGGTGTAGCTTTAGTTTTCAATTCTTTCGGACCCCCCTTCTTGTTGGCCATGTTTATATGTGCTTACATATACTGTAGCAGTCCCTCTTGGGTTGAACATATGCAGGATATCTCAGGATAATAAGCAAATAATATGAAAAATAACACCGCTGCTAGCGGAGCTCCACTTCAGACGTCCATCTCTCGCATCGGACGAGACCAATTCCACGTATGTATTTACTTTTCAGATGTTGTTTAATGTGCCATTGTATTGTATATCTGTACATGTCTCTAATGTTGAGATAGCCAAAAGATTATAAACGACTGCCAAGAAAATCAGTATTTTGTCCTGTGTAATTGAAATAACCTTCAAGGAAGCAAAAGTAAAAAAAAATTCTTTTAGTTTTTTCCAAAAAATGTAATTGCAGATCTGGCTTTAAAGTTAATTGACAAGAAAACAGATGATTGGTTTCATATCATTATTAGATACAACAAGTCCAATGCAATGCATCTCAGTACTGTTGTAGTAGTGATACATGATTAACGTCATCATAAGTGTATTTTGTGCTGAGTCCCATCTTTCGTATCGTTGTCCTGTTTGCATGGTTTGCGTGTCTATATAAATATGCTCCCCTGGAAACAAAGGGGGAAGGATAACACTGTGGAACTGTGGTCCCTCATGATAATTTGTCCTGTCAATCCCATCACCTGCATCCGGGACATTCACTATTTAAACAGGAGGTCGAAAAGATGAAAAAAGAAAAAGAGAAATCCCCTTTTACTTACTGCCCATTCATTGCAGAGCCAGGAGAAAGCAGCGATCCAAGTCAGCTACACCTTTTTCTACTTGTCACTTTCAACACCTGACAACTTCACTTTTGTACCGCAAAACCCTGGGGTTCTGGGTTGAGTGTTATGTCAGGGCTGGTTGGGGTGTGATATATATATTGTTTGGAGTTTGTGCATTTTTTTCTTTTATTAATATATACTCACTTTATTATTTTACGTATTTTTTTTTTGGCCTATTTTTGATCGTCAATTGGGGAAGTTTATTTGGAAGAAGTATGGCTTGTCGGGTCTAAGGTTCTTAGCTTGCCAGGCCACAGGTCTTGTTGGTGTAGCTGCAGGTTAGGGAGAGTGAGTCGGCCAATACACTGTACCAGCAGTAGATCAAGATGTTAGACTAGCTTACTAAGTATGGTGCTATTTCGAGATCATTCTCTATCAAATGTTTAATGCAATAGTAGTTTAGTTTAAATATCTAGTTTATTAAATATGCAGATTGTAGGCATTTGGCTATACTCTGTGGTGCCAAACTGTGGGTTCTGATTGCACATTAAGAGAGATGTTATGGTACTTAGTAGGATGATACAATATAATGGTGTTGCTGCTAGACTTGAAGAGAACCATGGTGAAATGTTTACAAAAAATGTAATTTCATATGATTGTTTTTATCTCCTTAAAATCAAAAAAGAAAGCAAAAAACAAGTTGTGTGATTATTGCTTTTAATGATCACCTGAAGAAATAGCCCCCATGTTCATATACTGAGTGAGGAAACTGGCAGGAGGAAAAACCCAGATTACTCAACTATGTGCAAGAGGTGAGCAGAGTGCAGTCAGCCAGCCAAAAGCAAAAGGCAGAATATGAGTGCCTTGCACTCAGAAAATGGTACTCTCCTGCAAGGTCTGGTATCTTTGACAACATCAGTGACAACTAGGGAATCCATTCCCGGGCTCTCGATTACCAGAAACTGCTGTAATTCCCAGGAAACCGGGAACGGCCAAGCTTGCATATATGCATGTAAAAGTGTAAAAATCGATCAAGAAATAACAGAGTTATAGTTGAAAATAATTAAGAGGCATGTTTTTTTGGCCCATGGTGTAGTGTGTTGCAGATTGATTCAGTCAACCAGCAGCAGTCGTCAGTCTCCCGGCTCCGACTAAGACTGAGTATAGTGGACTGGGAGGAGTCTGTACTCTGCAGCTCACGAATGCCGGGACAGGGCAGACTTCATTAACGTCTGTCAGACAACAGCTTTGAACAGCAACTTGAAATTGCAATGCGTCAGTCTGTTGCATCCGCATTATCTGTGCCAAGAAACTTGCCATCATAGAATGATGACAAGAAACTGGATGCATCAGTAAAAGCTGAAATGGCGGTGTTACAGAGCAATGGCAAGCGCGGGCGTTGTTTACAACAAGTGTATCAGTATATGATCAGGTAGATCGCGTTGCATTAAAAAAAAAATGTTTTTTAAACATTAGTCTATCATATATCCTCCCTATGGCATTTGCCACTTGATTGACATGCAGGGAGGCCAGTTTGAGATCTCTTTTCTTCTAACACACTGGTCATCCCACATGCACCCATACAATCAGATTGTGATTCTGACTACGAATGTCATGAATGTAATTACCCTGATCTACCTGCTGTCAAATAAACTAACCACACGCCGTGGCTTCGCCTCTGACACTGACGTCCGAGGTTCGATTCCCGAGAGGGGGTACAGTGAGTGTGTACGCCTGATGAGCCCAGAATTGGGGCAAAACACGTGTCGCGTACTCTTTGCATTATTTGACAGTAAAACTATATATATATTGTGATGGACGGCCGGGGATCCTGCCCGGACGGGACGCCCTTTCCAGGAGAAGACCGGGGGGCTGTGCATACTATCAGGAGTACCTCTCCCGGAACACGAGAGGGCAGCACCCTGGGTGTACATCGGGGCCATGGAATTGGGGCTTGGAGGCTCAACACAGTAGAGGTCTGTGGCCACCGCCAGGGGGCGCCTGGACGGCTCGAGAGTCTGGACATGCAGCACAATTACATGCAGCTTAGTGCATTGCCATACCTTACTATGTTCTCCTTCTTCTTCTACTAGTACTGCTTTCATATTTATTATTAATATTAATACTACCCATGTGGAGAAGCCTAAATGAACAGGGCAATTTGTGTATGTGAATATGTGTGAAAGATGAGAAAATCGTTTTATTTGTATAAGAACTCCTATTGGCAGTAGAGAATATCATTGACCATATAAAGAAGAGATTTTTGAAATTTTTGAAGTAAATGCCAACACTATACCTGTGTTGTTACCAACGGTATATTAGAAAGGTCTGATCATAGACAGAATGACAGAGGTAGATTTCATACAATTAACATAACTAGTCTGTATTGTGTAAAAGGGAATCAAACTCTAACTTTAACTAAGGAACAGTATTGTTTAGTAGCTATTGATGGTGTTCAAATGCTGCATTTTAAACTCCCTAATCTATGGAAGAGCTTTCATTAATACATTGAGATTTATGGAAAGGAAACAGAAACAAATGCTACTATTAAATACATGATTACACAATTAAAAGCTGATTGTTTTAATGGGGTACAGATTGTAGAGAAAATTAAATCCACATTAAGTCATAGTAGGACTTCTTTGGAAATTGGTCACCTACAGGGATACATTGGGTTAATAATTTGTGTAATCCAATTGTTATTTTAGGCATAAATATTTTGTTGTGTCTTTTTCAATTATAGATGTGCTATTGTTTCAGAAAAATATCAGGTAGAACAGTGGTGAAGAATTTTTTTTCTACACCACAATTGTATTTCTATGCTACTTTTTCATGAGAAGAATAAATATTTGATTAACTGTTTTCGGAAAAAAGGGAGGCATTGTAGCAGAAAAAGGGACATCAATGTATCCCTTTCCATTTTAATATTTTCTGTGTGAGTTTGAGTGGTCTGGATGTGCTTTTCTGGATACTCAGTATCCTGTACTACACTTGTAGACAAGAGAACAATGAGATAATTATTATTAAATACACTGTATTTTAAGAATGTATAAGTAAAGAGTTTCTCTTTGGAAATAGACGTGTGTTAAAGACTTTTAGCATGTAAACTATTTTAGGACCTTTGAACTATTTCAAAAATGTAGGTATGATATTATAGCATTATCTCTGTGCTAATTGGTTTAAATATAAATAATTTGGATGATATGTAAATTAATTTATTGTATTAAATCCTTATTCTTTCACTTTTAGTCAGTTGGTTGAAGTGAACTGGTAGAGTAGACTAAAACCAATCTCTGTACACACATACTGTAGATACACATATATATATACTATATATATATATATATATATATATATATATATATATATA
>JANRMT010062848.1:19881232-19903458 GCA_026402145.1 Polypterus bichir lapradei | reverse complement strand
TATATATATATATATATATGTGTGTGTGTATATATATATGTGTGTGTATATATATATATGTATCTATGTGTGTATATATATATATATATAAATCTACATATCTAAATATACATAATAAATCTGTTCTTCTTTACAACTTGGATTGGGGAAATTTAATTTCCATACATATTTGATGTTCTCTTCTATACAGCCTTAATGTTTTGTTCTGCCTAATGTACTGACATTTGTATGTGTTCCAGCTCACCAGTAAAAGTTACATGATAATGGTAAATTCTTGTGAGGATCATGAGGTATACAGATATATTCAATATAATTATCCTACCTTTTGAACATACTGGTAGAGCTCTTTGTTGTCTGAACTGTTTTCCGAGCTGGGCTTGCCTAGCCGATGAAGTATGGTATACAGTGCATCTTTGTATAATGGCATCATCTACATTGAAAATAGAAGGATAAAAGGATTATTAATTTATATACCTGAAAAAGTAAATGCAATTAGAAAATTACATTATATCATACAAGATTACAAGTCATATGAGTTGGATAGTGTGAGTTGGCTCCATGCTCTAACTTCCCTTTGGGAGCCTCTTGAACTCAAACTGTCGATAGTCATAAATGAGATGAGCTGGGAAAATAAGAACACACACTTGCAGCAAGGTATAGGTGTAAAAGGTGTAAAAGTGCTTTTATTAAAAAGAATTTAAAACAAAGTCCAAACAGTGCTCAAATAAATAGCGCAGTGCAAAAGTTCTTCAATAAATAAATAATACAATAAAACCAAGGTGATTAGTGCGGAGGTTAAAATCCAGTAAATAATCCTTTAAAAAGAATATGGTTAAAATCCAAGAGACAGATCCTTTTAAAACAAACTCATAAGCCCTAATACTTCCATCCAAAATCTGGCATCTTCTGGATCCCTAGGAAAACTTCTTTTGTTTCCCACTACCCCTCCGCTGTACGGAGGGGAACCAATCTGCCCCTGGAACATTAATTGCTCATTCCTTCCTAGGGCCCTGACCACTTGCCTCCACTTCTCCATGATGGCTGAGTGTAAACTGCCTTCACCTTCTGTCTGGCTTCTCTCTTTCTTCTAGTTCTATTCTGTTTTCTTCCTCCTTTTTGTAATGCAAACCCTTCTTATATTACCTTGCCAAATTAGGTGCAGATATGACCCTCCACCCTCGCCGAGAATAGAATGCAGCATCCAATTGATCTTTCCGCTTTTGTACGTGAGTGTGCGATCAGCCAAGCACTGCAATTTGCTCCAGAGTAGCACATTTAAAATCTGCACAGCACCATGTACCACTAATCACAATGAGAAAAAAACGTATTCATTTCAGCCATGTGGAAATTGTCACATGCTGTTTCTATATTTTTTGCCAAATTGTAGCAGCACAAGTAACATACCACATATACAGTAATATCGTTAATAATGTATATCAAAACTGGTTTGCCTGACTTGCATAGTTTAGCATTCCTGAAAGCTAATAACCAAAATGTAATGAAAAAATATTAGGAAGTTGAAAACTGAAATTGTATGATGGGTCCATGAAGCTTGAGAAAACATGCAAAATTTGTATTTTTCCAATGAAAACAGGTCATATTGCTACATTTCACAGTTCAATTGTGCTGTGACTATGATTGAAACAACCTTCCCCAATTGCTAATTTTTATATTGATTAAGAGATGAAAAATAAGCAACATCTTAAACAGGAAGCGGTCAAGTTTGGAAGATGAAATTCAAAGACAAGTTTCAAAAATCAAAGTTCATATTTACACAATAAACTCCTAATATCACTACAAATCTTCAGCCCTAATTACTCTAAATGTACAAACAACAATTAAATTTTTATATCCATATACTTAGGCACCAGTATTCTCATGCCTCCATCTTATATGATGTTACATTCTGGCAGTACCACAATTACATTGTACCTGTCATGTTTTAGCCAGGGTTAAAAGCAATGTATTTTTGTTCTTTCTGTTGCTAAATGTATTTATTGTGTATATTAACGTTTCTGTCCTTTCTGAGTACTGTTTTGATTACTAATTATTTATTGTTAATTGTTTAAGTTCGTTAGTGTGTTTAGTTTTGTGCCCTGTCCCATAAAAATAGATTTTTAGTGGGCAGGGCAACCATGGCGTACAGCTGGAGGACCACCATCAGCCAGTATTTTCAAGGCAGCAGGTTAAGTTCTTCAAACTGGCATTGAGTGTTGTCGCTGGATGAAGTTTCATTATTTTTTAATCACTTATTGGATCCTCTTACTTTTCAACTTTTCTTGTTCTGTTTTTGTGGATTCTTGATGACTGGAGAGTGGATTACATTTTGTTTTTACTGATTTGCCTTTTAGACACACCCTTTTTGGTCCTTTTTGATATTTTGTTTATTATGTTTTCCTTTGTAACAATTCTTCACCACTTTAATAAAGCTATTTTCTCTCTCTTTGTTAATGTTTGGTACTGAAGGTTATAAGGATTGTTTTGTTTCTGGACTTTCCCCTGGTAGTATAAAATGGGACCAATATTGGTCAAAAAAAATGATAAGTGTAACTCCCACCCCCTTATACTACCTGTACCCACATAATGTTGCCTAGTTAGAGTTCCAGCCTCTAGTCTCTACCTGCTGTGTGCAGTTTGATAGGAATCGGGAATTTTGTCTGTTGTCTGAATGGAAGTGGGCGGTTATCTTGGTCGTAGTCTGACAGGAACGGCCACTGTAGTCATAGTCCAAAAAGGGGCGGCCAGTTTTGGAAGTAAGGTAAATCACCTATGAGGTGGACCAAGCATCCTAGTCCAGAACATGCATGCACTGACAGTACAGAGTGCATGAGGGACAAGCCCAAAGAAAGGATGTACAAGAAGACTTAAGAGAATCTACTACACTCCAAAGGAGTCTGGCAGTTTTAGTTGCATTAGCAGCCTCTTGAGAAATTTATCAGGTCGTGGAGAAAATGTCAAGTGAAAAAATGTGTTGGAATGGATGAGTAGACAATATACCTAACAGTGTGCACAAACCAGGTTCAAGAGAAACAGAACAATTGTTTCATCAGTCAATGACCAGTGGCAAGCAGATTTGACAGAGATGAATTATTACTCAAAATTTCCAGGTGGTCTCATATGTTTCGGGAGATGGATGTCTAAGATGGAACTCCATTAGCAGGATTTCGAGGTATCCTGTATTTCAGACCTGGACATTTTACGGCTCACGGGCCACATCCTGCTGGCTGACTACCTTTGACCGGCCCGTGTGAGTTCGTAGTCAAAGTGTAGCGACATCTATTACTTTGTGATAGGTGCACGAAATACAATTACACATCTTTTATTTTGAAGACCACTATTGTTTTTCTTAATTATCAGTGCGCTTATGCAAGTCAGCGAATGTGTTGAACAGCTTCCAAGAAATTAGCTCTTAGCCCTTAAATATGGCAGCTAACGTTAAAAAAAGAAAAACTGACGCAGAAGTTTTTAACAAGGCGTGGACTTCTATGTATTTGCTGGAATCAAAGGTAAAGCTGTGTGCTTAGTGTGGGGAGAACATATAGCGGTGTTTAAAGAATACAATTTGAGTAAAACCGGAGAAAAATACAACAATTTCACTGATGCAGAGCGGGCACAAGCATCGGAAAATTTGCTAGCTAAATTACAAAAGGAAAAATGATTTTTTACAAAGCTCCACTCATCCAGGGATGCAGCAGTCATGACCAGCTTTCTAATATCCCACAAAATTGCCAGATACAGTAAGCCATTCTCTGATGCAGAGTTTATCAAAGAATGTTTGGTGGAGTCTTCAGCGCTAATATACCCTGAGAAAAAAAGTCTCTCTAGGCGCACCGTAACGAGACGGGTCGAGAACATCGCGGGGAATTTGGCGCTTTAACTGCAAAAGAAAACGGACAATTTTGTCTTGTTTTCCTTGGCTCTGGACGACAGCTGTGACGCCCATGATAAAGCCCAGTTACTTATCTTTGTATGTGGATTAACGAAAGACTTTGAGATGACGGAGGAGCTGCCAGCTATGCGGCTAATGAAAGGGACTACAACGGGGAGTGATTTGTTCACAGAGGTAAATGCATCCATGGACACGCTGGGACTAAAATGGGACAAACTGGTAGGTGTTACAACCGATGGCTGTCCAAATCTGACGCGGAAAAATGTTGGACTTTTGAGGCGGATGCAAGATAAAGTGGCTGAAATTAACCCAGAACAGAAATTGATATTTTTTCATTGTATCATTCATCAGGAGATGTTGTGCAAGTCAGTGCTAAAAATTTGCCATGTTGTTGATGTTGTAACTAAAATAGTTAATTTCATCAGGGCAAGAGCACTGAATCACAGTTTGTTTCACTGTTAGAGGAGCATGAAAGTGAACATGGTGACATAGGCTACCAGACAGCTGTGAGATGGCTCAGCCTTGGCAAAGTGCTTAAAAGAGTATGTGACCTGAGAGCAGAGATTCAGGAGTTCTGTGAAAAGAAAGATAAGAACATTGCAGAGCTCTCAGATACACACTGGACTGCAGATCTGGCCTTTGCTGTTGATGTGACTGCACTAATGAATGAACTAAATACCAAGCTGGAAGGGCCTCTTTGCACATGAAATGTATAGCTTGGTGACAGCTATCATGAGAAAGTTGAAGTTTCTTTCAAGTCAATTAGAGGGCAACATTCTCACTCACATGCCAACACTGAAAGAAGTCGCACTATCAGTTGATCACCTCCACAAGTATTCATCCATGTTAGGGGCACTGCATGGTGAGTTTTCAAGAAGATTTGAAGACTTCAAAACATGTTGAGAGTGAAATGCACATGATTTCTTCTCCCTTTACTTATAGTGTGGATAATGCACCCAGTGATGTCCAGCTTGAACTCATTGATTTGCAGTCTGATAATCTACTGGCAGAGCATTTTAAGTCGGTATCGCTGGTAGAGTTTTATTCTTCTCTCAAAGAGGAAATCTTCCCACACTTGAGGAGGCATGCTCAGAGGATGTTGGTTCTCTTTGGATCTACCTGCATCTGTGAACAAACATTCTCAGTGATGAAGTTTAACAAATCCAGATATAGGTCCTCTCTCAGTGATGATCACTTGTGTGCTGTCGTTCACATATCCACCTCACATATTCAACCTGACTTCAGTGCACTTGTTCAAGCCCAAAACAGGCTAGATTTCTCTCACTGAACACCAAAAGAACTGAGGTAAATTAATGTGAAAACTAGTTAATAAAGTTATGATGCTGTTTTTTAAGTGCTGCAAAAAATACACATTTTCTAAATTGCTTTTATAAATGTTCCTTAAATAGTGCAATAATTCTGTGCTCCACACTTGTTTGATTGACTGTTTGACATGTTTGGTTTGGTTTACTGTGCTTTATCAATGTAAGTTGATGCTGCTATTTTACATTAGGTTATGAAGCTAGTTTTTTTAAACATTGCAAATGTTGAAATTTTCTAAACTGTTTTTGTGATAGTTCATTAAATAGAATTATATATATAACTCTATCATCCACATTTTCACATTGTAATGTTTCATTTACTGTTTCTTATAGTGGGATATCATATGTATTGGAAATTAATTAAGAATATTATAGGTATTAAGTATATATTAAGTATATTATATATATTCTGGCCCTCTAAAACCATTCCAATTTCTCATGTGGCCCCTTTGGAAAAATAATTGCCCACCCCTGCTGTATTTACTCAACCCAAGGGGCTTCAATTACAGTATATGCAAGTATATATAAGCATGAGTGACAGAAAAAAGGCTCAGAAAGAAATGGAAAAGACAGCTAAAGCTTCATCCAAGCCTAAACAGGCCTCAAGTTCAAGCTCAAGGTACCGCCTGCCTGAGACTGACCTGGAACAGATAGGTGAAAGCACCTGATGCTGCTGCATCATCTCCAGCCGAGAGTGAAAGTGGGAACGAATGTGCATGTGAGTCTAGCCAGGACTACTCACAGGTTGCAGAAGGTTCATTAAAACTGAAAATGGCCTTACCTTCCGCAATGTCAGCTACCCCCAGCGAAACTGTCTGAGGTGAAAGTAACAATCACCGCAATAATCACTGCTTTGGGGATATAATGGAGCTAAAGATCAGTATAAAAGAGCTAAAGAATAATTTAAAGAAGGTTACAAATGATATAAGGAAAGATATACAGGACATACACAAAACAAATGAGAAGCTGCTTCAGGATATTAAAGACCAGGAGAAATGTTTAGGTAATTGCTTTGAAGCAACCTTTAAAGGTTAACTAGAAAAAAATTGAGGAAAAAATCAAGAAAAAAATACAGGAAAATGTGTCTAAGTTTGAGAATAAATTTAAAGCACTTGGTGCTCAGACTCATATTAAAATAATTGAACAACTGGCATCTACCACTGACAGAAAAGCAACGGCTGCAAATTTTGAATGCAAAGTACTCTGAGACAGACTAGCTACACTGGAAGATGGATACAGAAGGAATAATATCAGAATCAAAGGTCTCCCTGAAAACCGTGAAAGTCCAAACCCAATGAAATTCATAGCTGAATTATTTTCTAAAATAATTGGAGAGGACTTCAAATCAGACACCAAAATAGCAACAGATTACCGTATACGTGGTGTGGTGGATGGCCAGAGCCCTTACTCAACCGGGATGCCCGGAGCATAGAAGGACCAGGGGAGAGTGTATTTTTAAGAATGTTTCTTCCCCAGACTGACAGAGGGCAGAGCCAGTTCCTGGAGGAGGAAGGAATTGATACCATTGACTGGCCTCCACGCTGACCTGACCTAAATCCAATAGAACACCTCTGTGACATTATGTTTCGATCCATCCGATGCCAACAGGTTGCACCTCAGACTGTCCAGGAGCTCAGTGAGGCCCTGGTCCAGATCTAGGAGGATATCCCCCAGGACACCATCCGTCGTCTCATTAGGAGCATGCCCCCCCCCCAACATTATCAGGCATGTATACAAGCACGTGGGGGCCATACAAACTACTGAGTACAATTCGGAGTTGCTGCAATGAAATTTCGGCAAAATGGACTAGCTTGCCGCATCATTTTTTCACTTTGATTTTCGGGGTGTCTTTGAATTCAGCCCTCTGTAGATTGATAATTTTGATTTCCATCAAACAATGCAGCATCCTTTCATTCCTAACACATTACCATATCAGTCCATATCAGTATAGATATCTAGCATGATTTTTTTCCCATTGAGATCTAATGTGTTTTCAAAGTGTTCCTTAATTTTTTTGAGTAGTTTATATATGGATTATGTAATTAACGTGGGCAAAAAAGAAATTAAATGCAGCTTTGGGATACTATGAATTAAATCTGGTATTAACCCAGAATCTAAAATAGGTGGACAATATAACATTAAATGCAATAAGTGAGCAACAGTTACAAAGGCCACCAAAGTATAACGCTGTCCATCACAGACTTGTAGAAGATGTGAAGGATGTCACTTCCCTCTGTGAAAGAATCAGTCTCAACACACGGAAAAGGTTTGGGGCTGCCACCCTTATATTGTCCCTGGCTGCAAAAGGGTATTGAAATAAACAATGAAGTGCTCTGTTTCAGTTTCAAAACTAAACTGCTTGAGTAGTGAAAAGATAGTGGCTTTAAAAGCCAAAACCGGAAGTGATGTTGTTCTAGGCGCCGGAACCAGAAGTGATGTCAGTCTTGGTGCCAGAACCGGAAGTGATGTCGTTGATGTTGAATCAGGCAGGTTTTCCCATATTTGGCCTGCAGAGACAGGCTTGGCGGGTAATTACCTCCACTGGGTCCATTCTGCTTCCTCCTAATCGTATGTGTTTAACACTACATTATAGGAATGCAGTTTCCTAAGGAAGCCCTTTCTTATATAGTTCCTCTGTGTTCCAAGACCAGTACAACCTGTCATTAATGTGGACCCTGAAGTACTTGTACGACAGCCTGTTGTGGAGAAGCTAGAGTGTTCAAAGAATGTTTTTAAAAAATGCTCACAAAAGCAGTTGCTTATTGCCAAGGGCTTATAGATAGATGCAAATGCATCAGCAACATAATTTTACATTCAGATACTTGGCTTTTGCACCAACAGTACAGTATAATGGTATGTATGAGTACAGTGAATCTCAAATTCAGCTTTTTAAATTAATAAAGGATTTAACTCAGGGAGTACGGTACTTATTTGTAATTTGCATTCTGGGTCTGCCACAGCTGGCCAGGATTCTTCTAAAGAAGAGGGGCGAGACTCTAGTTATTATTTTATGCTGGCATAAAATCACAAATGGAACCCTTTGCTGCCAACCGCACATATGACGGTTCATCGACTTACCATTAATACGGTCAATTCCTTCAGCTGAGACACGGGTTTAGTACAAAATTCTGAATGTTAGAACAAGGCGGTGTTGAAACGACAATGTGTAGCCTGGACTGGATGTTGTGGGATATGTAATTTAGATATAGAAACCCTGTGTTTAGAAAATCAAGTTTTTTCTTGTGTGTACATAGTAAAATGAACTTCCTCAGAACAGTTAATAAAATTACAAGTATACATTGTATGCAACACATTTATATATTGTGATGCCCGGGCGGGTACAGCCTCCCTAACCCAACACAGATAGGCAGACACAAGCTTGCCACACAACACATTCTTTTATTTACAGGTGGGAGTGCTTTCTCTCCTCCCCACAGCACAGTACATACCCACAGAAGTATAGGAAAGTAAATACAGTCCCTTCTCTTTGCTAGTCCTTCCGCCTCCACGCCTCTTCAGTAAGTTTCATTCACCTCCTCCCGACTATGGTTTCTCGAATGGAGTGAGGCAGCTCCTTTTATTCAGCACCTGGGAGTGCTCCAGGTGGCTCAACATAATTAGCTGGAACCACTCCCAGGTGTGGTAGAAGTCAAGTATAGGGCTCTGCAGCTCCCCCTGGTGGCCCTCACGGAACCCAACAGGGCTGCACCAAACTCCAGCTTGCAACGTGCCCTGCAGGAATCTGTGGTGACACAGCCACTCAGGAGGGCTGCCCCCTAGCGTCCCATGGGAGGAAGTACTTTGCAGGTGCTCTCACCCCTGGACCTTCCATTCAGTTGGTATCCTGGTCAGGTATTCCCTGAGGCTGCCCGTCACTATATATATATATATACACTTCTCCTCGGCCACGAGAGGGCAGCCACCCAGGTCTAATTGGGGGCCACAGGAACGGATCTGGGTCATTCACCACTATGAGAGGACGTGGCCACTGCCAGGGGGCGCCCGGACAATTAGGGAATCCTGGATGGCAGCACTTCTGCCACACCAGGAAGTGCTGCCGGAAGTAATTCCAGGGGCACCCGGAGTGCTTCCAGATGCTCTCCTGACACTTCCGCCACACCAGGAAGTGACGTCAGGGGGAGCACCTGGGGCTCATCCGGGTCATAATAAAAGGGGCCGCCTCCCTCCAGTAGAGGAGCCAGAGTTGGGAGAAAGGAGACGAAGCTTGTGAGGAAGAGACAGGAGGTCAAGAGAGAGAAAGAAGAAGAAGAAAAAAGAGAAAGGAAGAGAGTTGATGAGAAAAGGTATTGTGGTGCAGTGAAAATTAATAAGTGTGTTTTGGACATTCTGGTGTTGGTCTGTCTGTGTCCGGAGGTATGCTTTCCACAATGGCGCCCAACATCACTGCCAGATGACATCACTTCCGCCTTTCAGGTTATAAAGCTGCCATCTTTTCTCAACTATTCAGTTCAGTTCAAGACTCAAAACAGTGCACATGAGTGCTATTTCAAAACCCTTTTGCAGCCTGACACAATATATCGGTGGCTGCCCAAAACCTTCGGCAGGATGATGGCCTCCTTATGGAACCGGAAACCAGACCAGAAAAAAGCCAATACCATCGAAATCATCAAGCCAAGAAGCGTCAGGTAGGAGAGTACCGTTCCTGTGTTGCTAAATCGATGGCTGCTGGGTGTGTATAGGGGGAAGCTGGAGTGGGTTCCGACCCAGAAACCTGTAAAAGGAACCTGGGCTAGTGGACAAGGGACCTATAGAAAAGAGCCAGGTTCAGAAGGGAACACATTGGGGACTTATTATGGGCTCCTCAGTAAGGGGACTGCTCAATTATGCCCCACAAAAGTAAAAACCTTTGATAAAGGTGGGAGTGCCTCAGGCTGGCAGGTGAAAAATGTAGTGGACTGGGAATTCAACCCAAATGAGTCCACTAAAGAACAGGCACATGAGCTTTGGATGAAGGTCGGGAATCGGCTGAGGCCAAATAAAAGGAATGCCCGACATATAGTGCAGCGGGTAGCCTGTGCCTTGCTCATAAACGTACTCCCTATGGAGATCGCCCAGCTAGCCTGGGGACATACTTTCAAAGATACGATCTCTTTAATCGGGATCATAGATCACCTGAGAGCGGAAACCTGGTTGGGGGATCCGGAACGGAACCCGTGTGGACCCCGATGAATTTGCGTCCCTGCCTCGGGGTCCCAGTCTCACATTGCGGAGCTAACTCCGGAAAAACCTGGTGCACAGTGGTGGGCTCCACGAGGAGATGGGGGGGTCTGTGGAGAGATGCGGAGGGAGGGGCAGTGTGCTTTTGATATTCCTTAAGGTTATCTCCTTATTTGATTCTGGCAGTAACATTTCCATTGTTGCTCGCCATCTAGTGTTGCCATGACAATGGCTTAAAATTAAGACCCATCTAACCTTCGTTCACGGGGATGTCTGATCGTACAAGTCCACCGCCTGCTACATCTGCAAGAACGGAGTTTTAAGAAAAATGATGGTGGCAGTCCTCAAGAATCCTCCCTTCCAAATGATTTTAGGTAGAGATTGGGCTGACAGAAACCGTGGTATAATATACGCTGATCCCCCAAAAACACTTGGTCTTGTCATGGACACTTATACCGACTCCTCAGCTACCTCCACGCCATGTTCACAGCCGGAGGAGGGTCAGAATTCAGTCTCTGACAGTGGCATGGAAACAGCTGGGCCGTTACAGTACAACACTTCAAGCGCTGCGCCGGCTCAGACTGAAACCACTCCTCTTGAGGTCGGATCTGATCCTCTCAGTCGTCTGCAGTTTCAATTTAGGCAGACCCTGACTTCATTCAAAAGGCAGCAGTGGAATGATGACTCCCTTAAATTTGCAAAAAATGCAGTGGTTTTAATAGATGGCCAACGCACAGTAAATCCCATGCCACAAGGTCCCCACTTTGTCTTAAATAATGACCTTTTATATTGGGTGTCAGAACACGAGGGGGAGATGAGGTCCCTGCTGTTAGTTCCACGACTTACTGGCGACAAGTCTGTGAACTGGCTCTTACCCACCTCCAGGGAGCCCATCTGGGTCCCGAAAAAACTTTAGAGCGGATCAAGTTCCAATTTTTTTGGCCTGGGATTAATGAGGAGGTCCACCGCTTTTGCATGTCCTGCCTAGAATGTCAATCGTGGCAAATTCCTAGGAGGGACCATGTTCCTTTAATCCTTTTGCCCTTAATAGATGTCTCCTTTGAGTGAATTGGGGTTGACCTGGTGGGACCCCTAGAATCCTTGGCCAGAGGTCATAAATACATAATGGTCCTGGTAGATTACTCCACCCGATATCCTGAAGCTGTTCCCTTGTGCTCAGCTACATCCAAGGCTATGGCACGGGAATTGGTAGGGGTCTTTGTGCGATGCGGCATCCCTAAAGAAATCCTGACGGATCAAGGGATGCCTTTTACCTCAGAGACGTTCAGGGAGACAACTAAGTTACTGAAGATAAAACATTTAAAGACCTTGGTATATTATCCTCAAACCGATGGTCTGGTCGAGAGGTTTTATCAAACTCTCAAACAGATGCTACGCAAGGTAGTCAATGAGGATGGAAGGAACTGGGATCAGCTCCTCACCTTTGTCCTTTTTGCATATCGGGAAGTCCCACAAGCCTCCACGGGGTTCTCACCCTTTGAATTATTATATGGACGACAACCCCAAGGTTTATTGGATATATTAAAAGAAGGCTGGGAGGAGGAGGCCCTTCTCCCTGTAAATATACTTGAATATATTGCATAATTACGTGATAAATTAGATAAAATTAGGCCCATCTTAAAATCTCACATGAAGAAGGCGCAAGCACCCCAGGCTTGTTGTTACAACCGTGGTATGTCCCTTCGCAGTTCCACCCGGGGATCGAGTCATGGTATTGTTTCCTACCTCACACTCTAAATTATTGGCACATTGGCAAGACCCATATGAAGTTAAGGAGAGGAAGAGTCTGGTTGATTATTTGGTTATACAACTTAATCATTGACCTGAGAGTGGATTTATCATGTCAATTTGCTAAAATCGGGGAAGGAAAGGAATCCCGATCCCTTCTCCGGACAGCCCTGCTCCCTCTTTACTCATAAATTGAACCTTTACTTCAGTGATAATTTGACTCGCCTACAGCAACAGGAGCTCGAAGCAGCTATCCTGTCTGTTCTGGAGGAAGTGAACGAAAAGCCTGGACGAACCTCCCTGGTTGCACATGACATTGTGACGAAATCTGGGGTTATAGTTTGAGAACATCCATATCAAATTCCCGAAGTAAAAAAGGCAGAAGTGGAGTTGGAGATCAAACGAATGCTGAATCTAGGTGTGATAGAGGAGAGTTATAGTCCCTGGGCTGGTCCCATTGTGTTGGTCAAAAAGCCGGACGGAAGTTGGCTTAACCAAATCTCCCAATTCGATGCCTATCCAATGCTGAGAATGGACGATTTCCTCGAGCGGCTAGGAAATGCCAAATTTCTGACTACCCTTGATATGACGAAGGGGTACTGGCAGGTTCCATTAACAGACTCCGCAAAGGAAAAGGCAGCGTTCAGCACCCCTAGAAGACATTGGCTGTATCGTGTACTTCCATTCGGATTACATGGGGCTCCCGCTACCTCCCAATGTCTGGTGGACAAAGTGCTCCAACCCCATAATTCATACAGTTCTGCCTACTTGGATGACGTTGTCATCTATTCCAGTGCCTGGGAGGAACACCTACAACAGGTTAAGGCTGTATTACAGACACTAGTGAATGCTGGTCTTTGTATTAATCTGAAGAAATTTTACTTTGGATTGGTTGAAGCCAAATATTTAGGTTACCTAGTGGGCCGTGGTATAGTCAAACCACAATGCTCCAAAATAGATGCCATAGTGAATTGGCCTCGTCCGATAACCACCGGTTTGTACCCCAGTTTTCCGAGAGAGCCATGCTCTTGACCAGGCATGTCAAACTCACTACCATTGGTGGGCCGATTCGACTGCCATACGTGCGTCAGCGGGCCGCACTGAAACAAATACTATTATACTATTATACAAAATTACTGTAGCTTTCTTTCTAATACTGAAAACTTTAAAAAATTTAACACTTAAAGTTTAAAGTAAAACAATTTATTTCCATACAATCTCTGTACAACAGCATAAAATTAGAGTCTTAGCCTCTTAGCTAGGTCCTTATATTATTATATTATATTCATTATATTATATTCATTGCTTATATAGGAGTCTTACAGTGTGAGATCTATTTCTTTTGTCCTGACACTTGGCATCTCTTGTTAGTAACCAGTTCGCCAATATCAGGCTTGAAATCTTGTGCAGCTGCAACTTTTATGAGGGATGAAAGGTGCTCGACAGTAAGTCTTCAGCAATGTGGGGTTTTGGTAGCTTCCATTAACGAAAACAGTTGCTCACAAAGGTAAGTGCTTCCGAACATAGACAGTACTCTCGATGCCAACTTACAGATCTGCACATACAAGGGTGGCAGGTAAGCATAGAAGCCTGGCACACCAACTTTGTTGTATTTTGCCTTCAGAATAGAATCTGACTGCAGTTCAATCAGTTCCATTTGGATATTCTCAGGCGCATTCTCAACGTTGTAAGAGAACAGAGAACAGTCCTGTTCGTGTGAACTAAAATCACGAAAATGCTCACTGAATTCACTTCTTAGTAATTCAAGTTGGAAAATAAATTCTCCAAAAATCAAATTTTACTTTACTAAGTTTACTTCAAAGTTTATATTGTAAAATAAGCTGATATGCAAAAAGCCCCCTGACCTACACTAATTTTACAAACTCAAAATCACAGAAATTTGTTAATAAACAACTCACCAACTTCTCGCATCCACTTCAGATGTTCAGCTGTAGTCTGCACTAACTTCGTTACAATACTAGCACAAAATTACATAAAACTAGAGCAAAAAAACGTGAAAATATGTGAGCTATTGATACTCATGATGGTCAGTTCTGCCCAGTGGCCAGTCTCAGCAGCCAAGCCAGTAGTGTAGCCTGCGCAGGGGCGGCTCTAGGCTCGTGGTGGCCCTGGGCAGAGAAAGACTCGGTGGCCCCTTCGCCCGCCAATGTCAATATGGTATCTTATGCACGGCGGATGGCCACGTCCGTTGCGGATACTGCATAGCCTCCTCATGTTCATGACATGCATCTATATGCGCGTGTCCGTAACTTGAAAAGTGGTGGCCCATGATATTCTCATTACGGCAGAACGTTATAATACTACATATAACTTACTGCTCCGACTCTAGCGACATTAGTAAATACAGTGTACTAATTAAGAAACACTATGTTTTTCAGCCACATTGCCGTCAGCCGTGTCGTTATTTTCTCTTTCTGTTTTATATTCAATATACAGTATATTGTCTTGGCTGCCCCTGGGATTTGGCGGCACTGTGCAGGTGCACAGTTTGCACATGCCTAAGGCCGCCCCTGCTTCCAGGCTGCTGCAGCCTAGCACTTCAGTTGCGACGTCCCGGCTCATTAACTTTGGTCAAGGCTCATGGCTATACTAGCAGATGACGTTTCTGGTACCATAATGCCATGGGAAAACGCGCTTTTGTCAGAAGGCAGAAGTAAGAAAAGTCAATAAGTAATGCCAAAAATGCAGAATGATTCAATCACAAACAATAGTAATCATTTTGTATAAGTTTAGTGCTAACTAGGGTCTGTCATGCGGGCCGCACAGATTTCTGTTGCAGGATGCGGCCTGGGGGCCACATGTTTGACATGCCTGCTCTTGACAAATCTTACAAGGAAGGGGAAACCTAATCACGTGGTATGGGATGATGTTACAGACGAACACCTTAAGCAGGCCCTTACATCAGCTCCTATTTTGAAAGCACCTGATTTTTCTTTGCCTTTCATTCTCCAGATGGACGCTTCGGACACAGGTCTTGGTGCCGTGCTGAGCCAGAGCATCAATGGAGTAGAACAAACTGTTATGTACCTGAGCCAGAAACTGTTGGATCAGGAGACCAGGTATGCGGCAGTGGAGAGGGAAGCTGTGGCGATTAAATGGGTGATTACTCAGCTGAGGTACTACCCCTTGGGATGTAAGTTCACCCTGGTGACTGACCATGCATGGTTACAGTGGATGGCGTTACACAGGGATTCGAATCCACGAGTCACGAGGTGGTTTTTAGACCTACAGCCTTACAAGTTTTCAGTTATTTATCATCGAAGTGTACTGCAGGCCAGTGATATTTTTATAACGAAAATGAGAACTAAAACAAAAAATATTGTTTTTCGTTTTACAAGAACGAGAACTGAAATTAAGGCAAACAGAGAAACTAAAACTAAATACAAATAAAAATTAGTGACATGTGAACGAACTAAAACAAGAACGAATATTGAGTAAAACAAAAAAATAGCAATAGCATTTTCATTCAATTCTGTTTCAGTCATCCAGAGGAGTTGTTTGTAGGTCGCCCTAAGAGTTCAGCTATGTTATGCTGTTTACTATGCTGTGATTTTGTACCTTAGGCTTACTATAGTCAACTGGCGCAAACTTCCTAAAAGACCGTTATTTGTTTGTTGAAGCAGTAAGCACGTGTGTGTGACGATGGCGAGTTTTGCACAAGTGTTTGTGGTTAGAAAGTGAAAAATTAACATGTGGAAATACTTTAATTTCAGCGCAGATGATAATAAAAGCAAATGTAGCGAGCGAGAAGAAGAAAAGAGTCTCGGAGTTTCAGTGCAGGGCCAGCTGGATCAGTGCTTATTGGAAGTCTGGCATTTCTCTGGTACAATGACCGCTTTTCATACAGGGACGTGCGGTCTCACCTGTCATCATGAAAAATAAAAAAACTAATAATGATAACATAAAATAAATTTGTCCACTGGGCTGTATAATTCTAATAATTATGATCATTTTTATAGTCAAAATCGCTGAATTTGAGCATTTCCTGATCAAATACAGAGGAGAAACGCAAGGTATGGCAGCGACGAGATGAGCCAAGCTCAGCCAAGCCTTATCTCGGACAGCGCTATCCCTCAACGCTGGGTTGATGCATGCAATTTGCATGTGTCTGTTGCTGTCTCTCTGTATGTCGGCAATATAATGTTTGCACGCGCATTTATTATACACCTGACAATCTGGCTAATATCTTTAATGAATGTGTGTGACATATTTAGTCTTGCTGATAGAACATAAAAACAGGCACAAGTTGAGATAGACAATGCTATGCTGCACTGAAGCCCGACAGGTTCTTGTTGCTACTGTTTTACGCACAGACTCTTGGCGCCAATAAGTTAGCGATATCAGAAAATCAAATGCACTGCAGCGGCCCGTTTATTTTTATTATTTGTTCCGACTGACTGCCAAAATGGAAGATTAAGACTTTTAAAACTAAAGGAAAATAAGGAGGACTTTTACTGTGTGGCTATCTGCGTAATGAACATTGCTGCAACATGAACAAATCTCTCAAAATGCGTGCTTGTTTAAAGCTTAACAGCAACGTAATTGCTGTTAAGCTTTAAACTGTTGCCGTTGTAAATGACTGGTTTCTTGGGTTGAAACATTTGATCTTGCTAACTGTACTCATTAGGCCACTTAATTTGTGTGATCATTGATAGTCAAGCTGTGTTTAACATCATTATGAACTGTGAGTGTATTTTGTTGACTGAAACATAACTGGTATTGAAATATGTGTAGGCCAGCATTTGTGGTCTTGCAACAGAAAAAAATAAAATAAAATTGTACTAATATTATGTAAAAAAGACAGAACTAAATAAAATAAAAACTAAAATTATGAACACAGAACTAAATAAAAATAAAAATTGTTGACTCCACTGAAAACTAGAACGAAATAAAAATAAAAATTAATTTTATAAAATAAAATAAAAACTAAAACTACAATTAATATCAGAACTGAAATATCACTGCTGCAGGCCAATGCTGATGCTCTTTCCTGAACCCACGACCTCATGGCCAGGTACGCCCGACCCAAAGGGTCTGGGCTGAGGAGGGGGCTGTGTCACACACGTGCAACTAGGAGTGAGCTGAGTGGACCAAGTGGAGGTAATTACCTGCCAGGCCAGGTGGTGGCAGGGTGCAATAAACCTACCTCTGTTATCTCAGCAGACCAAATATGGGAAACCTGCCTGATTCAACATCACTTTTAGTTCCGGCACCCAGACTGACGTCACTTCTGGTTCCGGCACCCAAAATGACATCATTTCCGCCTTTCAGCTTATAAAGCAGCCATCTTTTCTCAACTATTCAGTTCAGTTCAGGACTCAAAACAGCGCACATGAGTGCTATTTCAAAACCCTTTTGCAGTCAAGCACAATATATGGGTAGCTGCCCCAAACCTTTTTGTGTGTGTCAAGGCTATTCATTTCACAATATTACATACAATTATAAACACTATTTCTGGGTTGCATTGTACAATAAGGTTGCTAAAGACTGAGTGAAAGATTGCTAAAGACTGAATGATAAAAATATAATCTATTGTGAAGTAGGAGTGGCAGCAAGGATGGGCTGATAAGATAGGAATCTGTTAAATTTAAAGTAGAGGCAAGTATGCCTAGGGAGCAAGATGAATGGGAAACACACAGTTCAAGAAGAGGGTTGAAGTTTATCAAGTAATTGGTTAATGCTAATAAAAGCATTCTGATTTGTTATATATGGAAGGTAGAATAGATTGATATGGCATTGGACAATATGGAACAGAAATAAATCTTCTGTTTGATCTCAGTCAGTACGCAGCTCACCCAAGATGCTTTGTAAGATTTTAATTTGCAGGCTGCAACTGAACAAGATAACGATGCTGTACTTCCTAGAATTAGTGAGAAGTCAAGCAAAATGACACCTTTTATTTGCCAAATAAAAAGATTACAATATGCAAGCTTTCGAGGCAACTCAGGCCCCTTCTTCAGGCAAGATGTAATTAATGAAGGTTAGAATGCCTCTGTCAGAGTTCAGAGTCATCTTTTTATAAAATCTGTAAACACATCTAAAAAGGGCTATGCACAGAATCAGAACCAGAATAAGGAGCAGACTCACTTTTATTCGCCCGTACTTAATGTACTGGAATTTGACTTTGTAGATTTGGAGCTGCATAAAACAGAAAATAATATCACATACAAATATCATAAACAGCATAAGTTAAAAAGTTTGCAGAGTAGTACAATTATAAAGGAAATGTGCAAATGATGATATGCCAGTGAAAGTGTGAGTGTGTAGTGTGTGTGCACAAGGCCTTATTAGTGTAGCATTGCTTCAAGAAATTTACATCTGTTATTATCATGTTTAATGTTAAGTTTGCACAATCAGCTGTTTAAAACTGAAATTACATTACTGTCTGAAACTTAGAAGCAGCAAGGCAGCATTCACTTAAGCTGCAGCCATTATGCTGAATAGATTAAGGCAGCTGCAGCCAGTGAGGCAGATAATGGTGCAGCCGGCGTGTTGGACATTGTAACATCCGATAACACAGCAATGGTGTTGGACACTGCACTCTAAACTAACTTGCACCTGTGGTGGTAAGGGGCAAGTCATTTGTGATGCACTACCACTGTCTGGCACCTCTCTTTTATTCCTTGCAATACCTTTGAGAAATAGTCTATGATAGTGCAGGGCTTATGTCAGCTAAAAGCCAGTTTAGGGTAAAATGCCTTGTTGTAGTTTGGGGTCACCACTTACCGTTGCTAAGCTGCAGTGTGATTTCTTGGCAATGACTGTTATACACCCTTTTCTGTTATTGTTTGACATGTTTTTGGACCTCCTCACCCCATCATAGATCCTATACCTACTGGGGTAATAGTTTGGGCAGCACAATTAATTGTCTAATAATTGTGATTACAATTAAGACTGCCTCGACATACTCATTGTGGAAAGTGATGATTACTGCATTCTATTTAGTACTCCTGATCTCTCATATATCGAGCTTTCACAGTTATAAACTGCTCTAAACAGCAAATGAGTGATGTAGTAAAGCACAGACACATTTGCTAAGTGCAAGTGCACAGGTAAATCAGAGACACTAATAAGACTAACTATATTCTAAATGCTAAACAGATTTTTATCAGTCTGATCCCAAACAACATCTTTTAAAAAGTGTGCATATATTTCCTTTCTGTTTGTAGCACCTTTCAGAAAAACAAAGAATAATAAGAAATGTTGATCATAGATGACCTGGGGCCTTATGCATAAACAGTGCATGCGCACAAAAATGTTGCATAAGCCCGTTTCCACTCTCAAATCGCGATGTATAAAACCTAAACTTGGCGTGAAGCCACACACATTGTCACGGTACCTCAATCTCTGGCGTACGCAAGTTCTCCGCTTGGTTTTGCTCCCAGCGTCAAAGCAGTGCTTTTGTTCCAGTGTGGTTTCCCTTTCTTTTTTAGATCCACATCCTTGACGCAGCTTTATCAAATACACAGAAATTAACTGCATATTGTTTATTAGTTTAAGGCATCTGATTGTAATTAACCAGTAACAATATAATGGTCAATGGAATGGCCAAACTATTCCAAATACCATAACTGCTTTATCATTGTTACCCTCACTGCGCCACTTGGAGTATTTATCCCACTGTATCTGAGTGGGGAATCACAGCTCTACAGCAGCTGATTGGAAAGAGAATTATCAGTATACAGCATCAAGCACACGCTGCCTCAGTCATGCACACTCATTCATACTCCATGATGAAGGTTTCAAAAAATGATCAACATTAAGGGCAAGTGAAGTCATGATGACAGCAACACTCATAACAGTCACAAAACAATTACATTGACAATCATGTTACGTTATTTTTAAAATGTTTCCTTTTCTTGTTCATAACTTCTTTAACACACTACTTCTCCGCTGCGTGGGTATTTTGCTAGTAATAATATAAAATACAAGAACTACCACTTCTACAAGTAATAAGAAGAAGTATAAAATACAACTGTAACTACTACTAGGGAATCCGTTCCTGGACATTTTTCATTCCTGCATTCCCGGGAATGAAACTGCTGTAATTCCCAGGAAAATGGGAACAGCCAAGCTCGCATATATAGCGTGTAAAAGTGTAAAAATCGATCAAGAAATAACAGAGTTATAGTTGAAATAATTAAGGTGGCGCCATTGCTGCAGCTTGCACTTCATCAGACAACAGATTTGAACAGCAACTTGAAATTGCAATGCGTCAGTCTGTTGCATCCGCATTATCTGTGCCAGAATGATGACAAGAAACTTGATGCATGAGTGTTTCAGAGCAACAGCAAGCACGGTCGTTGTTTAGAACAAGTGTATCAGTATCTGATGATTGTGCCGCCTACTTCAGTGGAGGCAGAGCGTGCTTTCTCAACGGCTGGCATACTTTTGCACGAAGGTGCGCTCTTGCCTGGATGACCGCACGCTGGACACGTTAATTTATTTATTTATTTATTTATTTATTTATTTATTTATTTATTTATTTATCAAGCACCTTTAAACAACTTTCATTGACCAAAGTGCTGTACAACTAAAAGACAAAAAGGTTAGCAGGTACTACACAGCATATATATACTCAATATACATTGCACACTACTATACTAAACCAATCAATAAAATCAAAACAAAATAATAATAATAATAATAATAATAATAATAATAATAATAATAGTAATAAATAAGATGAAACCAACTTCATAAAATCAAGAAGGATTAAATGCACATAAAAACAGATGTGTCTTAAGCAGGGTTTTAAAATGATTAAGATTCTGGGCCGCTCTCAACTGCAAGGGGAGGCTGTTCCACAAACTGGGGGCTATTACCGAAAATGCTCTGCCTCCTCTGGTTTTAAGCTTTATTCTGGGGATATGGAGTAACTGAAGATCAGAGGATCGCAAGGTTCTGACAGGAGAATACGGAACAAGAAGCTCCGACAAGTAGGCAGGTGCCAAGTCATTTAAGCTTTTAAAAACAAGCAGTAATATTTTAAACTGGATCCTGAAATGTACAGGAAGCCAGTGAAGAGAAGACAGTATAGGTGTTATATGGTCACGCTTTTTCTTCCCTGTCAGAAGGCAGGCCGCTGCATTTTGAACGGCTTGCAGCCTCTGAATTTGTGCCTGACTGAGACCTATGTATAATGAGTTACAGTAGTCAAGGCGTGATGTAACGAAAGCATGTATTACTGTCTCAAACTGTTCATGGGGAATGTAGTGCTTGACTTTACTAAGTAGTCTAAGTTGAAAAAAGCTGGACCTTACAACTGCACTGATCTGTTTATCCAACTTAAAAGCAGAGTCAAAAATTACCCCCAGATTTCTGGCAGACTGATGAGAAAAAGATGCCAGGGATCCAATAATACTGTCATACCCACTAAGGACATTAGACTTTCCAAAAGCAATAATTTCAGTTTTGCTTTTGTTCATACTGAGAAAGTTTATCTCCATCCATGTTTGAACATCTCGGAGACAGTTCAACAAGGTCTGAATAGCTGGGTGACTATTTGATGGAATAGATAGATAAATTTGAAGATCATCAGCAAAGCAGTGGAAAGCGATTTTATGCTTTCTAAAAATAGACCCCAATGGAAGCATGTACAATGAAAAGAGGATTGGCCCTAAAATGGAACCTTGGGGTATCCCACAGCCAAGAGAAGACACTGAAGATGAGTACTTCCCTAAATGGACTGAGAAACTCCTGCCTGACAAGTAAGATTGGAACCATTTAAGAACAGAACCTTTGATTCCAACACATATCTCAAGGCGTGATAGAAGGATACTATGGTCTACTGTATCAAACGCTGCAGTCAGATCCAATAGAACCAGAATGGCAGAATTACCAGAGTCAGCAGCTAAAAGTAAATCGTTAAGCACTCTTAGGAGGGCAGTTTCAGTGCTGTGTCGTGGCTTAAAACCAGACTGAAATTTTTCAGAGATCCCATTAGAATCAAGGTAAGCCTGTAACTGGTTATAAACAACCTTTTCTAAGACTTTTGATAAAAAAGGGAGTTTAGAAATGGGCCTAAAGTTGGAGAGAACTGAGTGATCCAGGTTGCTCTTTTTGAT
>JANRMT010062848.1:19854434-19871232 GCA_026402145.1 Polypterus bichir lapradei | reverse complement strand
GTTTGGAGTTCAGGAGATTGTCTTGACCAGGACCACACCCCTAAATGTATTGAAGCAACTGCCATGTGATTGGTTGATTAGATAATTGCATTAATGAGAAATTGAACAGGTGTTCCTAATAATCCTTTAGGTGAGTGTATGTGTAACCTGAAGACACAGAGCAACAAGTCAAGTCAAGTTGGGAGGCATGCACTAGTACAGTGCGTTGCCATTCCCACTACATGACGAAACAGCTCAGGATCCCAGTTGGCAACCCCCCAGGCAGACACGCGGACCAGTCCCACCCTCCGGAAATGACCCTCTATCTGCCGCAGCCAGGTGTTACGTGGGTGACCTCTTGGCCTGGTCCAGCCACTCGGGTCCCCAACAATGAGGATCTTACGAGCCGGATCACCCTTGGGGAAAAACGCCACATGGCCGTTGTGCCGTAACTGACGCTTCCTCACAATGCAGGTAATGTGCCTCATTCGGGACTCCATGAGCAACCGCTCATTCGACACACAGTCAAACCAACGGTATCCAAGGATTTTCCGGAAAGACACAGTACCAAAGGAGTCCAGTCTTCGTCTCAGGTCTCTGGATAGCGTCCATGTCTCGCAACCATATAGCAAGACAGGAAGCACCAGGACTCTAAAGACTTGGACCTTCATCCTTTTGCATAGATATCGGGAGCACCACACACCCCTTTCCAGTGACCTCATGACCCCCCCCCATGATCTCCCAATCCATCTACTGACTTCATAGGAAGAGTCACCAGAGACATGAATGTCATTGCCAAGCAACAGTCAATAACACAGAGCAACACTCAATAACATTTTTTACATGAAAAATTAATGTATTTGGTAAGTTTTAAGGTTTTACTGTATTTTTGTAAACCACTTTTTGTTAATTAAAGCAAAAAGACAGGTAAACAATCAACAGTTGTACAATAGTAAAGAAAAGTACCCCATCCTTCCTCTCCCACCCATCCTGAGCCAAGAGGTACATTTTTGTGGGACAATCCAGTCACCATTGAAGAGGGGAGTTAAAGAATCATGATTAAGCCACAGCACCAAGGTGAAAGTCAAGATGTTACATCAAACCGGGATTTACACACTTGAGCAGCAGTAGACCAAGTTTCAATTGCATTGCTGGAGGCACCATTAATCCATGCTGTAGACCACTCAAAATGTATTAAATTGTAGAAGGAGGACTGGCATTTGTCTACAGTGATGCACTCAGGTGCCTTCCAGCAATAATTAATTTGACTGCCGTGGTACCCAGACAAAATAATTTTCTTTCAGGAGGTTTAAGCGGAAGCATATGAGGTATAAAGGAAGAAAAAACTGAGCCAACAGAGAACACAAGGTTTCGTACAGCCCTATAGTACACGGCAAGAACAAATTAATTAAAATTAATACCATGATTATGAAGAAATAATTTTGACTTGAAAAATAACAAAGTTTTCCTTTAATGTCTGATCAGAGAGAGAAAAATAGAGATGAGCCCATGATCAGAAGTACAGTAGGTGATTCTTCATATTGCTGGGAGTCACACTCGAGCATTAATTGAAATAGCATTGGCTAGGGCTGCACAGAGTTTATTCAGCGCTTCTGTGGCTTATGGGAGGTGACCTAGGATAAAGTGCTGTTCTTTTTTGGTTTTGGTTCTTTTTACTTTCTCAGAAAAGGACAAGTCTCTTCTGAAGAGTACATTTATGATCTAGACACAGATTTTCAACTGTGTTCAAGTCTGGGGACTATGAGAACCATTCCGTAACCTTCACCTTGTTTCTCTTGAAGTACTTTATAGTAGATTGCAAAGTGTAGACTGTTGTCTTCTTGTAGAAGTCATCATTTTTTCAGCTTCAGTTTCCTGATTAATTCTCTGGCCTTCTTCTTGAGGAGTTGTGGACACTAAGATGAATCCATTGTTCCCTGTACTCACACAATGTTTCATGTGCTATTGGCTGCCACATCACCATAAAACTTAATAGATTCATCCCTGAACTTAACAACCAGAAAATTTGTTTTTGTAGCCAAAGAGTTTGAATTTAATTTCACCTGTCCAAGACATCTGGTGCCATAATGCCTCTGTCCTATGCAGATGTTGCTTTGCATACTTTAGATGTTCGTTTTATGATGAGACTGCAGGTAAGTTTTCTTCTAATGGCTTCTCTATGAAGGCTATGTCCATGTAAGGAACACTGGGCATAATGCAGTGTACCACCACTTCTTTCTCAGTAAAACATGCCTGCAGGTCCCTTCTAGTCATTTGGGGATTTTGTTTTGTCTTCCTGCACAGTATATTAGCTGTTATAATTCTGTTCAAAATTTAAACACTTTAATCATTTCTCCACTTAATCTCTTTTTTGCTTGAACTGAAAAAGCTCAGTGTTTTTATCTTTCTTTACAACACACTCCCTGTAAGCTTGCAATCAGCTTATTTGGTCTTCTCTGAACTTTTTCCAGCACTGCTATGTCCTTTTTGTAGATTGGAGACCAAGTCTGTACACAGAACTCTAGATTAGGCCTCACCAGTGCATTATAAAGCTTGAGCATAACCTCCTTGGACTTGTACTCCACACATTGTGCTATATAAACTAACATTCTGTTAGCTTTGGCTTCAACCAATCCAAAGTAATTCTTCTTCTTCAGATTAAAACACTGTGACAAGTCCACTATAACTCCTAAATCCTTCTCGTAAGAGTGCACTTTCAATTTTCGGACCGCCCCTTGTGCATTCAGACCTAGCATTTTTACTTCCTATGTGTAATTCCTTTTCATTTCCTGACATTAAATTTGATCTGCCACAAATCTGCCCAAACCTGTATGCTGTCCAAGTCCCTCTGTAATGATTCAACAGATTCTAGATTTTCTGCTAATACACCTAGCTTTATATCATCTGTAAACTCAACCAGCTTGTTACTTACAGTATATTCCTATCCAAGTCATTTATATGTAATAAAAATAGCAGCGGCACTGGCACTGACTCCTGTGGAAAACCACTCACAATGTCAGAGGGGGACATTTTTTGTACACTGGGTGGTTCCATTTCTCTCTTAGGCAAAGGAACATGTTATTACATTTAAAACACAGCAGGCGAACAGGCAATAGGCACCGATTGTTGGGAGCATGGTGAGAAGTTAAAAGGCAAATTTCCTGGGCAATCCTGTTACTGATTATTATCATGGTTGTCTACAAGATATCGGTATTTGCTGTCTTACAAAAGAATCACTGCTTTGAAGTTTTAACTGGTTAAATATACAATCAATATAAAATTGTGATAACAGAACTGTTCCTTCCTTGGAAAATGTTTGTATTTACCTGACTTGGAAATTCACATGTCTGAGAATATTGGTTTCTAATCAGCATATTTGTACTAATTGATACTTGCTAACAATACATTTTGTTAACTTGTGTTTACCCTATTTGTTAAACCCAGGAAATATGAATGTGCCATTGTTTAATCCATCATCCTGTTAATCTAGGCAGGGACTGAAGGAGATTTAAACTTCTGGGCAGGAGAAGGCAGAGAGAGGGACGGTCCACTGAGAACACTGCCAAGATACTCAGACAGAGCACAGCGGCTCGCAGGCAGATGAGGGTACGTGGCTGGCACGACGTGAGGCACAAGGACGGCAACACTTACATCCAGGGAGGAAGAGACAGCTCCACAAGGAGACGCCAGTTGTGGGTCCAGCAAGAGCGGGAAGCCGCATGAAAGGACCTAGCAAAGCTGGCAGACGAGAAGTGAGGCGTGCCTAGGTTGCAACAACACAAGGAGCCCAGAATGGAAAAAAAGGAACGACAAAGAGACGCTGACAGGGATTCAACGATTTGACAAAGCTTCTGTTGGGAAACGAGTGTCCGGTGAACAGACTGCCTCCGTGGACAGTTGGACGATTAATTGTTGGGGTAACACAGTGCGCAGACTGGACTCTGCACCACTAAAGGTTGTGTCCTCCGCTTCATGTATTTAACGGACTTTTAGAGTATGGACTGTGTGCTTTCCTTTTAAAAAAAGGAATTTCGTTCCTGATATTGTTAGATTTTTTTTATGTTCATTTGTCTTTTTAATGTACCTTATATTGTCTTGTGTAATATAAGTTACCGTTGCTTTTCCGTAATTACTGTTGTGTCTTTCATTGTGTGTTTACTCAATTTAAAGAAACCTGTGTACTATTATTGGTAAATTTCAAGAGTTCCCAGTCTCTTAATAAAACTGGGTGGCATAGTTGGATATTTTAATGGTGTCTAAGTTAGATTACCTGTAAGTGTGACCAGACACCTGTCATATTAATGTCAGTCAATTCTGATAAAGTTCCTTGTACCACAACCCTCTGCTTCCTGTGTCTGAGCCAATTCTGCACCCGTCTACACAAAACACCCTAAACTCTTACTCCTTTTAGTTTGATTGCCAACCTCTCATGTGGCACCTTATCAAATACTTTCTGAAATTAAAGATACATTATATCACATGTACCACTCTGATTGTATCTTTTTGTTGCTCCCTCATAGAATTCCAGCATGTTAGTAAAACACGACCTCCCACTTCTGGACCCATGCTGACTGTTCAGAAAAAAACTCCTGTTCTTGCCATATGTTGCTCAAACTTATCCTTAATAATTCCCTACATTAATTTAATTGTGATACACATTAGGTTTACTGGCCCTATAGTTGCTTGTATCTTCCCAATCACCTTTTTATATAATGGGATAATATTTGCCATTTTCCAGTGTTTCATAATTTCCCCAGGGCACAGTGAAAAAGAAATATTTTTTTTCCTAAAAATATGTGTCAAGGGTTTATATATGTACTTGATAACTGCCGTAAGAACTTGAGGATAAATATTATGTGGATCTATTGATTTGTTGGATTAAGGTTTTATTTTTGTCAACCACTATTTATTAATTAAAGGCAAAAAGACAGGTAAACAATCAACAATTGTACAATAGTAAAGAAAAGTACCCCATCCTTCCTCTCCCACCCATCCTGAGCCAAGAGGTAAATTTTTGTGGAACAATCCAGTCACCATTGAAGAGTGGAGTTAAAGAATCATGATTAAGCCACAGCACCAAGGTGAAAGTCAAGATGTTACATCAAACCAGGATTTACACACTTGAGCAGCAGTAGACCAAGTTTCAATTGCATTGCTGGAGGCACCATTAATCCATGCTGCAGACAACTGCAGAGAACCACTGGAGTAAGTAATTTCTGGCAGAAAATGAGCGGTTCATGCATTCCATTATTATCTGAAGAGTTACATGTTTATATTGGTAAGCATTCATGCACCACTGCAATGGTTTTACAGGCAACAATACACATATATAGACTTACTAGGTAGTTTATTCAATTACAGCCATTTAATATTTCAGTTTGACATTGTCCCAGTTCACAACATGTTAAGACAAATGTCTTTTCCCAAATTGATGAGCTAGAAAGTCGGTTTGCTAAAGAAGTGAATGAAGCTGGGCAGAAGTGTTTCAGGCTACTTTCAACAGTCACTTCAGTTTATCAAATGTAGGATCTTCTGCAGTTTTTTTACAAGTCTCATATCTTACATTGATTTAAAAAAAAAAAACTTTACAAGTGATTAATTGTCTAATACCAGCAGATCTTCCCCTGGCTGGGATGTGTGTCTTGCAGTCTGCTCATGGAGCTTGTGGCTCAGAAAGTGTCAAATTAAATAGAAGAAAACTTGGAAATAGCTGTTACATGTAATTAAGTCTTGTATTATTTGGATTAACATTACTTAACCCCACACAAATCCCACTGCAAAACACATTCAAGTACTTTTTTGCTTATCATTTAACTGTTAATTGAATTCGAAATAAGTACAGTAGAGCATGGATTAGTCAAAGCAATGGGGATTAGGGTTATTCGAGCTATATATTTACAAATAGGTCAGATAGATGGAAATATGTGAAATAGAATAAAAAGAAGTATTTTTAAACCCACTATATTTTAAAATATATGATTTTATATTAGTAGCATGTTAAATATTTCATTAAGCTGTTTTAAAATTACAATTCCTTTGTGTCTAAATATAATTTATTTATTATTTACAACAGTGATCTTTTGTTGGCATGTGCCTTTTTTGTTAATCAGAAAACTGACACTTCAACATACTTGAAATGGTGGATGCCAACTAGTGTGCTTGCACTAGGCATTGCCAACACTAAGGACGGACCTGACAATGTCTTCCAATTCTTCAGCTTCAGCAGTTCCTAGTCTTTCCATTTATTTGACCAAAATGAAACAGATGTAGAAAAAGAAAAGCTGGAGATACTGCCAAAATATTTGCAGACAAAAAATCATGGTGTGTCTAAGAATTAGAACATTGGGTAGATGTGCCACTCGGGGTTCTGTCTTGCAAACTATCACCCAGATATATTGGTCCACATACACGCATGCTTAGACAGGTCAGCCAAGACTTGGTACATTTTATGTTACAGAGAAGAATTTTGATGTAACACTGCCACTAACCTGATTTCTGTTTGCTTTGGAATGTAGGAGCACAAATCTGGAAGATTTGTAAAATCTCTTCCATCAGAGCTGCTGAATTATCCACCCCTTCCACTTCCACCTTACTATATAAGTTCGCCTGACCAGTACACCACCATCAAACATGACTTTGGGATGTAGACACACAAAAAAAACCATAAAAATACACTCACACACAGACAGGCCCAGCTTTCACACTTGATCTTCTGGAACTAGGGAGTAACAGTGCTTCCTATTGCCCCTCCATGTCACCCAAAACTTAAAATTGTAATTCATGATAATTTACATTGTAAAATAAACATTTCATTTTGCATAGCACCTCTCTACCAAGGTATTTTATAGATATACATAAATACCTTAATCAAGTATTTTTTGCTCAGGTTCACACAGGTAGGAATGTGCATGTAACACTTTGGTTTAATAAACTTCCTTTGCACTTCATCACATTCCCTACCAACACCATTCGGCTCAATGCTCAAAGACAAAAGATATGACCCCAAAATGATTTAAACAGCATGAATACAATATAAATATTATTATTTGACCTCCAAAGCTAAAGCTATCATTTTTGAGTTTCTGAACTCAAGGTTGCATTTTCATAACCTTTTTTTTTCCTAAAGTTCAACAATTGCTTTTCCAGTGCAGTATTCTAACCCGGCAGTATTTGGCAAAAGTCAGGAACTAAACCTAAATGCATACATACTGATTCTACAAGTGTCACAAATGCACATTATGCATGCCATTTGAAAGTGGAAGGAGAGTTATGGTCTCTAAAGGAAACCTATCTAAGCGTTACAAAATTACAGGTAAATAAATATGTCTAGTTAAGAGGCTCTGTGAGGAAAGAAGTATGTGTAGCACACCAACATGTTCAAATTGGTACGTTTAATGAAAAATATAACATAAAATACTCAGTGGCCATTTTTAAAATGTCAACATATTTTAATTTTTTTGAAACACTATAAATATTTTTTAAAGTTTTAGGAAAGATTCTTCAAGGTTTCCTGAGTCATATTTAAGGCTAGGACATCACAAGATTTAACATTTTATCAGCTTAACATTTTAGGTCTTCATAAAATTGGATGGCCAACTGTAAAAATAACCCTTCTGATACCACTAGAATTAGATGACGTAGTAATGGCAAGTCAAATGTGGTTATTAGTTTATTTTTGTCATCTTTTAGTTAATAGAACATTTAGTTAAGGCTGGCATAGTGGTGTTTTTCTAAGTAGGTGGATATAAGTACCCTACTCTAGGGGGTCAGTGAGGTGTAAAAGCCAAGGACATAGATCTTAAAACCTAAGGTTAGTACTTTCATTCCCACCTCTCACTGTGTGACCTTGAGTATGTTACTTTACCTACTGTATATGTGCTCTTATTATAAAAAAAGACATCTGCAAACATTTTTGATATAATCCTGTAATTATAAAGCACCTTGGGATGGTGTTGACTAGAAAAAGGTGCTTTCATAAATAACATTTAGTTATTAGTAAAATAAAATTTGATGTGCTGCAATATTTTCCCAGCATACTAATAAAAAAGAATGGAACTTTACAATGTAAAAGTTGTTATTCTCTCCATATTGACAAACCTGTTCATTAAACCTGTTTGTCCTTGTTGTTGACCAATGAATAATATTACAAATCAGAAAAGATTTCTTATAGTGTACTGTAGGAGGCAAACAGACATGTTGAACATGTTGTCACTTTGTAAAACTATTTGTCAGTGTAAACATAATACTTATTATTGCAACACATCACAAGTCACTTTTAATTTTTAAGTGTGCATATGATTAATTTCTGCCTCTCAATTTGCATTCTTCATATATTTTTGCATAATTAGGTAGATGGGTTACATTTGCATTTTGAACATATTCACATCACTTTTTCCTCCATATTGTAAAACCTCATCTAATGGAATCAGCTGAGAAACCTTTTAATCGGTGTTTCATGAGCAAACATTTTACAGTGGAATATTTAAGGTACAAGTTAATGTAACTTAATAAAACCTGTAGGCATTAATAAAGCCTGACTGTATCCGTTAATAAGTGTTTGTTTATTGCCTGCAGAGCATATGCTGTAACCCCTCGTAGACATAAGCAGAGCAAAAAAATCAGCCTAAGCAACCAAACCCAGGAATTGCCAGTCTGCCTGAACATACCTCTGAATAACTTTGAGGCTGATCCACTCTGTCCAGTCCAGTTACATGTTCTGTAGGGTCCATCATTTTGAGAGGAGTGCTGACGTTTTTCACTTTTGACAGCAGTTATTCTAACTGTTGTGGTTGAGAAAATTGCACCATTACTCATGTTTTACAAGAAGCGGAAGCTAATACTTCCTGTGGCAAAGGCAGTAAAAATTAAAAAATGCTTGTGCTTGTTTGCCTGTCTTGTTGATAGTTATTAAGAAAAATGAGATACAATTAATGTGCAAATCACAAAATACATTTTACATCTGTCTGCATGTACTGTAAATATTCCAAAAACCAGGCAAATTTATAATGAACTAATAAATGAACCAAAAGCAAAGCTAGAAAACTAGTTGAGGTCAAAAGGACAGTTTTTAGTGCATGACAAACTACTGACTTTACCATACACAAATAATATTTAGGCATTAAATTATTAAAGATTTTGACTAGATTAGTTTCCAAAGGGTTATTTCAACAGCTCTGTTGTAGCTGTGCAGAATTTCAAATTGTGTCCATTTGTGTATTACCAAATCTAGATTATTTATTTAGATTAGATTATTTATTTATAAAGGCACATTTAAAACAACAGAGGTTCTGCCAAAGTGCTGTACAAAGAAGTATTAAAATAAGCAAAACACAAACAATCATGCAATTATAACATCCACCACAATCCCATTATACATAGTGAAAGGCAGAAGAAAACAAGTAGGTCTTAAGATGACTTTTAAAAACCTCGATAGAGGATGAAGACCTGATGTGAAAAGGTAAGTCTTTCCAAAGCCTAGGAGCAACAACTGAGAAAGCTCTGCCTCCTCTAGACTTCAGTGGAGATCTTGGAACTACAAGGAGTAGTTGTCCAGATGACCTCAATGCTCTTGGTGCCACATGGGGTGAAGGAGGTCGCAGATATATTTTAGAGAGAGACCATGCAAGGCTTTAAAAACAAACAGCAACATTTTAAAATCAATGCGACACTTCACTGGTAGCCAGTGGCCAGAGAGGCTAAAATGGGGGAGATGTGATCCTTTTTTCTAGACCCAATTAAGAATCTAGCTGCAGCGTTTTGAACCCTCTGACAGCGCGACAGAGCAGATTTGGGCAGTTCCACATACAGTATAAGGAATTACAATAATCAAGGTAAGTTGTAATAAAGGCATGAATGACTGTTTCCAAGTCCTTCTGTGAAAGAAAGGATTTTAGTTTAGAAATTTGCCTCAGTTGGTAAAACTTGGACTTTACTACCGTGGAAATTTGTTTTTCAAAACTTAGTGACGACTCGAAGATGATACCTAGGATTCTGATATCATTATGAATCATTTCTGCCAAGGAGTCTGAGTGCTGATTTCAACTGCAGATGTGGTAGGACCAAAAATAATGACCTCTGTTTTATTTTCATTTAATTGCAAGAAATTTTGTGCCATCCAATATTTAATATCCTTAAAGCATTTCAACTGCATTTTTACAGATAGTCATGTCAGGACTAACTTTAAGGTACAGCTGCGTATCATCAGCATAACAATGATATGCAACATCATGTTTGTAAAAGATGGCCCTCAATGGAGAGCAGATAAAGGGAAAACAGAAGGGGAGCCAGGATAGAACCTTGTGGGACTCCTTGTGTGAGAGGAGCTGGCTGAGAGAAATTCCCATCTATCTTAACAGACATAGATCTACCTTTAAGGTAGGACTCAAACCATTTCAATGCACAGCCTTGAGTGCCTACTTCATCCTCAAGCCATTTTAACAGAACCCCATGGTCCACTGTGTCAAATTACCACACTGAGATCCAGTAAGACTAAGATTGTAGAATGGGCCGAGTCCAAAGTTAATTGAATATCATTTGTCACGTTCAGCAAAGTCGATTCAGTAATATGAACCTTTTTAGCACCTGACTGAAACACATCACTTACATTGTTATCCTCCAGATATGAAAGTAACTGCAAAGAAACCACTTTCTCTATAATTTTGGACAGAAATGGAAAGAGGCCTATAGTTTGAAAGAGCTGTAGGATCAAGTGTGGGCTTCTTCAGCAAAGGCTGAATGCTTAAAAAATGTCTGACATTATACCAGATTTTAGACAGTGGTTAATAAAAGCTCTGAATGTATCTTTAAATACATGCGAGGGTAAAATATCTAGCAGATAACTGGAAGGTTTCATATGCAGGATTATATCATCTAGCTGAGAATAAGAAATAAATTGAAAGGAAATAAATTGGCTGTGCACTGGCCTTAAAGGGGCTGGTGTCATCCCACAGTGATCAACAAAAGGAAGAGTAACGCTGGACCGAATGGCTTAGATTTTATTTTTAAAATAATTGAGAAAAAGCTCACAGGTCTCAGGTGTACTCTCAGGAAAGCCGCTGACAGTTGGGTTTAAGAATGTGTTTATGGTGCTTAACAGCAGCCTAGGTCTTGAGGCAGCATTAGCAATTAGACCAGATAAAAGAAAATATATTTTGCTGCTCTCACAGCCTCTTGATAGGACTTCCAATGAGTTCTAAGAATTTCATGAAACCTGCAGATTGTCCTTTTTCCACCTTCACTCAGCCTGCCTGCTTCCTGTCTGAGCATATAAGTGGCATCATTTAACCAGGGCTGAACACTGGCTTCTACCTTGGCCCGCCTTAACTTTAAGGGTTTGACAAGATCCAGAGTATCCTTTGTGGCAAGTGGCTGGGGGTGGCACCCAGCCGCGATGCTCAGAAGGACCGGAGAAGGGCTTACGCCTCCTCCAGACCACAAGGGGGCAACCACCCTGGTGGCTTTGGGGACCACGGGAACAGAGCTGAGAAGCTCAACCCTATAGGAGCTCGTGGTCACCGCCAGGGGGCGCCCAGATGCCTGAGGAGACCTGGCCCTCAGCACTTCCGCCACACCCGGAGGTGCTGTGGGAAGAAGACCTGGGACACCCGGAATGCACACCTGGGAGGGCCGGCGGAAGGTTATCGGGAGGTACCTGGAGCTCGTCCGGGTGAGCATGAAAGGGGCTGCCTCCCTCCATTTGATGGCTGAAGTCAGGTAGAAGAGGATGGAGCTCAGAGGAGAGGAGTGGAGGTGGACCTATGGAGAAAGAGAGGCATTGTGTGAGGCCTGGACTTTGGGGGGGGGGGTGTTGGGTTGTGTGTGCACCTTGTGCATATGGACTTTGTAAATAAACGTGTGTTGGGTGCTTCAACGATGTCTACCTGTCTGTGTCCAGGCTGTTCCCCACACCTTACAAGTGAGATCGAGAAGCTTAACTATATCAGCCACACCCTCGACCAGCAATTCTAGATGAAGTAAAAAAGGTACAATCAGGAGGGGAGAGATTATGGAGAGAAACTGAGTCACCAGCACTTGACCAAGTCTCTGACATAAATAGAAAGTTCAGGTTGTGAGATGTAAAAAAGTAATTTAAAATAAAAGATTTGTTGGCTATGGACCGAACGTTCATTAAGGCCATCTTCACGGACCGTCTCGGTCTTTTTGATTGGTCTTTATCATACATGAGTATTGAAGCAAGTGAAGGTTATCAAAGTAAACTCCTCTGCCCCTTGCACTTGATCCACAGAGATAAAATCCAGTAGCAGAATAGATAGCAGGAATTAAACTGACGCTCGGAGAACCAGAGGACATTCTCCAGCGCAGCCTCCTACAAGAACCACGATGTATATAGCATGGCTGTTGTAAAATTCCTAGTGATTATATAATCCAGCTCCTAGGTGAGGCATCCAGTTCAAATTCCCCAGCTCAAGAGATGAATAAGCAAACGCCATGAAAATGCATACACTTTATCCCATAAGCTGAAGAATAGGGGATCAGATTCAGAAAAAATGATTAAAATAAAAACTAGTCACTAAAAAACACCCTGGCACAAAGATTCAAAAACACGTTAGCCAGCCAGCTCCACAGCAGAATGGACAGACAAATGAACAAAACCCGAAAGAAAGTTGCTCATGGTATGCCAGTTCAGACCGAAGTGTCATGAGCAAGCGAGGGCTCATGCAAACCCTAAGACTTTCAGTGAGATCTTAACAAACACAACAGAACAACTGCAGGTAGCTCTCCAAACAATCATAGGTCTCCAAAATGTTCAGGAGAAAAAATAAACTCAGAAGGTCCCAATCAGGAACATGAAGAAAGATCCCACAACAAATACAACAAAAATAAGATCCCACAGCAAAAACTAAAATGGACAGTGGCAGACAAAACACGCCAGTGTTCGTCCAACTGAAAACTGGAAAGTCAATCAGTTCACATCTGATCATCAAGGTACACTTTGTAAGACACTTACACAATGTCTCTTCTTTTTGACAATACGACCAAAGAGACAAAAAAGAATAAAAACTATATTTATCACACAAGGAATGGATAAACAAATGGAAATACAAAGCAAATAACAAAACAAGAATGCTGCAAGTTTTGATTCCCTTTTTGTCTTATGGAGTGGCTCACTTATTTGTCTGCCTTCAGAGTACCATCAGCACTCTCCCACTCTCCCACTCTCTGTCTGTTAATCTTTCTCTCTTATTTAGAGTCCTGACTTTTCCCTTCAGTGAGTGAGCTCTTACCCAACTCATCAGTTAACTGTGAACTCAGTTCAAAGTCCCTATAAATCTCCTGTCGGGTCACTTTTGGCCAAGCCCTCCACTTCACCATAGTCTTCAGTTGCTGTTAAAGTGCTGGGTCTTTCAATGAGCTTCTGTACTTCCTCCCTTCAAAAACTAACACAGTCCTACTCCATACTTTAGAATATTCTAAGTTTAAATGGACTGGAAGGTAGTAATGGACCTTGCTCAAGTCCTCTTCAACCTTGTCTTTATAAGGAAAACATTGTCACACTCCTCCTTAAATAGGGCCAGGTGTTACATTCTGTCATTTTCATTTGTAGCCACTATTATTTGGGTTGCCTGTACTTTAGAATTGTGGGAGCAATTGTATATTTCCTCTGAGGTCACTGATCTCTTCCTTCTACATCAGTGACTTTGTCTCTGCTCCCCTTCTGGATCACTTATTCAATGTATAGGAACTGCTGCTCCCTGGAGGTTCCCCAATGGCATATTCACTTTTATCCTTAGAGTTCATTGGGACATATACCTGTTCCATGCCACATTTTCCTATTGGTCAACCAAGCACAGCTTTAACAAAACCCAAAGATGCAGAACAAAACTTGAGCCAAACAATTGTTTCCATAGAGCTTTCATTTTCAATTATAAACTAATTAAGAATATATACCGTATATATTCATGTATAAATCGGGACTTGAAACCTGAAACATTGATCATAAAATCAGACCCCGACTTATGCTCCCGTTCAAAAATGTGACACTTAATTTTTTTTTTTTACACATCTTCTTACTTCAACAATGTTTAATTTAAAACCAGCTTCATATTTTCTTCTGATCGAACGCTCCATCGTAGATAAGGGATGATGTTACGATAAAGGTGTATGAGGGTGTGAGATACAAAAAACACAAATCAGTGCAAACGTTGCTTTGGAATAGTTCAGGTATTACCATGTGGTCATGTAGGCACAACAGAGAGAGAGAGAGAGGTTAGAAGCACATAGAAAAAAGGTCAGTGTGCTCCGTGGTTACTCTCTCAGGTGGGTGCCAGCGTATCATAATCTCTTGGACAATAGCGTGATATTTCCTCATTCGACTTATACGACCGACATTATAAAATACCACAAATAATACAGTTAAATCAAGTCCCGACTTATCTGCGGGAGAACTTATCTGCGAGTATATATGGTAAACATGGTGTTATAAAAAAAATAATTTATTACACTTTAATATTACCTATGCATACATTTGTCCTTTTTTCAACTCACAAAAGATGATTATGCTTTGTTCATTATTTTAAAAATACTAGGGGGCAAAGCTCCCTGCTCGCTTCGCTCACCCACATCCCCCCCGAGGTGCACTTTGCACCAGCCACTTCATGCCACTGCTGCTCATGTTGTGAAGGGAGGGGGCTGAACGCACGCTACGGAGATGCGGACGGATCAGCTGCTGCTGCTGCTCCTGCTGCCAAGCTGCGTGTCGATCATTTAAAAGCTTGTACAGCAGCTGTCCTTTTGTCTCACTGCTTTGTCTTACAGGACATTAAAGTGTCTCTCACAGGACGTCAAACAGTCTTCCGAGAAGATCACGTCTCGACCCAAGTTTTTTTCTTATAATAGAGAGACATATTTTGTGCACATTAAAGCATATCTGTAGCATTGATGACATATTTTCTAGAATACTTGTTTGCATCTCAGTTCCTCTATCCAATGCAACATTATACCGGAGTTGGCCAAGTCATCTCTACATGATGATCTGCACAAAAAAAATGTACAGTATAATAAAGGAACATTTGGGTTTTTGTCTTGTAAATATACAGTGATGTCTTTTTTTAAGGCTATTGAACTTGCATTTACACTTTCTCTTTTGGCTCTTCTACATCTCCAGTTGCACAACATTTTAAGAAAGCACATATGATTGCCCACATTGAGTCATGTGAACATGATACTGATACTTCATTCACTGATGCTTCTTCTGTGGAAGATTACCTTATCACATCATAAACAAGTGCTGAATTCTGTTGAATAAAAATACCAAACCTAATTTACCCTCTAAGGACAGTCACAGCCTGTCACTTGAATTAGAATTAGTCTGCTACACACATTGCACATGGGCAATGCACTCAGTATACAATGCAATTTCATAACAAAAAAGTGGAGTCTTACATTACAAAGAAACACTAACACAGAAAGAAATACTACTGTCTTTACTTGGTCTTAGACAGGGGCAAGTCTACTATGAAACTAAAGTGGCTTTTTCCTCAGGGCCCCTAATACTGGACGTGCCCCAATAGCAACTTTAGTCCACATTGCTTAAAATCTTTGGGTGTTGACCATTTGAGAATGGGTTTTTGAAAAAATAATAATATTAATAATATAGTTAATTCAATAAAAAATAATAGCTGAAAAATAAAAATTAAACGGTTACTAGGGGTTTCGCCCTCTGCTCGCTGTGTGTCTGAGTCTCATATCCTTCTGAGCTTATGCTTAAAAGCTGACGCTGTTATTTTATTATTCACTATGATAAATGTATTTCTTGTTATTTTATATAAACCCTTAAGAGAAAAATGTTATATTTATGGCATAACCATTCTTCTGTATTTCTAAGTTTCCTGTTCTTGTACCCAGCTGGATCATAATATATAATTAGGCCATTGATCTTTTCTTTTTGACCATGAAAAATAGTGTGTGCGTGGAGAAACTCACACATCTCTTAAAATAAGAATAAAAATAGTACATTTAAAATGTCATGTACATCCTAAGAAAACAGGACTATCAATCAAATTGTGGTCATTTAAGGTATCAACATCTGCCATGTCCTGCTAGCAGCTAGGGTGTGACCAATCATGTTAAAAGTAGATTTCTAAATACGTAATGAATTCCTTTTTTGAGTAGTGACCTAATCAATGGATTGTATAAATATAGCACAGAGGACACTTTTTTCTTTGTAGCATGTGGCTAACATGTGGCTAACATGTAATGCACTTGTTACCTCTTCAGAGATTTAGGTAAAGAATAACAATTGACGCTTACTCCCGCCTGTGTTTTATTGCTTAAATCAGGGCATTCCAGTGGAGGGTGTCTGTATTCATAACTTTCTTCCATAACGCGCCAGCCACTTTGCGTCTCTGCTGCTCGCGTTGTGACGAGAGAGGCTGGATGCACCCCGAGGAGATGCAGTCGCTTCCCCGAAACCCCGTCTTAAACGGTGATACAATGGGAAACAAGTACACTTTTTTTTACCTCCTCTTTGCTCGATCAGCTGCTGGCTTGCTGCTGCAGCTGCTGCCATGCCACGTGATCTGCATCTCGCACAGTGCTTTGAGCATTTAAAAGCCTGTACAGCAGCTGTCCTACTCTTTGTCTTTTATTTCCAGCCTCGGCCGTGGTTAAATCTCTTGGCACAAAGTCTCGTCTCGCGAAACGTGAGTTCTTGATGTTTTTTAGTTTATAATTTAAAAACAGAATAAGAATCTGAAAATCTAACAACATCATATTAAAGTTTGATAAATTCTGAAAAGAATGATACCAAACATATACACTCACCTAAAGGATTATTAGGAACACCTGTTCAATTTCTCAT
>JANRMT010062848.1:19816295-19854034 GCA_026402145.1 Polypterus bichir lapradei | reverse complement strand
ACCGTATTAGTATGGTGTTCCTAATAATCCTTTAGGTGAGTGTATATGTAGGTTTTAAAATAAGCCCGATTTAAAGCATGACAAAAAAGTGACATAAAAATGTTCCATAAAATCGTTGCACAAAATCGTTGCACTTTTAGGCTTTGGATTTTATATAGTAGATAAAAGTTTCATGTAGGCTAGTCATAAACAAAAACAGTTAAAATGAAGGATGTTTCATTCTAAATATATTTAATATAAAATAATTATAAATAATTTAAAATACTATTAACATCTATGATAGAAATTAATATTATTTATCTTAGGCTAGCAATAATCGAAAAATGAAGACATATTTTGGTGTTTTTTGTTTTTTCATCAGTTCACATCAGACACATATTGTTACTTCTTAGAGGACTGTCTCACAAGTCAGGAAAATCTCAGCCAAGCTTTACTCCATCATGCCTGCAGTGCTGAAACACTTTAGCTGATATGGGAGGCACCACATCCAATTTTTGTATTGTGGGGGTGTACATACATAAAATATGAAATATTTTAGCCAACATAAAAAGTAAATTTGCACCAGTGTCTGGTTCTCCCAGCATAATTGCATCACTTTACTGCACTCATATTGCAATAAGGGTATCTACCAAGAATGAAGCTGCTTGTGTAATTGTAAGGTGTTACTTCATATTAACGCACAAGTCATATGTGATGCTAAATTAAGGCTGACAAACATCACGTCTCCATGACCTGGGTCAACCCGTGATTCATTTATTTTGAGGCAAACTAGCTTTAGCAGACTTCAATTTTTCAAATGTTCTTCACTATTCTTTGTAGCTAACACGTCATTACAAATGCCTGGTAATAGTGGCTATCTCCTCAAACACTGGCACCATGTGCCTTTCCCTGACACCCAGAACACAGAAGTGTGGCACTATAGTGCCGCACATGATCTAGTACTCGCAGGCAGATGTTCTTGAATAAAGGTGGCAGGGTTTCAACATGCCAGGAGGAACACCACTGTACAAGCCAATGAACATCTGCAACATTGTGATTGTATATGTATGCGGTTGATTAACACTGAGGCGTGTTTACAAATGCACATTTACAAGGTAATTGTGATTTATAAAGGATAAGTTGCATAGAGATAGGTGTATGGTAGGTTTTTATAAATTTTATTTGTTTCCTTGGTGTGTGCATTATCCTGTTTTTTTGGCATGTGCATCTTTTTCATGCTTGAATCCACACAAAGTTTTATAAATAAAGCCCCTGTTTCCGATGGGAGTGTTAGCTCCTTGGAAATATGTTCTTTTATATTGCGGCGTTTTAATAAACATATATTTAAATAATTATAAATAATAACGGCAATATCCCTCTTTTCAGCGATAGGCGGCGACAAAGTCACAGAAAAGACAGAATATACTTAGCTTGTTTAATGCGGCTCACGTTGCTGTACAGACAGGAGAAACAGGCCAGTTTCATTTCACCGAGGACTTCTTTGGGGACTCAATCGTGTAGAAACTGCTCTTTTTTGTCACAACGGAGGTGGATTTTGGACCAATCTCTTTCGCCCACACAGTTTCTCAAAGTTGGCAAAGCTCCAGCTTCTTTTATATTGTTTTCTACACGGCCAAGCTCCCATTACATTTCCAAACAAGGCAGACAATTTCGTGCTGAACATCAAACAGTCAGTTCAAATGACACTTAGTCCTTTTTAGGGTTTACAACACAGCCTTCCAGCTATCCCTGTCTGTCTTTATGCTTTGCTTGGCCCAGCAATTCTAAATGCTGACACTCTATGCTAAATCTGGCTCAGCTCTTCATGGCATGTTACACAGAAAAAGAATGAAAAATACATACTGTATAAAAAGATCTAAAACAGATACAGTGACACAATTCTTAATATTATAACAAACTCATTATAACAGCCCCCTGGACAGAACTCTAGTCAATCGCAAGGGCCACTGACATACACTCATAAACAAACACACACACAAACACACACACACTCTCTGTATTTACACACTATGACTATTTGAAGTTGGCAATTAAAATAACTTAAAAAAATAAATAAATAAAAAACTTTGCATTTAATTTCCTTATTTGTTTGAGTCTGGCTGTACTAATTTTCATGAAATGGGACTTACAAAGGTACAGCTCTTCGGTAATGACAAATATTAGGGAAAGACAGACATGAAAGGCAAACTTTATTACAGAGAGTGGAGTATATTTTTGAAGTAAAAAAGAATAGAACATTTCAATATATTCCTTTACTTCTACGTTTGCAGAACCTGCTGAGTCATAATTATATGCTTGACCAGTACATTGAAAGCACTGTAGCTCAGTGGCATTTTAAAACTAATACATTTTTATGTGAAAAACAAACAGTCAAAGCTATCCATAACTCTTTAAGTAAATGACTTTCAAATCTGCAACCCTCTTGGCACAACATGTCAAAAGCATAAGTTTTGTGGTATGTATTGGATACTGAGCAATTTGCTCCCTTGCTCTCATTCAGCTCTGGCATCCATATATTTAGCTATTCTTTGGAAAAAGTGATGATGTGAAGTCAGCTTTGTGAAGTTAGCAGAGCTTTTAAAAAGGTTTCTTATATTAGAACAGGAGTTTTAATTTCACACCTAGGTGACTTGCAGCTGATTTGAGAGAATCCTACCAGTAAAGCCTGCTCACTGCTTGGCTTTGATTTTGAAAAACTATTTCTCTCTTGACATTCTAAATGGGCCCAGTTTGAATCTTCCATACAAATGGGAAGATAAGTGCAACATAATATTACTACTACTACTACTACCACTACTACTACTAATAATAATACATTTTATTTAAATAGTGCCTTTCCCATGTTCAAGGTACTTAAGGGGCAATGAAAATTAGAATTTGCTAAGATTGTTGCCATTTATGATTGGGACTTTTGTATCAGAGGGAGAACCTATTTGGCAAGTGGTTTTAGATCTTAAGGGCAGTGTTGAGGTTAAAGTTGCCCCTGCCTACACAGAAGATATCATTTCTTACTGTAACTTTGGTGTAAAATGTCTGAGCAGAAACAATGGTCTCAGGAGCTTTTCCAAACAATGCTACTTCCAAAACAACACTCCTTCTGATTTGTTCCTTTGGGCTTCTAGTGCATATATGGACAATGAGATATGAGGCAAAATATATGTCATATGTCAGACAGAGTAATGATTATGAAGCTGGAAATTGGAGGTGTGATGATGAATGTTGTTAGTGCATATGCCCCGCAAGTTGGGTGTGCAATGAATGAGAAAGAAGATTTCTGGAGTGAGTTGGATGAGTTGATGAACAGTGTACCCAAGGGACAGAAAGTGCTGATTGGAGTGGATTTCAATGGACATGTTAGTGAAGGAACAGAGGAGACAAGGAGGTGATGGGTAGGTATGGTGTCAAGGAGAGGAATGAAGAAGGTCAGAGGATAGTGGATTTTGCCAAAAGGATGGACATGGCTTTGGTGAATACATATTTTAAGAAGAGGGAGGAACATAGGGTTACGTACAAGAGTGGAGGAAGATGCACACAGGTAGATTACATCCTATGTAGAAGAGTCAATCTGAAGGAGATTGAAGACTGCAAAGTGGTGGCAGGGGAAAGTGTAGTTAAGCAGCATAGGATGGTGGTCTGTAGGATGACATTGGAGATCAAGAAGAGGAAGAGAGTGAGGGCAATCATTAGTATTTGTATTTGTTAAGGTAAATTGAATTTTATTATGAAGTACTTAAGGGCATGATATAGAGAACACTTCAGGGCCTTTGAGGTGACCACTTAAGACATAAGAGAAGTTATTCTTATTGAGCACGGAGCATTAGCAGATGACTATCTATTTACTGTCTACTTAGTTGAAACAATTTGAATGTTCACTTTGAAAAGATACATACTTATATGAGCACAGGCACAAGAAATGGATGTTATCTGTAAATGTTAAAATGTTTTTTGTTAATGGTGTGTAGGAGAAGAAAGGGCCAAATCAGAGATGGTGCCATTCCCGGACGGGAGGCCAGTGTGACAATGCAAGCAAATTGGCCAGTGGATCATAGAAATGTGTTTCGCCAGCATGAGGTAATTGGCAGACCAGCAGAAGCTGAGATTTGGGGAGTCAGAGTCGGAAGGCATCAGTCAACACTGAGTGGGAGGTGGAGAGGAAGTAGAATTCTTTTGTTTTGTATAATTGTGGCTTACTTTGGAAAGGTGATTATTGGAAAGGTGCTTGGTGTAAATAATTAACTACCCGTTATTTTATTCATATAACGTCTGCTGTTACTGGCATGCCCTGGTGGCCACAGTTTGGTGGGTCTCTTCAGCGCAACTATGATGCACATTTATTTTATCATTGGCCAGATCATAACTTGAACAGATCCTCTCTTTTATCAGGTTCAAAATAAACTAACCTCCAATAATGAAATGGCTGAAAACTCCCTTTCATACAGTCCTTCTCTCCTTGTTTCACCTTCTGACTCTTTCAAAGTGAGAGTACTCCGACTCCAGTTATTTAGCTTATTTGGCATGTGTGGCACTTTAAAAATTTGAAGCTTCCTTGGGCATTTAATACAGGCATCTCAGACCAAATTAGTTTTTTTTTCAAAGTGAACCACACTGAATGGGTATGTTTTATGACCTTTTCAAAAATGGCAAATTATATGGTGCCCTCTTACTAGAACAAAACAATCTAAAAGAGAACAGGCCATTCGGCCCAACAAAACTTGCCAGTCCTATCCACTTAATTTTTCCAGAATAACATCAAGTCTAGTTTTGAATGTCCCTAAAGTCCTACTGTCTGCCACACTACTTGGTAACTCATTTCATGTGTCTGTGGTTATGCTAATGTTTGTGCGAAATTTACCCTAAACAAGGTTCCAACTGCGTCCCCATGTTCTTGATTAACTCATTTTAAAGTAACACTCTTGATCCACTGTACTACATCCATTTATAACTTTGAACACTTCAATCATGCCTTCTCTTCTTTATCTTAAACTGAAAAGGCTCAATTCTTCTAATCTCTTCTCATAATTCATCTTCTGTAGCCCCTGGAATCAGCCTACTCGCTCGTCTCTGGTGTTTTTCCAGCTCTGCTACGTATACGACATGAGAACACAAACAGTGAAGAACAATCTTATCACAATGTTATTTCTGCCTATAAACTTACCTGTACTCATGTGAAACTATAGTGTAAATGTGCCAAAATCCAATCTGCATTTTCACTTGATTTAATTTGCTTGCCTCTACTAATCTGACGGATTATGAAATATTTTATGACTTGCTATCTGACATATCCATGGTTGTGAAGAGCGGTGCATAGTACATATATGACTTTGTAAACCACAGAACCGCCTTTAATATTTAGCTGTCTTTTAAATGTTATGTTTTGCCTCCATTCAACAAATTGAAAACTGCACAATGAAAGCACAAATAACACTAAGGGTTATACTGGACAAACAGAATGACAGGAAGCTATCTTTGCAAGATGAAGTACCTGATTCGGTAGATGACATACGTCACAAGATCACAGAGTTTTAACCCTGATGGAAAAAAATGAGGCTTCAGTTTCAGCATGCTGAGTTTGGAAAGGAGTTTGCTAACTTATCATCAACTGCAGAGGTTCAAGGCAGAGGAACCTTAAAAGTCATGTACATGACACGTGGCCTGGGCATAGAGGTTGTGTGTTCTCAAATGTGCTATAAAAACATTATTATTATTATTATTATTATTATTATTATTATTATTATTATTATTATTAAGTTGCAGCAGCTCATGTTATACAGGATTCTAGATATATTTCTTCATTTTATATAGATGACACGCTTACTCTTTCCTCTCCTGGGCTATTGTCATCATTTTATCTAACATCATCAAGGTCTTCCTCATGGTCTGCAGTATTCCTGATCTGTCATTTTTCATATGATACAAAAATTCAATTGGAAAGAGACAACTATGTATACAATAAAACTCAACAGAACTCATCTGAATCCATCTGCAAAAGTCAAGTCATGCATTATAGAACAATGTTTTTCAACCTTTCGGGTGTGGTGACCCACTTTTTCCCATGTAAATTTCTTTGTGGTCCATCGGGGGGATAGTTTCACCCTTGATTCATTACACAAGCACAGTAGTCTGAGTGAGGGGTTTCCCGGCTGAAGTCTACGATCCACACAGAAGTTGCAACCTAGTGGTTGGGAAACACTGTTCTAGAGTAATGCTTAGCAGGTAATAAAGTTCAAAATATACTCAACAGATCATGATCTTAATAAGGTGGCAGAAACATTAATTTGAAGCACCCAAGTTTAACACTAGAATTACCAGAGCCTACGAAAAAACTTGTAGATCCATCCCACCTTAAATCACTTCTTAAATCCGTTCACACCTCTCCGTCTTTTGCCATCTAAATGTGCCGATAAAGACAAGCTGCAAGCAGCCGGCTATTCCATCCCCCCACCGACTTAGAACGTGCATGAACTTCTCCCAGCTCATGCCTTAATTAATTGTCTGGGAGTGAAGTGGAGTTTTAGAGTGGAAATAATAGATTGTTATTTGCATTTCGTGTGTGTTCCGTTTCGTAATCTGTGTAAACACATTGTTAAAACAGAAACTTTTTCATATTTTAGTAATAAATATTACAAAATGTATGCATAAACTCTAATATGTGTGAAGCCTGAAGTCCAAATATCAAATAAACACTTTCACCAAAGGTTCAAGACCAATACAACAGCTTCTGTGGTGTACTGTTAAGATTTGCTGTCCCGGAGTGCAGCAGGCTTACTGTGCCTCAAAGAAACAAGTTCGATTCCCTGCTGGGGAGAAAATGTTATATATTTTTTTTCTTTTTAACCTTCGCCGCTCTGCCTGCCTGCCCAAACTCCCTGTCTATCTATATAGTAATAACAGTAATTTTATTATATAACAGCTTCCCTGCCTGCCTATCATATAGTGCCTTTCCTTCCTATCTATCTATATATCTATCCCCTTAGCTGTTTTGTTATGTATCTATTGTACAGTACCTATGGTGTGCCAAACAGGCAATTACAATGATTTTTGGAATATATGAAGTCATTCCTGAATATATAAAGTCAAAACTTGAATATATAAAGTAATTCCTGAATATATAAAGTCAGAGTTAGAATATATAAAGTCATTACTGAATATATAAAGTCAGCGTTGGAGTATATAAAATCATTCCTGAATATATAAAGTCAGTGTCGGAATATATAACCTCATTCCTGAATATATAAATTTAAAGTCAGATTATATTGATATTGATTGAAACGACTCAGGCACATTTTTAGTAAACTCAATGAGTTCCTAATACAACGTAATGAACTAAGTTAACAAAAACATTTTTCAGAAAAATATTAAAAAAAAAAACACTGTTAAGTTAATTAATTCAAAACGATGTATGTGCCCGGCATTTTGAACACTATATTTATTTTATCTTTTTGTATGGGTGCATTTTTATATATTCCGACACTGACTATATAATCAGGCTTTGACGTTATATATAATCGGGAATGATTTTATATAGAGAGACAGACAGGCAGAGAAGTCACTAGATATATAAATAAACAGGGAAGGCACATGTACTGAAAGAAAAAAAAGATCAACATGTGCATTGATTCTGCTGCACTGAATAAGCTCACCCGCTCTAATGAGTCTGACTCTTATTAACAGCGCAAGTACATACGCAAACCAAGTGTAATCAAGAGTCCCTGGTTCGATCCCCACTCACTCCTATATTTGCAGTAGTAAGCTGCCCTTTTTGTTAATATTATACAGTACACACATACACTTGGTTTGCGTCTGTACTTGCGCTGTTACTTAGAGTGAGATCGGTGGGGGGAGGGGGTACATGTGCGTTGTGCAGCAGGATCAACGCACATGTTGATCTTTTTTTTCTTTCAGTACATGTGCCTTCCCTGTTTATTTATATATCTAGTGACTTCTCTGCCTGTCTGTCTCTCTATTATGCAGTGCTCTGTCTATCTGTGTGTTATGGATCTTAAAAATAGCAGTTATAAGGACACTTGTTCATATTAATTGCAGTCTCAATTGTTAAAAAATATTTTAAAAGGAGCATCCCACATAAAAATATAACAATCTCATTAACTGACAGTGCATACCAATTTATAAATTTTATGTCCGCTTGAGGTTAAAAAGAAAAAAAAAAAAGTAACAACTTCTCCCCAATGGGGAGTCGAACTCTGGTCTTTGAGGCATGGTAAGTCTGCTGCCCTATGAGTCAGTAAATCTTACCGCTAAGCCATGTTCTTGAACCCTTTGTGAAAGTGTTTATTTGATGGTTGGACTTCATGCTTCACACATTCTATAGTTTATGCCTACATTTTGTAACATTTATTACTAAAATATGAAAAAGTTTCTGTTTTAACAATGTGTTTACACAGATTACTGTAGAAACGGAACACACAAGAAATGTGTGTGTTCCAAATAACGATCTATTATTTCCACTCTAAACCTCCACTTCACTCCCAGATAATTAATCAAGGCATGAGCTGGGAGAAGTTCATGTACGTTCTAAGTTGGTGGGGGGATGGAATAGCCGGCTGCTTGCAGCTTGTCTTTATCGGCACATTCACAGGACAAAGGATGCTGGCGGAGAGGTGTGATGGGATTTAAGGTGGGCCGGATCTACAAGTTTTTTCGTAGGCTCTGGTAATTCTAGTGTTAAGAGAGCAGGGATCATTCAATGGGTGCCATGAGTGGAAAATAAATCTAAAATACAAGACAGCAAATTATTGCACTAAGCTTAGAAGTAAATATGTGCAGAGGTTAGTATAAATGTTTTGAAAAATAAGCCAAAGGATGCATGCTACACTGAACTTAAAGTGAATATGCCAAGGAGAGCTGGAGTTAACTAATGTCTGGATCTTCCACACTGAGAAATCTCTGCAAGTCTGGAAAGGGAGAGCCAGGTACTACTTTATGAGAGGAAGAAATAAAATAATCAACATGTTGTGAAAGATAACATGGAGAAAGCTTTTTATTTCCTATAAGAGGGATTTAATAGTTATGGAGAAACCATTTATTGCACAGTTTAAAACTACATAGCCAACTCTCTTCAGTATACTGTAAATGAGGGAAGAGTTTTCATATGCACTGATGAAATGTTAGATATGTGCAGCATGCTGCTTATTTGTAAGAAAGACCAATGCTTAGTTTATGTGGATTACTTCTGTTCCACTACAATCAAAATTCTTTGCCAAACATGACAAATACTCAGACCAGCAGATGAAAGTTTCATGTCAGACTGATCTCATCTAACTGACAGTTTTGTTTAAAGTTTTATTATCTGTAAATGTACAGGTTAAAAGCTGTATTCATTTTCAGGACACAGTATACCTAGGTAATGATGCAGTAAGGGTAGTTCTTATAATTGCAAAATGATGTATGCACATCATAGAAAACTAGATTTCTTAATCAATCTCCTGTGTTCACAGCATTGCTTAAAAAGAAGTTTAGGCTCATATTTTACTACAAACTAGTTTGTAATGTTGATCTTGCTATCTTTAGCAAGTAGTTGTTAAATATTCAAAGTGGATCAGAAACATCTACCTCCATAAAAAGTTGCTGGTTCTCTTTTGACTTCTACGGAAGCCGAGAGAGGACATGCAACATTGTTATTTTTTTCAATTGTTTCCTCGAGATAAAGGAATAATTTTATTGAGATCTTAATAAAAGATCCTGTTTTCTCAAAATTATGCAATAATTGTATCTAACATTTAATGTTTAGCTTATTGAAGCCACGTCCTGTTTGAAATGGCAGAAGAGCAGAACTGTATTGATCAGTGCATCACATTTTTGTTCAATTAAGGGCTGACAAAGGCTGAAATATGTTTATATTTTCAAACAGGATGTAGCTCCAATAAGCTAAACATTAAACGTTAGATATAATTATTTCATAATTTCAGGAAAACAAGATCTTTTGTTTTATTGAGATCTCGATAAAATCAGTCCATTATTTCGAGTAAACAATTTAAAAAAATAACAATACTGCACATCCTCTCTTGGCTTCCTTAGAAAATAATAATGTTAGTGTCCGTCATCTAAGGAGATGGTTAGCAAGGCTTCAGCTGTAGAGGTGTCACAATCTAAGCAAGCCTGATGGCAGGAGTGAGTTTCATTTTCTCGAGATCATGAAAAATTATTCCGTTATCTCAAGAAAACAAATTTTCGTTTTCTCGAAATCTCAATAAAATTATTCCGTTATCTTGAGGCGACAATTTAAAAAAATAACGATATTGCATATCCTTTCTCGACTTCCGTAGACTTCTGTGTTTTTGTGAACAATTTATTTTTATTGTAATGAATACATAAAATAGAAATAACTGTTTTCCAAAAATTATAGAATTCTATTCTGTGACAAATATCCTCTGAGGAAAAGTATGTTATGAAAAAGTTTTTCTTTTTTGATGCAGATAAGACAAGCCCAAATCAATTGATTTTTACATTTTTTTTTATTTTAAATATAATTGATTTTATTGCAATCATTCCATACAGATATATAAATTTTTACAAAAAATAGGATTGAAAACAGATTTTAACATTTTTACCTCCTGTGTTAAAGACATGTATAAATACAAAATCAACAATACTTTTTGAAGAGTATTATACCTTGTTAGAACCCTTGGATTTAAATAACTGCACTCTTAGACCTGAAGCAGTAGCTCTATTTCAGACAGTTTCTTCCTAGGTACACATCTAAGCATGCCAAGGCTTTAAAACAATGGCCAGATTTGTCCCTCCTATAAATTATTTCAGCTAACCAGCTTAACTAGTTTTAGAGTAAGTATGTAAACAATTTCAGTATATGCCAGTGGTGCTGATAAACACTGAAACAATACCAACTAAACTGTAACTAGGCTACAATGTCTTTAATATGCTTATGAAATTAAGAGGATCTTGCATTATTTCACATTCATCAGTTGTTGCTGAAATGCATGGCAGTCTTCCATTTTCATATTTGTGACACTCTGATGAAAACAGAGCTTTTGTATACAAATATCCAGTATTTGTGTGGAAAGGTTAGTCATTATTGCCCATGTGCTCAGATGTTAACTTTGTGTATGTGTGATTATTTTCTTGGCCTGAATGTACTGTATAACATCTTTATCCCAATCCTCAGCAGAATGATAATATACACACTAAAAGGGAGGGCATCCTCATGGCATTTTGTTTATATTTGAAAGGAGACCACACAGAAGAGTATATTGTAAGTTGAACCCTTTTACTTTTCTGTTTACACTTCAAGGGATGTGCCGGTTTATAGTGACACACCTCATTTTCACAATTTAGTTAACAGACATTGCCTTTGTATTTGTGACAGGTGTCTGGTCACACTTACAGGTAATCTAACCTAGACAAGATTAAAATATCCGATTACGCCATGCAGTTTTTATTAAGAGACTGGGAACTCTTGAGATTTACAGAAAATAACACACGGGTTTCTTTAAATTGGGCGGTGAGTAAACACACAATGAAAGACACGACAGCAACTTCAAGAAAAGCAACAGTAACATATATTATACAACACAATATAAAGAACACAAAAAGATAAAAGAAAAAAAACAATCTAACAATATCAGAAACGAAAACCCTTTTTTTTTTTTTTAAAGAAAAGCACACAGTCCACACTCTAAACGTTTGTTAAAAACAAAGTGGAGGATACAACCTTTAGTGGTGCAGAGCCCATTTGGCGCGCTGTGTTACTCCAACAATTGTCCAAATGTCTATGGATGCATTCTGTTCACCAAGTGCTCATTTCCCAACAAAAAAAACTTGCCAAATTGTTGAACTACTGTTAGCATATCTTCTTCATGGAGTGAGCACAGGGCCACCTTAACAGCATTATAGGCCCCAGGGCAAAGCAGTGCACTGGGGCCCCTGCCTACACAATCACCAACAAGACACAACATACATAGATTAGCATGGAGCCCCTTTGCTTGTGGGGCCCCTGGGCAACTGCCCAGCATGCCCATGCGTTAAGACGGCCCTGAGTGAGCATTCTCTTTTTTTCCATTCTGGCTGTGTTGACTGAGGCACACCTCACTTCTCGTCTGTGAGCTTTGTTCGGTTCATTCGTGAGTCTTTCCCCTCTTGCTGGACCCACAACCAGCATATCTCTGGTGGTGGAGCAGCCTTGTGTCATACCAGCCACGTACCCTTGTCCGCCTGCGAGCCCTGTGCTCTGTGCAAGTGGCCTTGACAGTATTCTCAGTGGACTGTCCCTCATCCCATGCCTTCTACTGCCCAGAAGTACAAATCTCCTTCAGTCCCTGCTTAGACCAACATGAAGATGGATTAAACAATGACACGTATACATTTCCTGAGCTGGACAAATAATGTAAACGCTGCTTAAACAAAAAGTATTGTTGCCAACTATGAAGTAGTACACATATGCTGCTTAGAAAACAGTGTCCCCAGACACATTCATTTTCAAGCTAGGTAAATACAAACATTTTCCAAGGAAGGAGGTAGTCCTGTTATCACAATATTGAATTGTAAGCATGTTTAAGCAGCTCAAACTTCAAAGCAGGTGACTCTTTTGCAAGAGAGCAATTATGTATGTCCTGTAGACAACCATCACAATATCCAGTATCAGGATTATTCAGGAAATTTGTCTTTCAACTTATGTCAAAAATGGGTGCCTATTGCCCCTTCTTCTACTGACATTTAAATATAATTTAAATATAATACTTACAGGTGTCTTTGCCTAAGAGAAAAAGGAAACCACCCAGTGTACAGAAAATCTGACATATTCATGTTCTAAATTTTATTTCTTCAGGTTTATTTTGCAGTGATCAAAATACATTTTTTAATCACTTATATTTGTTACTTAGATAGCAGGTTTTATGTATAGCAAGGACAGTGGTTATCACATGGTTCATAGATATTTAAAATACTAATTTATATAAATTATCTTAAGGATGATGTTGATTTGGGTAACATACAAAACGATATGGAATAAACAGACAGATCAGTATATATAATCAAGAAGGAAGGTGTTGAGGCCTATGATGAACCTGAGGATATTGGAATAATAATAGAAGGTATGGAGGCCATTCAAGGTTTGGGAAATGTGGCACGTAGGTTGGCTGTGGTAGGTTGTACCATGCTGTTTGGCCTTAAATATACCCTTTAACTAAGCTATCCAGCCAAACTTAAATTCACATTTGAAGTCCTACAGAAAATTATTATGAACTTAGAATGCCTAAGACCTTTAACAAAAGTGCAATTATTTAAAATATGCACATATTTATTATTTAATACTGGAAAGCCTGAAACATGTCAGGAAAAAAAAAAACTTATTATTATTATTGTTAAACATGTTTGTATTGCTCTTAGCACTTCAAAAATCCTGCATTCTGAATATGCAGATTTCATTATTTCAAAGTAAAACAACTTTTTTTCCATAAATCCTTGTACTAACAAGACACTAATATGTTTAATCTAAATATTTATTCTAAATTGAAACAACTTACCTATATCGAAATAGGTGTCATCATTTATCTTAAGTAGATCCAATTTATTTATTTTTTTTATTTGAAGCGTAGAGAGGTTTATTTCATGTTTCAAATTTCACTTCATTTCAAGATAAAGTCTTTTTGGTTCTCCCCTTTTACTTGGTGTTTGGTTTATTTTTGTCTCCAAGGTTTCTGACATTTACCTGTCAACTTTGTTACTGGTCCATTTCATTCTCACAATAAATCCTACGCACCTGAATGCACATACAAAACAAAATGGGAAAAGGGTAGCATTTCCAAAGCCAAAACTTTACCAGACCAAACAGCAGACAGGACCAGTTTAATTCCGTTCTAATTCTGGCATTGTAAGCTACATGATCCTGATCTTCAACCAATCAACCTGCCAGGCCAAGCCACTTGCAATGGAGACAGCAAGCATAAACTCTTTCACAGAAGCCAAGGTAAATGCAAGATCAAATGTAGTTTCAATGTTAAAAGAAATTAATTTGTCTAGTCTAGGAACCATATGTTCATAAAATCTGGGGGTCTGAGAAAAAAACACCAAACCTCCAAAGTGATGCTCTGGCTGGGAGAGAAGAAAGAAATGTAGTGAAGTACATTTGCATTACAGAAAGAGAAAGAAAGGTTAGTGTTTATTATAGTAAGAGCCAGAAAGTGGGAAAAAAGATACAATAATTACACAACTGAATCCTGAAATAGAAGAGAAAAGAAATATTTCAAAGATATGGGTTAATACACTAAAAAAAAGGGAAATTGCAGGTTGTTACATTTACAAAAATGTGTTTACTTTATATTAACTCGATCATGTTTAATTTATTAAATCTTGTGGGATGTACCATATTCTAATTTCAGTCATTTACGTAGAAGTCAAAATAGTTATATTTAGTCCTCACTGGAAATTAATATGCACCAAGCAGATTCATCGTCAGTGGAGGTTGAATAATTTGGCGGTAAAGTTATGTGACTTTCAAAGAATCAACAGGTTGTTGGTTTGAGGTATTGTTGGCAGTTAAGAGCAAAAGGTTAGTGAAATAAAAGTAAAAAGAAAACACACACACACGAGAAATAATTAGATATTCATTAAAAAAACACTTAATCACACAGACAAATGTTACTCCGTTTTGCGTTTTTCCTTGTATTCTCTTTTAATGTTTTATCAAACTTTGCTCACTAACTACTGTCACAAGTCAGTAAATGTACTATTAAGTTGTCTGGATTTACTCACTTAGTATGGTTACATTTACGTACTTAAAAAAAAAAAAAGTTCTGACTTTCATTACGGGTCAACTACTTTCAGCATTGCTATTCATTAGTATTATCATAACATTGCTCAACCAGATAAACACTATTAATACAGATAAAAAATAATACCCTCGAACACAATACAATGCAGTTGCTGAATTTGCTCATTTGAAAACGGGCCCATATAGGGTTGAGCTTCCATGCTCCATTCCCGTGGCCTCCATACCAACCAGGGTGGCTGCACTCTCCTGGTCCATCCAGGCGTCACGGTTGGGAACAGCCCCCAGCTGACCACCACACACGTTGTTTCAGGATATATTAATTTAGTGCATTAAGCATAATTAAATTATTTTTGATAAAAGCAATTTTATTTATGTGCAACCGATGTACATTTTTTAAATTTTAATCTGATTTTTCAGTGTAAGATGATATAATATGGTAAGCTCAAATCCTTCACACAATTACATAGCCAGTGAATAGTGGTGGGAACACATCAGTCTTTGCTTGGAGGGGATATCCCCAGCAATGCACCAATGAATGCACAGACATCAATGTCCGTTATGTGTTGAGATTCTTAGAATGTAAGAATTTTGTTAGTATAGTAATTGGGAGAATGAGCCTCTAGCTGGTGTTATGGTATAAGCAGCAATAAAAGCAATTTTCCTGTCACCTACCTCTGGACACGATCACAACACCTTCCTTGAAAGCATAAAGGATGTGCAGGACTAATTAACTAAAGATCACAGAGAATGCAGTCATGACATTGCAACATCTGAAGAAAATGCAATGTACATTACATTTTAGTAATAAGTATTGGTAAGGCCTTAAATTAGATTAGATTAGATTAGATTCACTTTATTGTCATTACACATGTATAAATACAGGGCAACAAAATTCAGTTTAGCATCTAATCAGAAGTGCAAAGAGCAGAAGTACAATAAATATAATATGTGCATATTATGTACAGTTAAATACGATATTTACAGTTAAATGCGATATATACAGTTAAATACGATATGTACAGTTAAGAGCACAGTGAAGATGGGAATAGATATATAGATATATATAAATAGATATACAAATGTTCTAAATGCGGATGGCAAATATACATATTTTACAATATACATTTATGTACCTATACATGTATTTGTATGTATTATAATACTATAAGTACTATATATATATATATATACATACAGATGTACAACATACAGGTGTGTTATGTATGTGCAATAATAATATAAGTACTATTATATATACACAGATGTACAATATACAGATGTGATATGTATGTGCTGTAATACTATGAGTATTGTAATATATACAAATGTACAATATATGATATATGATGTACAATGTACAGGTGTGCTGTGTGTGCACAGGTATGTACAGATATGTACAAGGAAGGGAGGAGGAGTAGTGTAGAGGATTAAGTGTGTGGATGTGAAGGTTCAACGGGGGACTGAGTTCAGAAGTGTGACCGCTGTGGGGAAGAAGCTGTTCCTAAACCTGCTGGTTTTAGTCGGAAGGCTCCTGTAGCGCCTTCTGGAGGGGAGGAGCTGGAAGAGTTTGTTGGCTGGATGAGAGGAGTCCTTAAGAATGCAACGAGCTCGGCGTAAACATCTCTTCTTGTGAACGTCCTCAATGACCGGAAGTGGAGTCCCTATGATGCATTGTGCGGTTTTCACCACCCGCTGCAGTGCCTTGCGGTCAGCAACAGAGCAATTCCCATACCAGGCTGTAATACAGTTAGTCAGGATGCTCTCTATCGCACAGTGGTAGAAGTTGCCCAGTATGACAGCAGATAGTTGGCTCTTCTTCAGTATCCTCAAGAAGAAGAGGCGCTGATGGGCCTTCTTGACCAGGCTGGAGGTGTTGTTTGTCCATGACAGGTTCTCCGCGATATGTATCCCCAGGAATTTAAAGCTGGAAACCCGTTCGACAGCCATGCCATTGATGTGAATGGGGTGGTGGGTGTCTCCCTTCTTCTTTCTGAAGTCCACAATGAGCTCCTTGGTTTTGGTGGTATTCAGGAGCAGGTTATTTTCAGCGCACCACGCAGCTAAGTGTTTTACCTCCTCCCTGTAATTAGACTCATCGTTATCACTGATGAGACCGATCACCGTGGTATCGTCTGCAAACTTGATGATGGAATTGGATCCATACATGGGCCTGCAGTCATGAGTGAAAAGGGAGTAGAGGAACGGGCTCAACACGCAGCCCTGTGGAACGCCAGTGTTGAGTGTAATGGTGGTAGAGCAGTTATGGCCAGACCTGACATGCTGGGGTCTGTTGGTCAGGAAGTCCATGATCCAATTACAGATAGAATTATTGATACCAAGATCCACAAGTTTAATGATCAACTTGGAAGTGATGACTGTATTAAATGCTGAGCTGAAGTCAACAAACAGCAATCTTGCATAGGTGTTCTTATTGTCCAGGTGTGAGAGTACACCGTGAAGCGCTGTGGATACCGCATCCTCTGTACTCCTATTGTTACGGTAGGCAAATTGGTGAGGATCCAGTGTGGGGGGCAGGCATGTCTTGAGGTGTGCCAGTACCAGTCGCTCAAAGCACTTCATAGCTATGGGCGTGAGTGCTACAGGGCGGTAGTCATTCAGGCACATTGGTGATGAGTGTTTCGGCACTGGCACTATGGAGGTGGTTTTGAAGCATGCTGGCACTGCTGCCTGGGCAAGGGACAGGTTGAAAATATCCATGAAGACCCCTGCCAGCTGTTCAGCACATGCTCTAAGGACACGTCCAGGGATGCCATCAGGGCCAGCAGCCTTATGAGCATTGATGCGGCTTTGTGCGTTATGAACCTCCGTGTGGGTGAGTGTGATGGTATGGCAGTCATCAGAGGGTAGGGTTATGGTGGACTTTTCCTTGTTGTCCTTGTCAAAGCGAGCATAGAAGTCGTTCAGCTCATTGAGGAAGGACATATCCATGGCTGTCTGTGTGGAAGTGCCGCACTTATACTCAGAAATGGCCTGGATGCCCAGCCACATACGTCGGGGGTCAGAGTTGACAAAGTGCCCCTCCACCTTCAGTTTGTAGCTAAGCTTGGCCTTGTTGATGCCCCTCTTCAGTTCTGAGATTAAATGAGATTATAAGAATATTGGGTGTGTAATGATGAGGAAAGACCAGTAGAAAAGAGATGAAAAAAAAGATAAAGAATCAAAAGTTAAGATGGGAGCAATTTTTGACACAGTCACGTAGTCAGAATATTGACCCTGTAAGACATTAAAATTATGAAACAATGGAATTACAAACAATAACAATATCTCTCTCTAATATATATCCAGGACAAGAAGGAAAATTGTGGACATTTTACACTTAAATATTACATAACCTGAGGTAAGCCGGACCTCCACCAGCATCATTAATGAGAATGGCAAATGAGTAATGTTAGCTGTTATGCAGCTGTATAGAGCAGGGCTTTGTAAATTCATATAATATTCAAAGTATAAAGTATAACATCATAAATTACTAAACTGAAATGTGTCATATATAATCTTCACATACCATATAAATACTATACACTGCATCCACAGTGACCTACGCCATCATGCAAAAATATAAATATATAAATTAATATATCAAATTAGACTGGAATGATGAAATGTGAGTTAGGATGCAGAAAATAAAATTTCACAATACACATAAAACTATACATGTTGTAACACTCAGTGATTTTGTAGCTTTAAGGTAATTTTTAATCTTTAATTAGTTTTTCATTTTATCTTTTTTTTAGTTTTTCACTATTTTCTCATTTTAATTTTTATTTAGGCTTTTCTAGTTGTTTTTATTTTTTGTCACAAATTATTTGTGTTGTTTTACTCACCAAAAATGTCAGCACAGACATTGATATGCAAGTCTAAAATTGTGTTTTTCTTTTTAAGTGTCAAATTGTATATCATTGATGTTGTACTTGTCAACTTAATATATGCAATTTCACTATCTGTAACAAAGCTCCATTTTCATCTGATAATGTGACATCTTCCACTATAATCTTACAATGCAAGAATCAAATAAGTAGTATGCTTTGGTGTCATTTGTTAATTCAGCCTGCAATAAGTTTAAGCAAAAGGGTTATTTCATCTCAAAAACACTTTCATTTTAATATTTTAGACTTACTTTGTTTACAGAAAGATCACCACTCACCTATGCTTTTATTTTATATTTATTATTATATGTGATCTATCCATTCCCAAAAAGTGTATTTTTTCAGGTTATTCTTACTCTGCTTGCATTGTGTTAATAACAGTGATACCAGAAACAGTTTTTCCATCAATGTGGTGCATTTCTACAAGCATACAGTATTAATGACATCTATTATTGCAACATCCGATATCATTCACTTGATAGGCAATATGCCAAACATTGGTAGCTCCCTGTGAGCCTAAACTGAGTGGAATTAATGTAACAACACAATCAGGAATAAACTTATTCTGGTAATTAGGAGTGCTTAATGACACACTTCTAATATCCATCTATAAAACAATTATGCACACTCAGTTCACTCACACTTGGGGAGAACATGCAGACTCCATGCAGACACACTGACCAGGCTAGCAATCAAACCTGAGGTTATGGTACTCTGTAATAATAATGATAATATTAACAATGCATTTTATTAATATAGCACCTTAACCATGATTGTAGAGGTTCATACAGTATATATTTAAAGTAAGTATTTTAGGAATAAAACAGAGATGGTAGTAAAATATTAATACAATAGAGGATACAAACTAACATCAAACATTAAACACCAAAACAAATAAAAATGAAGGTTCTGAATTCAATTAAAAAGCAAACAGGAAAAAAAACAAGAACACCATGAAGAAACAGCACAATTTGTGTACATTTACATGTGGGAATATAAATGTAGATCTTACAATCATCCTCAATGATGAGGGACAATAAATGGAATAAGAGCAGATTTTTAGTAGTTTTATATGCTAGAAGGACATTGGGCATGCAGTGGTTATTCTTCTGATGTTCAGCTCAAATCTAACTATTCCAGTGTGACCACCAACCTGACCTGAGCTTTGTGCTGCTACAAAGTAAACAGACCAGACAGAGTCGTCTTATTTAAAGTTGCAAAGCACTACATTTTGTTTTTTTGTTTTTCCTTGAAAAATCAAGATTGCAGTCTACAATGTATCAGATATTTCTAGTGCTTTACAACTAATTAGCCATACATTAAGCACAGCAAGATTAGATGAAGAAAGTTTGTTGCACACAGATCCATTGCTTGAGTTTATTTCAGTTTAAAGCAGATTTGTCACATAAATGTTAAAATAAACCCTGAGTAGGATGACATAGTTCAAAATTAAGAGTACTGATGAGCTCCCAAGTGTAGCCTGGTGATGTCACGATCCCCTGCTGAAAACTTTGCAGTACTATGGCATTCTAAGACTGGTGCAGCCTGAAAATTTGCTATTGATGGAATGTTTAACATACAGAAGAACATCACAATAATGTGACAGGAAATCACTCTGCAACATCACCTACATTGAAACACCAATATTATTAACTTGATTAAAACTAAATGTATATATGTCATTTCAGTTTGGTTGATACATTGATTGCATGCTACGCAATCTGTCAGGAATATGATAAATTTATTGTGTTCTGTGTGGTGATCTATTGCTGCTTGCTGCTGCTGTCAGGTCAGGAGGAAGCCCCAGAAGCACATAGCGATTAAAAACTGGGTTGGTTTTAGGATGACGGTCTACTTTAATGATAAAGTAAACGACAAGGTTAACATTTGGAGATTAAAGCCAAAATTTCCATTTTAATCACAAAATAGACCATATCACCATGTCCTTAATTTTTTTCTCTGTGGCTCAAATACACTGCCGCACATTCTGATGTTGTTGTGAAGGTGCAAAAAAAAAAAAAAAAAAAACACAACACAGAAGATGGTATGTGAGACTTTTAAAATGTATTGTGTCATTACATTAGGGAATATTCAATGTTTGAATATAAAAGCACCACAAATGCATTTGTATGTTGGCATTTTCCTGGACTACATCGAACCATTCATCAAACATCGAAGCACACACATCAATCCCAGAGGATCCTAAAAGCAGCTGCAGTTGCAAGAAATTTAGGCTGGAAATCAAGGTTTGTATGTGGAGAGTTTTGACGATATTCCAGAAGAAGATAAAATGGCTGCATTTGAATAAATGTAGATTGTTGTACCTGAATATAAGACATCCCCTGAAAATAAGCTCTAGTGTATCTTTTGGAGTAAAAATGAATATAAGACCCAGTCTTATTTTTGGGGAAATACAGTACTTGTTATTAAATATAATGTCATGTTATTGTTGCAGGTTTTCTTTTAACATGTCCTTATTTTAAAAGTCAGTTTTTATCTCACAATGGAACTTAACAAACAGCACATCTCTGAATGATGCTTTTAATGGCAGTAATGTTTGATTCAGAAGATGCTGTCTAAGAATGTCCACTTGATGAACTATGTCAAAGTTACGTAACAGTAAAAGTACTCTTCTCTGAAGTCCTGCCTGTGCCACACACCAGTCCTGGCAAGACTGAGGAAATCAGAAAGGGTTAACATGTGGCTCAAATCTTGGTGTAGGGTAGAAGGGTATAGCTTTATTGGGTATTGGGACCAATGGGACCTGTTCTGCCGCAGCTGTTTTCATCTTAACTGGAGGGGGACCAATGTGTTGGAAAAGCATATGAGTAGGTTAGCTAAGGGGTGTTTAAACTAGGGCATGGGGGGCAGGAAGTTTAGGACAGGCCAGGTTTAGAGGTTTATATGGAGGAACAAACAATACTGTAAAAATAAAGATGCATAGAAATCTAAGTTCTAACCCAACATTTAAATTTAAAGTAAAACAAGTAAGATGGAGTTATATGTAGACAGGGACATGCGGTCAGAGGCGTACAGAAAATAGATTTAGACCACAGACCAGTGGACACATTTATTTTATGTTATAATTATTAGTTTTTTTTTACTTTTCATATTAACTGGAATAACCTTGCAAACAGCGAAGCCCAAGACCAGGGGCCTCATGTATAACGCCGTGCGTAGAACTCACACTATAACATTGCGTAAGCACAAAAGCGAGAATGTGCGTAGGCACAGAAAAATCCAGATGCAGGAATCTGTGCGTACGCAAACTTCCAAGTTCTTTTGCTACATAAATCCCGATCAGCGTGAAAAGTAACACATGTGCACACGCCTGCTGTCCCGCCCCAACTCCTCCCAGAATTACGCCTCTTTGAATATGTAAATAAATATTAATAGCCCTCAAGCTCAGTGTTCTGTGAAAAGACAATGGCAAAACCACAAGGAAAAATAGAACAATTCCAGCGCATACCAAGTGGAGGCAAGAAAAAACATACTATTTGTTGGTTTAAACAGTGGTATAAACAAGAAAAGGAAGCTGATCGAGTGACATAGCGTGTCGGAGAAACTCGAAAGCTCAAGTTCACAAAGTCACACAGTGCCTGAAATAAAAAAAGAATGGCATATCAAAGTCGACGTGAAAAGGCGGGTCGTAGCCCACCGTCTGAGTGTCATATGAAAGCTTATTAGGGTACAGAGAAAAATGCACACAGTGGGGAAAAAGCAGGAAATGTCACCTTTAATCTCGAAATTACCACTTTAATCACGTAGTTTATTTGGTCATTAAAGTAGAACATCATAAACTTAATCTTAAAATTGTTTAATTTACTAGTTTCTCAAATCCCATCGTAACTAAAGTAGTATGTTAAATGCTTTGTTTTGTATTTGATGTTCTATGTGCTCTATGTGTGTGAATCACTACGTGCTTCTTAAACCGGCTTTCTCTACCTCCGACAGGACACAGGATCCATTACATTCATGATATTATAGTTCTCTGAATAACTAAAATACTGAGATGTACACATGATATCATTTTCATGATGATAGGAGTTAAAGCATGTTATTAAACATGGGAACACGGTGGCGCAGTGATTGTGCGCGACCTTCGATAAAATAATTTATTGCAGCAGCACTGTCTCTTTCAAATGTACTAACCTCCAATTCCTGTCCTTCCTTTTCTTTCCCCAAATACCCAATTGCCACACAATCAGCTCTGTAATAGACGTTAAGCCATCTGTAAGCTTATAACATCGATTCTTCAAAACTTTTAAGGAACATTGAAATATCTTCGTAGTACATGTTTAATTATTCTGTCCTTCACGCCAGTCCCAGTGAAGCATACAGTGCGAGGCATGCAGGAACAATCTGTGAACGGAGCGCCAGATCCTTGCTAGCGTAGCGACACTCTGTCCTTTAATTATTAACAATATAGATTATTTAAATAAAGTTAAAGTTTTATCTGGTATAATATAATAAACATATTTTGCTGCATTTCATCTTAAAAATTATATCGTCATCACATGTAAATATGCGCTTTATAAAGTGGCGTAGGTTGTGCAATATTATAATTGCATTGCAAGTTTACAGTGAGGTAATCTATACTAATAAAAGGCAAAGCCCTCACTGACTGACTGACTGACTGACTCATCACTAATTTTCCAACTTCCCGTGTAGGTGGAAGGCTGAAATTTGGCAGGCTCATTCCTTACAGCTTACTTACAAATGGTAGACAGGTTTCATTTCGAAATTCTACGCGTAATGGTCATAACTGGAACCTACTTTCGTCCATATATACGGCCATAGCCTGCAGCTTGGTCGCCGTGTGAGGCGGAGTTGTGTCCTGCATCATTAAGCCTCCCACGTAATTGTGTGCCTGCCCATATAAGGTAAATATTCGCGGGTGAAGGACTGTGCTTATGCAAACGAAGATGAAATGGTCAGGGAGACACGCTGCTGCTAAATATTCGCGGGTGAAGGACTGTGCTTAGCATATTCATAAGTGCAGCTACTGCGGGAAACCCTCTGACACTGAACAAGCCTTTGTACACATATCAATAGGAAAGCAAGGTGTAAAGCTTAAGTTTAAATTACGTTCATAGACACGCTGCCGCTAAATATTCGCAGGCAAATCCACAACTTAATACCGGGAATGCCTATTAAACATCTTAGATTCACGAGTACCGATTTGGGTAGTGATCACTTCGATGAATGAAACCTATTCAAAAAACGCATTACACAATTGAGAAGGCAGCAAAAAAATATGAAGCGAGTGACGCATACGAGCATATTCATAAGTGCAGCTGCTGCGGAAACAAAGCACGGTGTAAACCTTACGTTTAAATTAAGTTCAAATACACGCTGCCGCTGGCGTTTGTCATGCCTATGACGAATACGATATTCGCGAGATACAAGTTAATGAGAAGACGCAGGGTGTAAACGAGACTTTTGATCACTTTTTAAGGGAGTTAAAATTGCTGTAATAGAGTTAAAATTGCTGGTGAAGGACTGTGCTTATGCAAACAATTAGGAAAGCAAGGTGTAAAGCTTAAATTTAAATTAAGTTCATAGACACGCTGCCGCTGGCATTTGTCATGCCTAAGACGAATACGATATTCAGACAGTGAAGTATCAGGTGTTATAAACTCACATTTTTCAGGGGTCTTCACAAGTGAGGAGGTAGATAACCTCCCAGCAGTAAAGCAACTATTAATGAGGTAATGATTGATTTAGAAATTGTAGAGGGAGAAGTACTGCTTAGATTAAACAGGCTGAAATCAAACAACTCTCCAAGACCAGATAATATTTTCCCTTGAGTTCTTAAGAAAGTTAGTGAGTACATATATAAACCCTTGACACAATTTTAGGAAGTCACTGTGCACTGGGGAAGTTCAGAAGGACTGGAAAATGGCAAGTATTATCACATTATATAAAAAGGATGAGTGGGCAGATCCACTCAACTATAGGACAGTAAGCTTAACATGTACCATTCACAGGAGAATTAATGGAAGGAATTATTAAAACTGAACAACACATGGCAAGAACAGGGGTTTAACTGAACAGTAAGCAAGGATTCAGAAGAGGAAGGTTGTATTTTATTAACATGCTGAAATTGTATGAGGAAGGAGCAAAAGGGCATGATCAAAGTGGAGGATATGATATTATTTATCTGGACTTTCAGAAAGTATTTGATAAGATGCCATAAGAGAGGTTGGGCATGAAACTAAAAGAAGTGGGAGTTCAGGGTGTTGTTTGTAGGTGGATGCAAATTGGCTCAGACACAGGAAGCAGAGGGTTATGGTGCGAGGAAACTTAGCAGAATTGTTTGATATTAAGAGTGGTGTTCCAAGGTGCTATAGCCACTACTATTTTTAATATATATAAATGATTTGGATTGGAATATAAGTAACAAGAATGTTAGGCAGAGTGGTGGCTCTGAGGCTAGGGCTCTGCAGTGGCTCTCGGAAGGTTGCCGGTTCGAATCACGTAAATGCCAAAAGGGACTCGGCTCTGTGGGGCCCTTGAGCAAAGCCCTTAACCTGCAATTGCTGAGCGCTTTGAGTAGTGAGAAAAGCACCATATAAATGCAAAGAATTATTATTAAGTTTACAGATGATACCAAGACAGGTGGATTGTCAGATAATCTGGAATCCATTGAGTCATTAGAGAGGGATCAGGACTGTATACAGACTTGGGCAGATGAAATGTAATGTCAGGAAATGTAAAGTTGCACTGGTGAGGCTTCATCTGGAGTACTGGGCATAGTTTTGATCTCCAAGCTACAAAAAGAACATGGCAGAGCTAGAAAAAGTCCAGAGAAGAACGACTAAGCTGATTCTACGGCTGCAGGGGATGGATTATGAAGAAAGATTAAAAGGAGACATAACTGAATTCTTTAAAATAATGGAATTAATACAGCGGATCATGACTTATTTTAAAATTAGTTCATCAAGAACACGGGGACACAGTTGGAAACTTGTTAAGAGTAAATTTTGTACGAAGAACCATAGATACTTGAAATAAGCTACCAAGTAGTGTGGTAGACGGTAACACTTGATTTTTTTTTTTTAGATGAATTAAGTGGATAGGACTGGTGAACTTTGTTGGGCCTGTTTTTGCCTAGATTTTTCTAATGTTCTAATATTCTAACAGCAACCCCTGTAGCCAAAACGGAATTGTGCCATATAGCTTTTGTGTGTGTACTGCAAATTGTGTAAATTACTACTGAAATTATATGTGAACCACCAAAAGTTCAGTTCAGCTGCAACATCCCTCACAAACCTTTGGTAAAGTTTTAGACATGTTTCAAATGGCCTATGTATTACTGAATAAATTTGTGCAAATACAAAATGCTCCTATTACTCTTGTCATGTCAGTCCACATAAGTCAGCTTGGCTTCCAGTGAACTGATTTAGTGAACATTTAAAGGGACTGGACAGAAAAGGTAAACTTTCATTGAGATATTTCAAATAGAGTGTGTTAGACACATTTTTTAAATGTAAAATCTGACAATAAAATTTTTCTAAAATTAATTTCTGTCTCATCTGTTTGAAAACATGGACACAATGTGTGCATCCTCAATTATGGATTAATTTACTGTTTTAAATTTACTTTGAGAGAAGTCATTTTAACTTTCATATTTTGTACATTTTCCTCTTTTACATGTCTGATTGCCACTACTGACAGTGTAAAAGATTCCCTAAGCAAGCTGGAATCATGAATGCATTGGAGAAAACTTGTCATCAGATTCATGTGCTATGTTAATGTTATTTTATGCTTTATGTTACTTAATATATTTGTTTTTATGTATGTTATTGTGCTTTAATGAATGCTGTATCACTTTTTAATAATTCAAGTTTAGGCGGAGTGGTGGCTCTGAGGCTAGGGATCTGCACTGGCAATCAGAAGGTTGCCGGTTCGAATCCCGTAAATGCTGAAGGAGACTGCTCTGTTGGGCCCTTGAGCAAGGCCCTTAACCTGTAATTGCTGAGTGCTTTGAGTAGTGAGAAAAGCGCTATATAAATCCAAACTATTATTATCAATGTGCATTTTTCTTATCATCTTATGTTAATGCCATTTTATTCCTTGATCTAGTAAGAGAATCAAAGGACAATGATAAAGAGTTGGAGTATCCCGTATAATTGAATCATAAACAAATTGAAAAAAAAAAAAGCAAATAACTGCAGAGAGGTCTTTGCAGATATGAGTTCAGGACAGAACTAGCATAGATGCCGGAGCTACTGGTTTTTAGTCATCCCAATAGGAAAAGGCAGGTCCTGGTGCATGGACATTGTATGTGACATCAGAGATGATCTAGTCATCAGTCATCCAGTCTGTGGAGGGAGGAAGAGAGACAAAAGGCATTAAGACACAACGGCAACCCCTGATGTGGCGGCAGAATTACATTTCCTAGAACCCTTCAGCTGTCCCCTATGCACATGCATGTGACAAACTTTATCAGTTGAATCCAAGGGCATAGGTTACTCTTGAGGCTTGAGATGTGGAGCCTGTTTTCAGCCTATATAAGACATGAGATGCCTCAGTCTTTTTTGGGGCATTAGCTCCTGCTCCATGTGTTTGGCTCAAATTCTTGCATTTTGTAAGATCATGCTTGAATGTTTGATTTTTGAATTCTCTGCTCTTAAAAGTGTTTCTCTTTGTGGAATAATGGCAGTTAATTAAGGAAGGGTATACACTATGCAACTTTAACAATATTTGTGACCTTCATATTGTTTTTCAAAATGGCACAAAATCACTGGGGAGTTGATAAAGGTCGTTCGGTTGCTACTTGCCAGGTATGTGATACACATTCAGTCCCAGTTCAAGTGACTTAAGGACTCCCAATAGGTATTTGACATGCCAAAATAATTTGGGCACTGCTGGCTTGAGTTTGTCAGGGGTTAGGGATCTTGCAAGCCGATTCTCTGTTTTAATTTCCATTGACCTTGAATAAGAATAAGACTCCATGTTTAGTCTTTTGTAATTACAGCTGTGAAATGCTTGTGGACACATAAGCAGGAAGACAAATTGAAAGAATTGTGGCAAAATAACCATGTACCATACGATATTCCTTCTGAGAAATAACATGATCAAATCTTCAAAGAGGAAATACTGAAGAATATTGATCAGCAGCTATAAATTGCTAGAATCACTGCATGATTGCAGATTTGACAAATTAGCATAATTTTTTTTTTTGGACTCACTAAAATTTGTTACAAAAAGAAACATCAATTCCTTTCAGTAACAGATCTGGATGCTTGCAAACTAAAGATATTTTCAATAATTGTAGAAAATTGTGGCACAGGCATGGATTATACAAAGGTAGATGTAGCCAGCAGGACAATTAAAGAGTTTTGGATTTTGCATATAGATTTTGAAGTATATGGATGGAAATTTAAGGGTGTGAAGATGAAGTACTGACACACAAACTCAATTACTGGGTTGCTAGCTATAAATGGGGCTGTTTACTGGAAATCACCTTCCTTATTTATTTATGTGCCTTCATATGTTACAACCTTGGGAGATTCTCTGAGAAAGACAACAAAACAGATTTGCTGAGATTTTTTTTTTTTTTCCCCAAGAATCCTGCTGAATTATCTTGAATTAGCTGTTGCTATTTTTTCCTTTCTCAGGTAGTTCTCTTATGTATTTATTGCAGTAATCCAGTCAACTAAAAAAACTATTTATTAATTTTTCAGCATCTTAAAATGATATGAGTTCTAACTTTTGCAGCATCTCTTTAATAAAAGAACACACTCTTAGTAAAAAAGTAATCATGTTTTTTGAAGTTTAGATCCAAGTCCATAATAATGCCCAAGTTCTAGCTTGATTCGTAAAGGCAGATGATCAGTTTTTCATGTTTTCTTTTCTTCCAATAATTGTATTTTCTTTTTATCCTTGTTCAATTAAGAAAGGTAATACTCTTCCAACTAAATTCTTATTTTAATTGGACATATTTTGACCAGATGTAGCTCTAAAAAATTGAACTAGGACAAACTTTTAAGTGTGAAGGCATTTCAGGTGCAGTAGAATTGGTTCACACCATTTTATAAACAATTCAGGATAATTTAGAAGCAATAAGAAATTAAGGAGAACTGAGTGATACTATAAATAAACAGCTAAAAAAAAGTTTCTGTATAACTAGTACAAGACAAATAAAAACCCAACACAAAATATTGGCTTAAACACAGTGCAAAGGGGTTATAGTACAAGGACCTGTTTCAAAATTGTGTGATGTTAAAAGTGGTGTCCTTTAGGGATCAGTGCTGGGGTTGCCACTCTTTTCAATATATGTAAATGATCTTGATAGGAATATAAATAATTAACTGATTAAATCTGCTGCTGAAAATAAACTAGGTGGAATAGCATTACAGATTGTCCTGAACAGAATTTAGAATTGTGCAAATTAGTACCAGATGCAAATTAATGTCAGTAAATGTAGGGTATTACATATAGAACTAAAAAGGATAGATTTGAATACACAAACAATTGGGATTTTTCAAAGGAGCCGAAATGGACTCCTAACTTTCTGTAATAGTGTATTAGGTTATATAGTGTGATACGTGAAGTATAGGTTAAGGGAGGTTATGTTTATACATAATGCACCCGTGAGACCTTATCAAGAGTACAGTTTTATCTCCGTATTACCAAAAAGACAGTAATGTCAATGAAAGTCTAAAGTAGAGCAATACGCCTGATTCCAGGACTGTGAGATGTGAAATATGAAGATTTAAAGAACTGAGATTTGCCAGTTTGAGCAAATGAAGATTACTAGGGGGCATGACAGAAGTGTTCAAAATTATGAAGAGAATATATGCAGTGGATCACAGCTGTTATTTTAAAATGAATACTGTCTGGGGACATTCAATACTCAATTCAGTGTTATTTTGGAGAAATAAGATGGTGTCACGCAAGAGGGTTAGACTGTTATCCCTAAGCCAAGACAGGCAGCTGCTGCTAACTGCCTTGTCTTCATTTTCCTCCACAGAGCAGAGAAACCGCCCAGTGAGGACAACTGACTCTGTCTCTTCTGGTCCCTGGGCCATAAAAATGAGACCACCAAGAAGAAGGTGTCACTTCTGGTTTAAGTGACCTGAAGAGAGGAGCTCCACAACCTGCTCATGAAATTCTTGCTGGAGACCTTGTTCCAGTCTGCTATGAAATCTAAAGCTCAGGAGAAGATTCATCTTTCAAAATGATAATGACAAAGTATTAGGCCAAAGTAACACTGGGATGGCTCAGAAACAGAAAGATGAATGTTTTGGAATGGTCAAGTCAAAGCCCTAATCTTATCCCTGTTGAGAATCTGTGGCACTATTTGAAAACTGCTGTTCAGAGGTGCCATCCCACCAACACAGATGAACAATGTGCAGAACTGTGGCATACTTACATATCCCAAAAGAACGAAGGCTGTTACTGCATCAAAAAGGTTCTCGACAAAGTATGAATGTGTTGGGCTTGAATACTTATTGCAAACACTCACTCATATCTAAAGAAAAGGGTTAATTTGAACTTTGGAAATGTATTGTTAGAGCACAAGAGTTCACATTAAAAAGAATGAATGGATAAATATGTGGACAAATCTTTTGTCATACAGAAAATTAGGATGACTTGTAAAGGGACTGAATATTTTTGCACGTCACTGTATGTCTGTGAAAGGGCTTAGCGGTAATTATTTTTACCAGTATTTTCCCTTAATTCTGAAATGATCACGGGGCTGAGGTTAGGTACGCATTTGGTTAGCTTTTTATTCACTCCTACCTACATCCAGTACATGCTTGCAGTCAACTACTTATTCACACAGCTTTTGCAAACCAGCTTCTTATTCTGTTTTAACAGCAAGGCAAAATATTCAATAGCATATACATTAATTGGCATCATTACAAACTGATCCATTATTTGAAAAAATAAATATTCCACATTTTGGTCCTGCACGGGTCAAAAATGTTAAACTCAACTTTAATTTAAGAAAGAAGTCTGTCTTGTCACAAAACTGTGAAAATGATGGTGGTCCAACGTGATTTAACCCTAATCCATGAATGAGGGGGTTTCCAAGACCCCCAGTCGCAGATTTTAAAATTCTTTCCCTTTCAAGGTAATACAACGGCCATGAAATTTTCTGACTTTTCATTTTGTGTTGTCTTGAAAAATGTGCTGGAATCCGCTTCTCAATAGCTTGGTGCAAATAAGTGCTACAGTAACACAAAGTAGTAGGGGGTCTCCGAGACCCCCCATTTATGGAAACTTTACCATTTTTGTACGAGCGTTTTTGCTTTGTTTTATATTTTATATTTGAATTTTCTATTTAAATTTGTATTTTCTTTGGTTTAGATTTTCTTAGTCCTGCCTGAGACATTGCTGGTGTATAGTTGGATGAGGAGCAAGTCCAGTTAATGTGCTTATGAACAATGAGTCAACGACCAACAAAGAAATTTAATGCAAGTGAAGCCCTGGCTGAAATAATGAAGCAGTTGTCGGATTTCGATACATCAAGAGGACAATAATGATGGAAGTGACACTGTGTCAAGTGATGAGGAAACAACCCTGTGGAGATGCAGCAAATGCAGCTAAGAAGCAATGCTGTCCACATGTGACCAAGGGCAAAGGAGAGAAAGATAAAGGCTGCTTGCTCCTAGTGCAAACTGGTTTGCCAGGAACATTCAAAGTGTTCCCTTGTGTGTCTGGCCTGCTACAAGTTGAAGTTGAGGCAGATTCTGAGTGACTGTTCTGTATGCGAATCAGACGTGTAACTGACGTCTTGTTTTAGTGCTACTATGACTGTATTTTATATGATTTGGTGAACACTAAACATGTATTACTATTACAAAGGTAACATGTAAACCATTGAAAATTTACATTACATTTACTTCATTTCAGATGTAATAAAAATTTCTGAAGTTATTGTATTGCTTTTTAGGCAGATTTAACCAGTTTAAAATGGTCTGCCAGGGCCCCCCCCCCCCCCATTCATGGAAACGTTATAAAAATGCCATTCATGGATAAGGGTTTACTCTTTACAGTGCCCATTAAATGTCAAGGTAAATCCCATTTTTCAGATATTGGAGTGGGAATACTTTATCAATTTCACCCAAGTACTCGCACCGGGTAGAGCAAAACTTGGCTGCATCTTAAAAAACGCATCTGCCTTGTCACAAAACTGTGAAAGGTAAGATGGCCCAATATTGATGTAACTCACCCATGCAGGTCCTAAATGTGGAATATTTAGCTTTCAAAGAATGGACATGTTTACATTATGCCAAATAATATACATGTTGTAGATGGGCAAGCACTGGGGCATTGTGGTTAGGGCTTTGCACTTTCAAATTTGCGTTTGTGGGTTCAAGTCCTGATACTGACACTGTGTGACCATGAGCAAGTCACTTCACCTGTCGGCGCAGTTCAGGGTCGCTGGGTATAAGAAATATAACCAGTAGTAACTAAATGTTATATGTTGGATAAAGGCATCAGTCATAAATGTGGAATATTTTGCCTTTAGATTAATTAACTCTTTAAGGGCAGATGTCGACTTTTCTCAACAGGAGGGGTTGAGGGTGCATGTCGACAAAAGTCGACATCCGGGGTAGAGGGCGACAATCAGCTGTTAATGGCAACAAAACACACTCGCCATCTAATCCTTGCATGTGCGTGAGTTACGAAATGTAAACAAAGGCAAGATGGCATTGACATCTCATGAGGGAGTTGTAACGGTCAAATGAAATATGGATATGTACCTGTAAGTTTGTACCTTTTCCCATACCTGGTTTTGTGGTATGCCTTTATGTTTAGGGCCGGCCCTTTATACAGAGGGAGGGGAGCTCCTGGCTTGGAGGGCCAACAGACTGTACGGGGAGGAGCTATCCGAATGTAAATAGGTGGCGGGAAAAAAGGGAAGGAAGGAGCTAGGAGAGAGAAGGAGGCCATAACAGAAAAAGGCACGGGGGAAAGGATTAACACCTCTTGGATATCGTCAGGTGAACCCGGGTTAATTTCCAAGCAAACTATTTTTTCTTTCGGGAGGAAGGAATACGGGAGAGGACTTGACGGGCCAGCACAAGGAACTGTTAATCAGAATGTTTCCCGGAACAAGAGTTATGGTCGGCTTCTCATTCCCCACTACAGACTGAGCTCAACGCTCCGTACATATAAGATTTAAAAGACTATAAATCCATTGGTTTTTTGTTGTGTTTCCATTTGTCAAGTCTTTATTAGTAATGTATGTTTTCAAGGGTTGGTGTTATGATTTGTGTGGTGAAGGGAAGCGCTGCAGCGCGATATTATGTATGTAAGGTTTTTTTGTTGTTACAGTGATCCTATATATTGTATCCAATAATCATTTTTGCTTGATCCTGCTTTCTCTGGTGTATCTCTATAATTGAAGTGGTGAAGTAGGAAAGCAGTGTTGGTCACTCGCGCCCCGGATTATTATTTTTTTTTCTTTTTGCTGCCTCTCAAATAGGGCAGCGTGTATTATAATCGTGCCGGTTCTGAGAGCGGTACAGAGTGATGCAAGTGCAGAAAAGAAAATACTCAGCAGACGATGTTTTGCGCATTATCGCTGAGTCGGACTCTGATTTTTCAGAATCTAATTTTGTTGACGGTGATCAGGAGATCGAGCAAGAGAGTGAGGAACTGGCATCAGCTTATTGGACACCAGCCAATGCCACCCCAGCTGATCAGCTGCTAGCTGAGTGCATTCATGCAGCTAACGCACCTACGGCAAGGTTCGTGTGGGAGGAATACCCAGACATTGATCCGTGGGAGCCAAACTGTCTACCGGACTTCACAAGACAGCATGGCTTACTGTTGTACCAGCCGCTGTACTACTTCAGGCTGTTCTTTCCTGATGCTGCTTTTCAGCTACTGTCAGACAAGACAAACAGGTATGCAGATCAATTTTTCGAATCGCGGGCTGCGCTTGTACTGCATTCTCGTTTTTCAAAGTGGAAACCCACAACAAAAGACGAGATGAACGGCTTTGTGGCATTACAAATAGAGATGGGACTAGACGTGATATAACTTCAGGGAGCATTGGTCCAAATGTGCTTTGTCCCCTGGTGGCTTTGGACAGGTTATGCTGCATGATAGGTACGTGCTCCTGCAAAGTTTTATTCACTTTTGTGATAACCAGAAGCAAATCCCAAGGGGTGATCCAGGCTAAAAGCCCATGTATAAAGTTCAGCCCCTGCTTGACATTGTGGATCCAACATATAAACAATTTTATCAGCCTGGCCGTGATTTGTCTGTGCATGAATCTATGATAAAATACAAGGGACGCCTTTTTTCCGTCAATATATGCCAGACAAGTCCACAAAGTATGGCATTAAGGATTTTGTACCAAACACTGGTTTCTGCCTGAAAGTAATTACATATACAGGAAAGTATTTCTTTCAAAGAGAGAGCTGCTTCAGGGCTATGAACATTTGGGTCATGTTGTTACATTTGGACAATTTTTATACATGCCCAGAATTGTTCAAGGAGCTAAAGAGCAGGGGAATTGTAGCTTGTGGCACAGCGAGGGTGAACAGGAGACACAGGCCTTCACAGTTGAAGCCAGACAGGCTGAAGATGAGAAGAGGTGACAATACGGTTTTCAGAAAACTTGGTGGCAGTGGCATGGCACAATGTCAAACCGATCACTTGTCTCTCTACAGTACACACTAACAATATATTTGAGAAAGTGCAGCAACAGAAAATTGAAAAGGAGGCACCAGTGCAACACATATTGTAAGCAGTGCAATGCGGCAATGCATGCCATTGGCTGCTTTGAGCGATATCATACTTTGCAGGACTTTGATGTGTAACATGTATGTGAAATCATAGTATGCAGGCTCATACAACATGCAAGACAGTAACATTTGTCAAAAGTAGATATTTTTGTTGATTTGATATGTTAAACAATTGGTTTGTGTTCTTTTTTTAAAAAATGTTAGTTTTTGGAAAATATTCAGCTCTGGGAGAAAAGAAACAAAAAAACTAGACCTAAAACAGTTAATTGGTTTACAAAAGCAGTGTAAAAAAAGTACAGTCCCAGGTTGCAAGCAAGCATGTAGCTGGGTGGTAATAAGAAGACGGCAGAATACGTACCTAACTTCAGTGTTGTGTTCATTACAGACCCAAAATTAGATTATGTTAAATAGTAAGTCCCTTCGCAAACTTATTGTGGAGCAAAAAAATACTGCGCTGTTTTAACGCAGATACGTCTCCAACCCACTTCTCTACAAACTCCACTCCAAGACTCTACCGGACCTTGCAGTTCCTGTTTCTTGCCCATCCCATTTCCGCCGAATATCACGTGAACAACCAATACAGTTCGCGCACAGATATACTGTAGTTCATACACATAGTTGCGATAGGGTGCGCATGCGTAACCAGTATGTTTCGTACGAGAAACGGACATGGTACACACATAAAACCAAGAGTTCAATCGCAAAACCGACATGTTACCAACATGAAACCAGTGTAAGACGTGCATGAAACAAATATAATACATACACAAATCCATTGTTAGAACGGCACACATCGTAAGCCAATATAATTCAAACCAATGCAGTTCACTCACAAACCAATAACAAATATACTGGAACTAGTGGTATACAAACGCAAATCAATTTAGTTCATATACAAACCAGTGGATATAGTTCACGCACAAATTGATAATATACGAACACGGACCAATATAGTTCATATAAATGAAACCAACATAGTACACACGCAAACCAATTAACTATGCCCGCTGACTGATAATAAATATTCATGAACCAATAGTGTTCACATGTAAACCAATAGAAGAAAATATATGATTTATGGCCTGTTTGGCCTCTCATGGGGTGGGGGACAGCCTATCCAGCAAGCATTGGTCCCTGACTTGCAAGGCAACAACAATCTTTGCACGGGGCGACAGACTATAGCAGGGTGCACACACACCCCCCCCAATATTCAGTAAGCACCTTTCAATATTACGCTGACGCGAGACTACATTACCCACAAAGCATTGCGCCTTCCGTGTAAACGGCTATTGGTAGCTGTGCCTGGCGCGACAAAGAAAATAAAGTATTAAAGAATGGAGGAAAGGGACACGAGCGCGACATTCAAAAAGGTACATCTTGGATAAATTAAGCTTTTAGATAGTAATTGTTTTATGTGCTTTGAAATATCACTTTAGAAATGGTCAACAGCACTTTATCTTAGTGTTAAGTGTTACTCATTGTTGTTGAGAGGCTTACGTTTAACGCACCACTTTTTTCTCAAATCAAAAATACTTTCCTGTACCTAACCTGTAGACTTTTATACATGTTGGAGTGTTTCTGTTTTTTTTATGTCATTTTGTTCATGTGTCAGTATTCTACCATTTAGAACCACGAGGCTATCATCTTTTTTTCTTCTATGTGTCGTTACTACATCTTTGAAAAAGATCCATTCAGTCTCATAATTTAACTGTTTACAGTGCCGATTGAAAGCGTGCCGTATTTGCTAGTAAATTTGCCCCTGAACCCGCAAAGATATATACAATTTTGGTCTATACCTAAACACTATATCAATATGTCATTAAATCTCTGTTGAGAAGTTAAAATGCGAGTTTCTAAAAAAAAAAAAAAATCTGATATATTAGTACGCGTGACAGTCACACGCATTTAGAGATATTTATACGTTGTCAATGAAGCTGTGCTCTGCGGACAGGGGTCGGCAACCTTTTTAAAGCAAAGAGACATTTGATCCTAAATGTTTGACGCAAGATTTACAAAGACCACAGATCTTTGCTTTTCAAAAGTAAAACGCAGTGCTGCACACTCAATAAATCAGTAAGAGGGTATCCTGCCCTACACGACTCCAAAACAACCACAAAATAAGTAAAATCGTTTTGACATGCATGATGTCACTCCATGTTCAGATCTTGTTTTGGCTTTACACGAAGTCACATGGTCATGATGAAAGCGTGTCCAGGCTCTGAACGTTAAGCGCAGTGTGAATGCAGGCCAGCTGGGGAGTAGGGAGGGGGCACAATCGCGCTTGGGCACAGTACGGAACAAATGTGCCTAGTGTGAGTACACCCTTAAAAACCTTACCTTTAACTTTAACCTTAATTCTTCATTCACAAAATACTCCTGGTACATTCGCCCAATTGTTCCAGCCACACAACACTCTATGTGGTCTATCTGCATCTGATTTTTCATCTTGGGCTACCACTGATTTTTACTACAAGATTTTTAAATGTATCAACTTTTTTCAATAGCTGGCCTGCAGGCTAATTTATGAATCCTGATCACCATTAAACCATATACATTGTGTTTTTCCTATTTCTCTTGAATCCTCTATCCTCTAAAGCCCTTCCTCCATTCTTCCAGCTTCCTCCCCACATCCTCTTTTCTGGTGTTACACAACACAATGTCATCAGCAAAAAGCAGACCTACTGAGACTAGTGTCTTCTTTGTTATCCCTGCAATGCTTTTAATTGGAGTTCTCACTCCCTCATACATGTCCTGGACAATCTTCATATTTTTCTCTGGTACTCCTTTCTCCCTCATGCATCTCCATACTTGGAGATGGATTATATAAAATGTTGCTGATTTGTTGAAAGCTCTCTGTGGAGCTGATCCCTATGATGCAACCTTGGGTGGATAATAAATCAGGCCCCCATTGTTCTTTAATGCCAGGCGGTAGTAACTGTAATTAAATTGGTGTGGTGCAGCATTAGACACCAAAGTATTTTTGTATTTATTACTTGACAGGTTTCTCATTACCTACTTGAAAACAAAATCTGTGATATACAGTACACAAGTGCATTCTCCACAAGGTGTCTAGTTCAGCAGGGAGCATTAGCTCTGACGTTTTGTTTCTGATCTGGTATAGGGATCTGTTTGTAACTAATAAAAGTAAACCTGGGAGAATAATCAAATTGGGGTCTTTTAAGTTTATAAAGGACCAGACACACTGCCTGAATAGTTGTTTCCGAATCATACCTTCTGGGAGGCGATACTTGCTGCTAAAATTTAAAACAAATAGAAGCAGAAATAGTTTTATACCAACTGTGATAAAACCTTTCAATAGGTCAAATTATTTTATATTTGTGTGTGTTTATATATATATATATATATATATATATATATATATATATATAT
>JANRMT010062848.1:19754289-19816195 GCA_026402145.1 Polypterus bichir lapradei | reverse complement strand
AGAGAGAGAGAGATATATAGAGATAGATATAGATATATATAGATATATATATATATATATAGAGAGAGAGATATACAGTATATATATATATATATATATATATATACACGTACATATCATTACTTTTTTATTTTATGTATATATGTAGGAATGTTCTTTTGTTAGATGCTAACTAGATCAGAGGAAATTTTCACTTGGGGACAGTAGAGGTAAACTGAACTAATGAACCAGGTTCAGTGCTGGTACATGCATTTTGTAATGATAGTATTGCTGCAAAGTCACAATGGCGACAAAATAAACAACAACAAAAAGCAATCACAACAAAAATAATAATTTTATATCTTGCTTGTATTAAAGAGTTGTTCAGTACACAAACCACATAAGTGAACATCTTAGAATAAATGCCGTTTTAGCAGTTAGACCACTGTATCCTTCCCTGAACCACTCTTTGTGGGATGGCTATTATTTTCCCCAGGTGCTGTTTGAGCAAATAAAAGTTTGAGAAGAGGCCATAAAAATCCAAGAGTTGGCAGGTCAGTGATTGTAGTGCTGTAGGTTGTGTGTGGTATGTTGCGGAGTTGTATGTATATTACTTTGCTGTTGATTTGATCCACATAATTAAATGCATGGTTGATATCCCGACTAAACTAGGCACTTGTGTCCCCATAGTATATCGTCTATAAATGCATTGTCTTCACACTATAACCTTTATCTGTATTTTTAATAATAATAATAATTCTTTGCATTTATATAGCGCTTTTTTCACTACTCAAAGCGCTCAGCAATTGCAGGTTAACCAACTTTAGCAGGCCAATACAAATCCAATTACATTTTCTTTTGCAAAATGCAAATTAGCAGTCTGACAACTTCTGTTGTGGGGTTCGACATGGTAAGTTTGCCTGCTTTGCCTCAGATTTTGTATTTATTAAAGACTGAAGCTTCAGCTGAGAAGAAAACGCATGCAATTTTGAAAATAGATAGTTAGATAGATGCTTTATTAATCCCAATGGGAAATTCACATACTCCAGCAGCAGCATACTGATAAAAACAATATTAAATTAAAGAGTGATAAAAATGCAGGTACGTATAACAGACAATAACTTTGTATAATGTTAACGTTTACTAACCCCCAGATAGAATTGAAGAGTCGCATAGTGTGGGGGAGGAACAATCTCCTCAATCTGTCAGTGGAGCAGGACAGTGACAGCAGTCTGTCGCTGAAGCTGCTCCTCTGTCTGGAGACGATACTGTTCAGTGGATGCAGTGGATTCTCCATGATTGGCAGGAGCCTGCTCGGCACCCATTGCTCTTCCACGGATGTCAAACTGTCCAGCTCTGTGCCTACAATAGAGCCTGCCTTCCTCACCAGTTTGTCCAGGTGTGAGGTGTCCTTCTTCTTTATGCTGCCTCCCCAGCACACCACCGCGTAGAAGAGAGCACTCGCCACAACCGTCTGACAGAACACCTGCAACATCTTATTGCAGATGTTGAAAGATGCCAGTCTTCTAAAGAAGTATAGTCGGCTCTGTCCTCTCTTGCATAGAGCATCAGTATTGTCAGTCCAGTCCAGTTTATCATCCAGCTGCACTCCCAGGTATTTATAGGTCTGCACCCTCTGCACACAGTCACCTCTGATGATCACGGGGTTTATGAGGGGCCTGGGCCTCCTAAAATCAACCACCAGCTCCTTGGCTTTGCTGGTGTTCAGGTGTATACCTGTTGAAAAGCATTGACATAATGGTATCTTGCCCACTGGTGCTGACTGTAACAATGTATCCAGTATTTTAATATAAGAAGACCATCAGTAAGGCAGTATGTTCAGTGTTCTGCAATCAGTTGTTCAGGAAATGTACATCAGTCTCCCACAAATAAAGCAACTCTGTGAAATTGTGGGTGGCTTCAAAAGTGAACAATGCCTCCTCAGTGCAGTAGTTCAATTATTAGGTCACACTGCCCTGAACGAATTTAATTTGGGATGAATTATCACAACTGAAACGAATACCATTGTATTTTACTTCCAACTGTAATTTATCCTCAGTTGCAGTGGTAAATTTGCCATTTGAAATGAGTTGAAAGCTGATATTTGTGGCTTAGCAAAAAAAAAAAAAAAAAAAAACCCACAAAACTTGCTTTGAAAAATTACTTGGGAGAAAACACAAAGTAAACAGAACATGTGAATAAAATGACTGTGGTATGTTATGCCCATTTTGCAGTGCCCTGCTTATATTTTTTCCATTTTATAAATCTGAAAATGTCAATAATTAACGGTTGGTGAGATGAGCTTTTAGCACATATACCATTAGCTTTAGCTAAACTTGTTTAGTCCACTGAATGGTACGGCATACAGTATGTGCAAATGATATGCAAGTTCGTCATTTGTAAATGTTTTGCTGCAACTAACTTCCTGCTTAGTTGACTGATAACTTTAGTTAAATCTTTGGCTCATCCAGCCCATTTGCTATGAAACCCTGGAACTGCCAATTTGGCAAGGTTAATTTTTTTTACCTATCAGCTTGTCCATCTTTTTGTACAATAAAAAAAGTATTTTTGTACCATGTTACAGTGCATTGCTGCTAACAGTGACACCTTGTGGCCAAATTGAAAATTGTACAAATTGCTAAGGGCAATGTTGGTTTAACCCAGTGGTTCTCAAATTGGTAAGGTTGGTGCGAAGATGTGAAAAAAAGAAAACAAGAATTGAACATATGAAAAATACATCTATTGAAACCAAAACAAATTAACTTAAACTACATTCTGATACTAGAAAAATAAATATAGGGTTAGATAAATGTTGATAAAAGTTAAGTAGGTATAATAAAATATGCATCTATGATATATCATTAATTAAAAAAGAACAACTTGGAATTAGTGGGCTCCTTTAAAAAAAAACGTTAAGGGGGCGCAATTAAAACTGTTATGAAAACTCGGGTCACAAATACTTAAAGGTTGAGAAACACTGGTTTAACCTGTTAAAAAATGGTTGTGCCCCAACAATAATATTATCAGTCAGTGGTGTTTAAGGTAATGGCTAATCATCTTAAGAATTCTACATATCACTAAACCTCTATAGAATGTGGCAACACCTTTATTAACTCTTAAGTTTTTTTGTCTTGTTTTGGTGTATTAAACCAACTTTAAGTGTTTAACTGGGAACATTACCCCCTTTTACTAGAAATTTGTGAGACCAAAGAGGTTTCACAGTGTTTCTCTTGGCAGTGGCCAAGAAATACTTTTCATAATAAGAAGGAAAAGTAAGCAATGTTGCATAATAGGTACAAACAAAATGCACATTGTGTACTAAAGAATAATAAGGAAATAAATTCTATATTGTATAATAAGGAATAATATTTCCAAAATAAATATTAATGATTGAGAAGTCTATGCTAGTTTCAAGATTTTAATAGAGAAGTTCATAAACATTTAGAGCATTACTCGGTCTCCCATTTGGAATATTCCGCGACAGCGCTTTAAGTAATCGTGGAGTAATAACATTAGTACAATCTATACTAATAAAAGGCAAAGCCCTCACTGACTCACTCACTCACTCACTGACTGACTGACTCACTCATCACTATTTCTCCAACTTCCCGTGTAGGTAGAAGGCTGAAATTTGGCAGGCTCATTCCTTACAGCTTACTTACAAAAGTTGAGCAGGTTTCATTTCGAAATTCTACGTGTAACGGTCATAACGGTCGACAACGTCCGCCATGTTGAACTTTCTTATTTATGGCCCCATCTTCACGAAATTTGGTAGGCGGCTTCCCTGCGCTAACCAAAACCAATGTACATACTTATTTTGGTGGTATGATGCCACTGTCGGCCTCCATTTTGAACTTTTCAACAGTCTTTGTTACTTATGGGGCCCATCTTCAAGAAATTTGGTACACGGGTTCCCAACGCTAACTGAATCCTACTTACGTGCATATATACATCCATAGCCTGCAGCTCAGTCACCGTGTGAGGCGGCGTTGGGTCCCCCATCCCAACGCCTCCCACGTTGTTGGCTGCCTGCCTATATAAGGCCGTCCGTCGCTCCGGTCTCTACATTCCCTTCCTTGCTTCGCCACGAGATTCACGTCTCCCTACTGATAACTACAGCCTTTTTATTTAATCCACGGCTTCTCCGCTGTTTTATTGTTCGTTTATTACAATTATAGTTATAGTGTAGGTATTTTAGACTTACTTTACATTGCTCAGGTACCCGTTTCCTTTATCATTCCAACCGTACCCCCATTACCAAGAACTGTCACTTACCGAGTGGTTTCCATGCCCGGAGATGGCACCTACCTTTTCCATTCTCTTTGTTACATATTGCACGGCCATATCAGGCTCACTCTTGATATCCGGAGGAACATTGTGTCTTATGTATTGAATGACTGGGACAGGATCAAGGAGTGGACTGATGATGGTACAGGAGATAATTATACTACACAGGAGCAGTATAATAGTGAAATGCTTAAGCCCTTCACCTATGGTTCTGCATGTGAGTTGATGGCTGCCGCTGAATTGTTCGGTTGTCGCTTTCAAGTGTACCGAAATGGCCAAATATTTTACACCTTTCGACAACCGCCAATGCCTCTTAAACATCTTAGATTCACAAGTGACGATTTGAGTAGTGGACACTTTGATGTTTATGAATGTTTAAACTCTCAAAAGCAGGATGTGAAGTTATCGATGAAACCGGTTGTATGCTTACAACGCTTGACAGATGCCGAATGTCACTTCAACACAAGTCCTGCAAATACTGTCGTAATTGAAACAAACCATGAAACTCAAACCGATTATGACAGCAGCAATCCAAGCTGTGAGATTTGAAACAAGATTACTGTTCACATGGCCAACTGTAAGTTGCATGCTCAAGAGTAAGCTCAGCACACAGCTTGGTCATATTACAACCGGAGGGCCGAACTCACGATGTGGTAAACAAAGAGATCCTTAACAAATAATTACTGGCATATTTTCCCTCAGTTTAAAAAGGTTTAATTTTCTGCTTAATAAAAATTTTAATGCAGTACTTCGCCGCTGCGAAGCACGGGTATTTTGCTAGTATATTATAATTATACATATTGTTTTCTTGTATACCTTGTTGTTTCATAGAAATGGACAAAAGACTCATCTTTCTATTTTAAGCAATTCTGCAATACTAGCATTTTTTTTGTTTTTATTGATGCTACTTCTTCCCTTATAGATGCAGAAGTTTTACTTTGGAAACAATGCTTCTTGGCTTTAACCTATATTTCACATCTCAGCAGACAGCTTGCTGATGTTGCATTTACTTATATGACTATGTGACTAATTTAAAGATGAGAATTGCACTCTCATTCAATTTTTAAATTCACAGATTTTACATTAGTTCTATCACATTAGAAGAATCCCATAGTTTTGTAAGCTTTAAAAGAAATTAATTTATAATAAGTTTAGGGAGTAAACTGTCAAGCAGAGTTAACAAGATGATATGAGTACGTACATCTGTCAGGTAGGGATTTGCAGATAGTAATGTGATTGAGATAGGTTGTAAATTTAATAACTAGTTATCTTGTTCATCATCAACTACTATGGTATTTTTGCAGTTTAATGAATTGGCATTTTAATGGTGCCATCAATTATGAAATTGATTCTACCTTTGCCTCTGTGTGCACGAGAAAAGACAAAGAAAAAAAAATCCTAAAGAGAAAAAAGCTATAAAAAAATCCCATAGGGCTCCTTACTGGCAACCAAAGAAACAAAGTTTTTAGGAGCAAAGGCTGTGTTTTAATTCAGTAAAATCTTCTTCCACTTCAAAGTGCAAGAATGATGTCAGTACATCAAGTCTAACTCTTCTCCTCCGTCAGGCTCTGCTTTTTGTCATTTGATTCATACCTGTAACTGAGGTGTAAGCTGTAGCGGTCAAATAAACTGTAAACAGGTTAATTGAGAGTGTATTTGTATAAATAGATGTGATGTTCCTTGCAATGGAGTGGTGCCCCATCCAGGGCTATGCCCAATGCTGAGTGAACTAGCTCTGGATACTATACCTGTGAACTTAATTAAGCTGTTTTTTTTTTTTGTTGATTGGATTTATTTATATCTATTTATCTAGGAAACAGTTCAAAGATTGATGAGCCTTCATTTCAAGGATGAAAAAACAAAAGGTATGTTTGTTGGTAACAGTAAATTATTATGTAGATATTATAATTTATAGTACCACAACTATTAATCTTATTAGAATTTTAATCTGTCAAATAACAGATGCATGTTAGAATTGGTATTTAAAGAAACTAGAATACCTGTAGAGTATAAATCTACATAAGGTAACAGTAAACTTTGAAAATGTATTCTTTGACCTGTATTTCTCAAAAATACCTCCACTCAATTTATTTCTTATGTATCTTTCTAAGTGAACAGACTTGGAGCATGTCACAACTTGTGTAATTCGAATAAAAAACAGCAGTTAATAAAGAATTGTGAAACGATGAATAATAATCTATAATTTAAATAAATTAATATACTATTAAACTAATGTATAAAGTGCATATGAAACAAATGTATTTCAATATACATTTCTTTAAATAAAACAAGCTAAATGTTGCTAATGGAGCATAATTTACAAAAACCTTGGATTGCTTAGTTTCTGTCAATATTTCTTCCATAAGCTGTGTTATTTGAGGAGTTTTTTGGGTGCCGTGGTAGAACATAAAAAGTACTAATATAATCACATCAAGTTAATATTATTTGTTGTGAACGATAACTGGGGAAATTCCCAGTATAATGTCTGGCTTCATTGTTTGGTCGTCAAAAGTTGTAATTGGGTCATAAATGGCACAATAACACATTCGACAGAGGCATTGAGTTTTCTTTTGGATAAACGGAAAACGGAACTGAGTTGGCAGGAAGTGAAAAGGTGAAAGTGACGTCTCCTTTGGTGGATGTGGTGACGTCTTTAAGGAAGCTGTAAGTGAAGTCATTGACGTGGGACTGGAACTGATGAGATCGCTACGGGACAGAGGTGATGTCTTGATTAGTGGAACCCGGAAGCGGAGAGGTCACAGATAGCCAGAAGTATTGAGGTAGCGTGGATCCGAGGCTGCTGTTCTTCAGTTTTTCTGTTGATGAGGAAAAAAAAGCAGCAATACTCTGTCCCACTCCTCCTTCGTTCATACTTTCATTCTCATTTGGACACTTTGGCTGCCCCCTAAATGCGCGTATGTGACACTGTACAACAAAGCTTGCTGTGTTCATGATATTCTGTGCAATACTGAAAGAGTAATTTGATTAAATATATGGAGGACTTTAAAGTAATTTTGCTTTTAGCAGGATCTAATCATTTCCTTAGCTAAATCAAAAGTAAATCTGAATGACAAAAAAAAATATTGTAAGATGAAAAAAACATCTTAAGGCCAACCTTGTATAGTTGAAAGACTTAAAATCAAAAAGAAACATGTGTGAAAATGCAAAAATGAGTAATCCACAAACTAGTGCCCAAGAAGGTGGCTCTTCTAGCTTTTAGGCATTCTGGGAGGAAGAGATGGGTCCAGGAGGAAGGACACTGGAAGTGACATCAGAGGAGAAAAGGTGTCAGTCTTCATTTCTGCAGACGGAGGAGAAGATAGATTGTTATTATATAGCGCCATTTCCTGTCTCAGTGGAGAACTACTATCACCCAAGCTTTGAAGCTACTTCCCATGCACACGCGTGTGACTGTATATACACACATATAAATTATACACACACAGTAGTGCTCATAAGTTTACATACCCTGGCAGAATTTATACCATACTCTGAAGAAAAGATGACCAATCAGGAAAAAGACATTTAATTTTAATTTACAGCACAACCATTAAACAAAACATAAGGAAAATGATGAGATGGTCCCTTTTCACAAAACTTTGCATACCCTTTGTTCTATTTATTTCACCCTTTAGCATCAAAGATGGCATGCAGTCTTTTGTGATAGTTGTAGACGAGGCCCTTGATTCTTTCGTGGGAGATCTGTCCATTCTTCTTGGCGAAAAGCCTCTGGGTAGGTCCCTTAATTTGAACTGAACTGCATGTTTGAGGTATACCCAAAGTGACTCAATGAAATTGAAGTCAGGAGACTGTGATTGCCACTCCAGCACCTTCACTTTTTTTCTCCTTTAGTCACCAAAGTATCAGCTTGGTCTTGTGCTTTGGATCATTGGCATGAGGGAAGATCCAAGTGTGACCCATGCACAGCTCTTGGAATGATTAATGCAAGTTATCCTCCAATACTTTAAGGTTTTTTTTATGCATTCATCTTGCCATCAATTTTCACTAATTTACCTTCTGCCAATATAGCTGACAAACACGCAGAACATCAGAGATCTACCTCCATGCTTCAGAGTAGGGGTGGTTTACTTTTCATCAGGGGTCTTTTTACATCCTTTCCAAACATAGCATTTATGGTTGTGACCATAAAGTTCAATTTTGGTGTCCTCACTCCAAAGGACTTTGTTCCATATGTTTTGAGGCTTGTCTAGATGCTTTTTGGAATTCTGTTAAGTGGGCTGTTTTGTGCTGTTGGCACAGTAAAGATTTTTTCTTGCATCTCGACCATGCAACCCATTTTTGTTCAAGTACCTCCTTGTTGTGCATTTTGAAGTGGTTTGTGAGTTTTTCCTTGAAAGTTCAACAAATGATACTGGCAGTTGTGGCTGAAATCTTGGATGGTCTACCTGACCGTGGCTTGGTAACAACAGGACACGTAACTTGTTATATATACTGTATATCGGGGTGCCCACTCTTTTTCGGCTTGCGAGCTACCTTTAAAATGACCAGGTCAGAATGATCTACCTACATTAAAAATGTTATATATATATATATATATATATATATATATATATATATATATTGTGGACGTTAGGGGTCACTGTTGCCCCGTAAAACCCAACAGACAGACGTCCAGGACACACATATAAAAGCACCAAGAAGAATTTTTAATTATTTTCTTCACTAAAGTGCACAGAGCACCACAATCGCCACAGTTCTCTAATAACAATAATTAATAATAATTCAATAATAATAATCCTCCACTCCCAGCAGCTTCGTCACCCAACCTCCCAACTCCGGCTCTCTTTGCTGGGTCTCAAACAGTTCTTTATATATTCCATGACCCAGAAGTGCTTTTCCTCTTCTTCAGGATCAAACACCACATTATCCTTCCTCAAGCATCCCGGAAGGAATGTGGGTTTCCGTCCTCATGACTCCGAAGTACTTCCGGGTTGTAGAAAAAGTAGAAGTCCCCAGGTCCTTTATGAGCTCTCCCTGGCGGCACCCATAGCACCCAACAAGGCTGAGAAAATGGACTCCATGTTCCATGATGCCCTGCGGGAATCCAGGGTACAGTTACCGTCCAGGGGAGCTGCCACCTAGCGTCCTGGGGGAGGCAGTGTCCTGGAAAGGATGCCCTTCTCCACTCTTCCCGTTCTGGGACGTCCCGGCTGGATTGAACTGCCGGCCGTCTATCACAATATATACACTGAGTATACTTTATATATAAAATATATGTTGGCATACCTTGCATAACTGAATAACCCTTATGGCACAATAACAATTCAATAAATTTATGGTCACTACAGTATTTGGACTTAATAATCATGTGGGAAAAGGCTGACTAGCATAAATAAGTACAGCTGAATAATGCAGTCAAGGAGGTAGCACATTTCCTCATGTTTGGGTACTTTTCCTCTGTGAGTAAGTTCCAAAACTGTCCATGAGCCCCATACTTCAGCTGAATGTCATCCTGTAGTGTCAAAATCTCATCCTCCACTGTAGAGGAGTTTTAGGTGAAACAGTGTTGCAATTTCTGATGTGAGTGAATCACCCTCAACATCTTCCTTAAAAGTATAGCACATAAATATAGCGATTGGCTCAAGTAAAGCAAAGTCTTGAAACCGTCTGTCAAAGTCTGACAGACAAATTTCAATCTGCTCTGTGTGGCGTATGCTGTCAAATTGCGCACACGCCTTCCATTGTATGTCCAGCTCTGACACAAGGTTTTGGATGTTCCCCAAATCATGGCACTGTAGCTTTGAGGACAGAAGTTGCATTTTTCGTTTGAAAGCATTAACTGAGCTAATCATATTGACCATGGTTTTGTCTTTTCCTTGCAGCTATAAATTAAGCTCATTCAACATGTTGGTCAGATCGGTAAAAAATGCCAAGTCTTGCAGGCATTGATGGTCGTTAAGTTGCTTGTATTCTGCATGTTTAATGACAAGGAGAAATTCCTTTATCTCCAGCCAGGGGTCTCGAAATCTCAGCAGGAATTTTCCCCTAGCCATCTGCATTAACAAAGGCCTCTTTTATCATCTCTCCATCTTGGAAGGACTTCTTATGTTTAATGATCGAGTGACTCACCTGGAACGATGCTTTGGTGTTTGCCTTTCCTTTTGAATTCAGCCGAATGAAAAATGATGGCTGTCTGATTAACTGCGATTTTACTTCCCTCACCTTTTTCTTTCTCAGATCACTTTTCGGAAGGAAGTCAGTTTCGTAGTTTTTATGAACAGTTTGAAAGTGCCTTTCCACATTTTCCTTCTTTGGAATAGCAATGATAGATTGACAGATTAGACAAACGCACTTCGATTGTGACATTGTGAGGAAAAAAAAATCATCTTCCAATTCCACATGTCCAGCCCCCCCTACCAATATTTTTTTCATACTCCTTCTTTAGTCGATATAAATTGGAAGGTAACTATATCACTTAGATAGCTGGAGTTTTGAAGTAACTCGTGCGTTTGATCGTGCATGCGGGATGACCCGTGTGTTAGAAGAAAAGAGATCTCAGACTGGCTGTATGTCAATCAAGTGGCAAATGCCATAGGAAGGATATATGTAAGCATATCTAAATATATATCGTGGATTTTTCGCTGCTTCGCGGATTTCTGTGGACAATGGGTCTTTTTATTTCTGGTACTGTATATGCTTCCTCAGTAGGTTTGCCCAGTTGATTTCATACAAGGGACACTATTGACAGATGGCTGAGAAGCTACCCAATCAGAGTACGCGGTTAAGTTCCTCGGTGCTGATTGGCTCAGCGACAGAGAGAGCAGAATTCGATTTTGCTTTGCGTTAGCCGCCATCTGGTCTCGCTCATTCAGCATCAACATGTTTCTTTGTACGTACAGTAGTCAAGCCCTTCGTTATGTCTACGAAACGATCTGCTACTACTTCCGGAGCCGTGCACAAGCACCAACGGAAGATGCTAACGATTGCCGAAAATGTAAAAGTTTTGGATATGTTAAAGAAAGGGAAAAGCTACGCCGCTGTAGGACACCATTACGGCAACAACGAGTCCACGGTTTGTTATATTAAGAACATAAGATCTATGGCCACAGTGTCCTTTAACCAGGGCGCGAAACGAGTTGTAAGTGGACGTAATAAGGTGATAGTCCGGATGGAATCTGCTTTAGGGATTTGTATTGAAGACTGCCGGAAGAAGAACATCCCCGTGGACACCAATATCATCCAAGAGAAAGCCAAGCAACTTCATGATAGGTTTGCGGATGGCGGGGATGCTCTAGACGACGTCCCACAACCTGGAACTTCTGTTGAATCCCCCAGCAAGAAAAGCGAATTTACTGCCAGCGTGAACCTGCATGGAAAGGCTGCCTCTGCAGACAAAGCCGCAGCTGAGAAATATGTCGCCGACACGTTCAAGGTGATCATTGAGGAAGGCAGATATCCGCCTGAAACAGTGTTTAATATGGATGAGACTGCCCTATTTTGGAAGCGGATGCCGTCTCGTACTTTTATCACAAAGGAAGAGGCAAAAGCCCCAGGGTTTAAGGTTCATAAAGATCGCATCACGCTGATGATGGTCATGCTGCGGGCTTTATGATAAAGCCTGGGTTCATTTATATGTCCAAAAACCCCTGGGCCCTGAAAAACAAGAATAAAAACCTGCTGCCTGTGTACTGGATGCACAACCCAAAGGCCTGATTACAAAACGCCTGATGTCAGATTGGTTTCACCAATGTTTCATCCCGGAGGTAAAGATCTCTCTGGCAGAGAAAGGGCTGGAGTTCAAAGTCCTTTTACTTCTGGAGAATGCTGGAGGTCATCCTTTGGATCTATCCTACCAAGGCGTAAAAATAGAGTTCTTGCTGCCAAATACGTCGTCACTGATTCAGCCAATGGATCAAGGAGTAATCTGGGCTTTCAAGGCGTTGTACACCAGGAACAGCCTGCAACACATGGTCGAGGCAATGGACACGAACGACGACTTTTCCCTGAAGGAGTACTAGCGAAAGTACATGATCACATCGTGTATGGTGAACATGCAGAAGAGATGGTTAATTCCTGCTGGAAGAAATTGTGGCCAGAAGTCGTGCATGACTATAAGGGCTTTTCTGCAGAAGAAATTCATCACTCGGCGGTTGACAAGGCAGTCAGACTGGCAAAACTGCTAGGAGGAGAAGGATTCGACGACATGACTTTTGATGACATCAATGAGCTGCTCGATGCCCACTCCGAGCCGCTGAGCGACGAAGATTTGGCCGAGATGACCAAGTCAGCGAGCGAGGAAGAATGAGAGGACCCAACACAGGAAGAAGACGATGCCAGTCTGACTCTCGAGTGTCCCGCGACCATTCTATGAATGGCAAAAGGTCTCCAGACATCGGTTGATGAATGGGACCCGCAAATGATTCGTTCTTTATAATTTAGAAATGCTCTTGACGGAGCCACGGAAGTATATAAAAACCTCCTTACACAAATGAAAAGGCAGCGCCAGCAACTGCCCATCACGATGTTCCTTACCCACAAAACACCGCCTAGTACGCCTTCAGTGGAAGAAGAAACTGCAGACGACAACGGTGGTGCTACACAGTCGCCTGAAGAGGCTCCTTTAGAAGAGCTGTAACGCTCTCCTTTGTTGTGCAGTAAATGTCATCGTTATCGGACAAGTTGTCGTGTCATTGTTGGTGACTACCCATAACTAATTTTCTACATACTTTAGTACATGTAAGTATGTTTAGTGTAAATGTACACATTTTATACATTTTTTCTTGCATTGTATGTATTTATTGCCGGTGGCCTGTCTATCGTAATGGCTATAATATATGATATTGGAGACACTTGATATCTTTAAAATAACATTTAGGTTTTATTTATATTTACATGTTGTAGATTTTTCATTTATTTTTATATTACCTAATCAATTACAATGTGTTTAAAACTGTATTACGTATTAAATAAAACTCCTCGATGATATACAATACGTATGTTTGTGCGTAGTATATAAACAGTGTGTTTACATACATAATTTCAACGAATCTTACCTAATATCTAAGAAAATATAAAGGGTTTATGCTGTATAACAGTGCAGGAAATGTTTATAAGAGTGTGGGTGAGTTTATAAGGGCTTAAAATATATAAAAATACTGTAACCATATAAACATATGGTTTTTACTTTGCGTATTTTCACCTTTCGTAGGGGGTTCTGGAACGCAACCCCCATGATCGAGGAGGGATTACTGTATTTGGGTGGCCACCTACCAGGTAACACTTGTGGTTGGTTGGCATATATCCACCACACCCTGTCAAGTTGTGAGAAGCAGTTCATTTGTGACATGCATGTACAGTAAACCTGCAAGATCTGTTGCACTCGAAAAGTTTTTTATTCAGGACAGTTATAATTTTAAATGTCAATACAGTTTTACAATATTATGATTTGAGTGGTGTCCTTATTTTGCTTGTGTTATTAAAATGCATTCAAGTGCTACTTCTTTTGTGATGGTCATTTGTCTTATTTTCAAGCCTACTTTCTTTGCTTGTGGGAGTCTGGGAGATGTTTAAATTTAAATGTTTCATTAGCCTATCAAACAGGTACTCTTTGCCATCAAAATATGCCATACAATATCATATACTAAATGAAAGTAGAAATTGTTTAAAAGACAAAAAAAATTAAAAGAAATAAAGCTGGCTAATCCTGTGGAATACGTGCTCCTGGTTTTATAGCAGTAGTAATCTACATTTTGTATATATAGAGATATATACATTTAGATTTCATTAATACATGAATTTCTCAGGATATGTCTGTGAACAGTGATGCATTTATTCATTCATTAATCCCCTAAAATATATCTTACTTCACACTGTATAATAATTAGTTTAGAGTGCATAATATTACAACTTTGTTGTTAGTTTAAGTTTATTATTCATATTTAAGTCAACATGAACTATTATCTTTATAAGCTTTAACAATTGCAAACTTGAGCTTACAGCACCTGTAGTGTACAATTTGGAGTGATAGATGTCAGATATCTCTGTGCTTTGGGATCATTAAAACAGGAAAAACTGTCACATAACCTGTTTAAATATTAAATTTAAACATGTTCACATGAAAACATATGCTTGAAACTTGTTCTTTTCATTTAGATTTGTTCCAGGAAAGCCTAATACTTAAACACACCAGAAATATCAGGACCATGCAGTATGTATTGGTAATCTGTTATCTTTGCTACCCACATACAGTATCAATATCATTATTGGTCTAAATTGGCCATATTGGTCATGCTCTAATGAAAACAAATACTGTTACTGTGGTAATACAATGAAATGTTACAGATGTCATTAAATGTTAATTGAGTCTTTTATAAGCAATGTGCATAAAAATTTTTAAAACAAACATGAAAAATGATCTTTAGTAAACATTTTTTAGGAAAGCAACACAAAGACTGCACTAAAACACTTTTACACTTTTGGAAAAATGCAAACAGTGCACATAGCATTTTTGTGTATGTAAACTACAATGTCTTTCTAACTTCCAAATTTTTTGCAAGAAAGACTAACATGTCAACGTGCCCTTTAATGAGGCATGCTTTATTAGGTTGCAAACAAACTCTTAGGTACTAAATACATACTCTGGAGTATAGCTGGAAGTATATTAGCACACGGTGGAGTCGTGCCACTGTTTATGAAACTGAGCACTGAAAAGTTGTATCACCTTACATTATATAGTAAGGCTGAGGTGATGGTTAATGATATCATTCATCAGCGACTGGCTGGGCACATCGTTGATATGAATAAACATTGTCGATTGGCTCCAAATTTTTCCAGAGTTTTCCTCAAAGCATCAATCTGCAACTGCATGTTGGGGGCAGTTCTGGGATTTCCATTCACTTCAATATCATATACACACTTACCAACCTCCAAGATTGAGCCCCCCTGCTCCGTTGTGTAAAAATGATAATTAATTGAAAGGTTCTACTTCCAGCACTTCTTGTTGGTGAATAGGAATATAATTGTATTGTGTACATGAGATAATAAATCTGAAATAAACAGATTACAAAGCAGTGTCTTACATTTTTTAAAAATCCATTGCAATTGTCCTTCTGCATGCTCATTGTACATTGCAAGCTTGCAATACCAATCAACACTCAGCTTTTTGAGGCATCTAGTTTGCATGCATTATAAGAAAAGGCAAATATCTCTCTGGTACAGCCAAGCCACTATGAAACAATGAAATACGATTTTTTTTCTATAACACATGCCAAGTCACTTTTTTTGTTCAGAATATGGTGTAAGGAGAACAACTGAGGATATCATGTTTGAGTGAGTAAAAGTGCCTTGAGCATGGGAAAGCCATTTTATAAAAAATGTATTATTATTATTTTATTATCCATCCATTTTCCAACCCGCTGAATCCGAACACAGGGTCACAAAGTAATTAGTGACTTGTTGCTTCCAGTTGGTAGACATTTATTCAAATCCATTTTATGAGGCAATTCTGATTTTAGAGTTTTCTGCCATTATACCATAATGATCTGTTGCAATTTTAAATGAAATTGGAACAAATTAAATTAGAATTATTGCAATAACATTACTGAATACCGCTACATGTGCTAAGTTATATCGATCTGTGAGATAACAAAACTAACTCCTGTGTCCCAAGCTAAAATGACCAAGCACCATAAGTGTAGATGCTTTCTATGGCACAGTGGAACCTCGGGTCACGGCCGTAATTCGTTCCAAAACTCTAGTTGCAACCCTATTTGGTCGTGACCCAAAGTAATTTCCCCCATAGGATTGTATGTAAATACAATTAATCCGTTCCGGACCTTACGAACTGTATGTAAATATATATATTTTTTTAAAGATTTTTAAGCACAAAAATAGTTAATTATACCATAGAATGCACAGTGTAAGAGTAAACTAAATGTAAAAACATTGAATAACACTGCGAAAACCTTGAACAGAGAAAACTAACATTGCAGGAGTTCACGCTACAGCCTTAGGAACCGCTCGCTATAAACACTTTTTTTTAATAAACAGCAAAGAAAAGTAACGTTGCAGGAGTTCACGCTATACCCTTACGAACCGCTCGCTTTAAACACTTTTTTTAATCAACAACCAAGAAAACTAACCTTGCATGAGTCGAGTTCTGGCATGAAGGAAGTGAGCAGGAAGCTTGGTGGAGAGGAGGTTACAGTTTTGACATAGAGTCCCTCCGATGCACGTCTGACTGAGAACAATGTACTACAGAGAGATACTGAACATGTGCGGAAATCATTGGCGTGTACAATCCGGAAGGGAAATGGAATAGCGCACAAAGAGATTACAGCGAAAGCACGCACGTCTGACCGAGAACAATGCAACATGTGCGGAAATCATTGGTGCGTACAAACTGGAAGGGGAAACTGGCTTGTTCGTCAACCGAGCATGTGGCCGTGAACAGATACAAAAGTTTGGCGAACTTTTTGGTCGTAACCTGATTTGTACATGTTCAGAGACATTCCTGAACCGAGGTTCCACTGTACATGGGCAGAGCAGCTAATTATTCATAATCCACTGGCATCTTTTGATTGTATTGAACATCATCAGTATTTTGACATATTGTGGCGAAAGTTTAAAAATCCTGGGTGTGAGGGAGCAACGGAGCTCTAGATCTTAGGAGTGTTACACTGAATGAACAGCCTGAATAAAGGTGACCTGCAGGTTAAAGTAATCCAGAATGAAGAATTTATTTTTTGATAGTTAGGCAGCTGTAAATTGATTACTTTGTGCTTGAGCAACTTTCAGTTCATTATTATTTTAATTTATATGCTATATTGTCCTTGCTAGGGTCATCCTCAGTAGGGTCTGTGATTACTTGCTCACCTTCCAGTGACCGGAGCAGTCTGGTTTTATGCCTAAGAAGTCTACCATCGACCGCATCCAGGTACTGAGGGTACTCATGGAGCGCAAATGTGAATATTGGCAGAGTTTCTTTGCAGCTTTTGTCGATTTTAGTAAAGCAATCGATTCAGTTGATCAAGCTGCCCTATGGGACATTCTGAAACTTCGTTGGATTACCCCCAAAGCTGCTGGATATCATGCCCGTTCTGTACACTGGTACTGTGAGTGCTGTACAGAGTGAAGCTCTGCATTTTCCCAAGTTGATTCTGGAGTTTGCCAGGGGTGTGTTCTTGCTCCTGCTCTGTTCAGTGTTTGCATTGACTGGGTTTCGGGCAAGGTCGTGGGGTCCAGCGGCTGTGGGCATCTGTTGGTGAAGAAAGATTCACTGATCTTCACTTTGCCGACTATGCTATTAGGCCAGTGCAGAGCTGTTTTACTCTCTTTCAATCTGTTTACTCTACTTAGCTAGCTGATATAGTCCTGCATATGAAACCTTCCAATTATCTTCTAGATATTTTACCCTCATGACTGTTTAAAGATGCTTTCAGGTTCATTAGTTCAGTTGTTTTGGCTGTTATTAACAGCTGTCTAAAATCTGGTATAATACCACACAACTTTAAACATGCAATTGTTCAAACTCTGATGAAGAAGCCCACTCTTGATCCTATAGTTCTTTTAAACTATAGGCCTATTTCTAAGCTCCTGTTTTTGTTGAAAATTTTGGAAAAGGTCATTTTTTTGCAGTTACTTTTGTATCTGGAGGATAACAATTTATGTGATGTGTTTTATTTGGGATTTTAAAAAACTTCATAGTTTTGAATCTGCTTTGTTGCATGTGACAAATTATATCCTATTAACCCTGGACTCAGGTTCTTGTGCAGTATTAGTTATATTGGCGCGAGAGAGAGCGAGCAAGCGAGAGAGGGAAGGCTGGACGCATAAGGTAGAAAAGGCTTGTTTTTGTTTTCAGTTCTGTTTACAGCGATCGGTTCATAGCATGCATTGTGGCAATGTTACTTTTCTTGGTGGTTTATTAAATTATGGATTTTTCAAATGTTCATTTTTTTCCCTGTGCTTAACTCATTTTAAAAAAAAGTGTTTTTAGTGAGTAGTTCCTAGCACTATAGCGCAAACTATTCCAGTGTTAGTTTTCTCTGTTGTTCAAGGTTTTCTCAGTATTATTCAATGTTTTTACATTTAGTTTACTATTAAGCTGTGCATTCTATGGTATAATTAACTGTATTTGTGCATAAAAACTAAAAAAAAAATATATTTACATACAGTTCGTATGGTCTGGAAAGGATTAATTATATTTACATACAATCCTATGGTGGAAATTGCTTCAGTTCTCGACCAAATCGGTTTACGACCAGAGTTTTGGAACGAATTATGGTCGTAAACTGAGGTTCCACTGTATATGCCAATGCATAATTTGTAACCATTACAAACCTTGTGAATCATGTAACATGTACAGTATATTAAAGACATCGTTTTGTGTATGAATCAAGAGCTTTGTCTTCTCTCTCCTTCTCTTTCCTTATATTAAACAGCCAAAATAGAGAGAGAATGTTTACTGACTGGGAGACATGGCTGCCAGCATGGCAGGTAAGGTGTTGATCTTAAGTCATCTGGTCCTTCTCCTCTCTGAAATTACTGCTCAAATATGCCTAATAAAGATTTATAAATGATGTCCTACATTTCTTTTACTTTTATTAGTCTTCATCATATTAATAAACTGAAGCACATCAGACTTGTTTATTTTAAAATTTATTAGCTTAGATGTTATTTTTACTTTTGCCTGAGGCATTCTGTCTGTTTCTTCCTTAACAGACATTTGATTGAAATATGTCCTGTCATGTTATTTTCAAACCCACTTAATCCAGACCACGGTTGCAAGGGGGCCTAGAACCTATCCTAGCTATTGTAGAACATAAGGCAGGAAAAAACACAGGACAAGGCACCAATCCACCTCAGGATGTACATGCACACACACACACACACACACACTAAGGGCAATTCAGCATTGCTGGTTCACTTAACCAGAATGTCTTTGGACAGTGGTAGGAAACCCATGTAGACATGGGGAGAACATGTGAACTCCTTGACTGACTGACTGACTGACTTATTTGTTTATTTATGTTATTTCCTTCTCACTTTCAGTAGTTTCTCATTGTTCATTACTGAGGTTTCTGTCTTTTTACTGGAGTCCAGTTCATCACAGGGCGAACACACATACTAGGGCCAATTTAGCATCACCAAACCATTGATAAAATGAATATATAAAAGGATTAATAAGTGAAATGTGTGTAAACATTTTGTGGTAAATTGTTGCATTGTGCAGAATGTACCCCTGACAATATTACTCTACTTGAAATGTTATATGCCCTCAAGTAAGCATTGCATTTTGTTTTTGCAAATCTAAAACCCACGACAGTAAGTGTTCAGCGTATATAGTGTTGTTCTAGTCTGTGAGAGATGTCGAACATTATTATCCTGCCTGCATTGAAGCCTGTATTTTCCAGTAATTATATGCCAAATGAAAACATATTTTGATTACTGTCATATACAAACCTGCCACAAGAGACTCACAGAGCCCACTCTTTGATTGGTAACTTAATCTGTTCAAACGTGAGATCCTGGATATTTGGCCTTAACATTTGTACATTAACTATGTGTGTGATGTCTCATATAATGTTAAGAACGAATAAGAGAACACATTAATATTTGTACTGAGTATTTGATATAAATGCGTTTCATTCATAAAACCCATTATCCTGATGAACTACAATATAGTACCTAAGTAATATTGTTGCCTTATTCCATTACAGAGCCCTAATCAAACCTACATCTAATATGCTTATTAATGCAGTTATCTGCTGATGAAGAGAGTCTTCAGAGGCAATTCTTTGAAAGGCAAAGGTCTACTTTTTTTTTAAGTTGATTTGAATTAAAAGCAAACAATAATCCATACAATCAAGTCAAAGTTAAAAAAACAAAATTCATCCCTCACCCAAAAAAAGAGAGGAGAGCCAACTGACAAAGCAAATTTTTGGAGCAGCAAGGAAGGAAGAGTATCTTTTTCCCAGATATAGAAGATTATTCTAAAATGTTATTGATTAGATCCTGCTATGTTTTCAAAATAGTTTTGAACAGATCCTCTGAGTGACAATTAGATTTTTCCATATTTTCAGATAATATAGGACATCAGTTACCCACTGACTTAAAGGTGATGGGTTGAGATTCTTCCAGTTGAGCAAGATAAGTCTACACGCTAGTAGGGAGGTAAAGGCAATTATGATTTGTTTGCCCTTCTCCACTTTAAGCCCATCTGGGAGTACACCAGAAATATTTGTTAATGGGATAGGAGTGATTGTGACACCAAGGTTGTCTGATAGGTATTCAAAGATTTTTGTCTAAAACAATGTTAATTTGGTGCACACCCAAAACATGTGGTCAAGTGAGGCTGGAGCTAGATTGCAACATTCATAGGTTGAATGTTGCCCTGGAAACATTTTGGGTAGTTTTAATAAATGAGCTCAATAGAAGATTTTAAGTTCAATAATTGAATGCTTTGCACATATGGACGTTGAGTGTATTCTGTGCATGGCTGCCTTCCACTCCTTTTCTGAAATGTTAAGTGACTGATCCTTTTCCCATTGTGCCCTGCATTTTTTAAAGGACTTTAAAATGTTTTTTATAAATTGTGGAGATACTATCTGAGTCTTCAAGTCTGATCAATATATCTTCTGGAATAGAAATCAGTGGAAGGTGAGGAAAATTGGGCAGGTTCAGTTTAGCAAAGTTTCAAGCTTGAAAGTAGTGGAAATATTGTGTTAATGAGAAGTTTAATTTGAAGCTTAATTGCTTGTAGGATTCAAAGACATTATCGATGTACAAGTCTCTAAATGTTTTAATCCCAGACATTTTACAAGTATTAAATACTGTGTATGTTTGAGAGGCTGAAAAAGAGTGGTTGCCATGTAAAGGTGTAACAAATATGAGCTTCTCTATCTTAAAGTGTTTCCTACCTTGGTTCCATATTCTGAGTGAATGATGGGCAATTAGATTATTAGTGTATAGATGATAATTTGTATTTACTGCGGCACAGAGCAGGAATGTAAATAAGTACAGTGGAACCTCGGTTTGCGAGCATAATTCGTTCCGGAAAAGTGCCCGCAATCCAAAGCACTCATATATCAAAGCGAATTTCCCCATAAGAAATAATGGAAACTCAGATGATTCGTTCCACAACCCAAAACTATTCATATAAAAATGATTAATACAAAATATAAAGTAAAATACATAATACAAATTAACCTGCACTTTACCTTTAAAAAGAATCATGGCTGGTGTGAGTTTCTAAACTCATATGGGATTCCACCCAACAGGACGACACACGGAAGAGCGTCCCAAAGCAATCGCAGTCTCCCAGCGCTGTAGCAGTTCGCCGTATAAGCGCATCCAAAAAGATCGCAGACATGCTATAAGAGCCTGTCGTCAATGGGTCATACAAGGAACATTATAAAGATCCCACTACAATAAATAACAGCGCTGTTGCTTTTTCAAGCTGAATAAAGCTGGTGTTAAAGTACTGAGACTCAGCTTCGTGTTTTGGGGAGCAAGATGGGGACTCGCACTTCACAGCGCACACACACACAGTCACAATGCTGTAGTAAACAGTATACCCTCATACGTATGTGGACTATATGAGTGAGGCACACAGACTCAGACGGAGAATAGGAGACGATTGCCAGAGAGAGAGAGAGAGAGAGAGAGACGCGCTGGGCAAGCGAGCGAGCGAGATAACGAGAGAGAGAGAGAAAGGCTGGGCGAGCGAGATGAGAGAGAGAGAGAGACGCTCTGGGCGAGCGAGATAAGGAGAGAGAGAGACGCGCTGGGCGAGCGAGCGAGATGAGAGAGAGAGAGAGACGCGCTGGGTGAGCGAGCGAGATAAGGAGAGAGAGAGAGAGAGAGAGAGAGAGAGAGACGCGCTGAGCGAGCGAGCTAGATAAGGAGAGAGAGAGAACCACCATCAGCTCAGTTGTGATCACATGACGCTCAGCAGACAAAGTGTATCCATACTACTTGTATTGCAAGACATTGCTCGTTTATCAAGTCAAAATTTATTAAAAATTTTTGCTCGTCTTGCAAAACACTCGTAAACCAAGTTACTCGTAAACCGAGGTTCCACTGTACTACAAGATTTTAATACTATTGCAGACCAGGCTTATGTTTGTTCATTGATTTGTGTTGATGTCCAGGGGCCTTGTGTATAACGAATTCACACTAAAACGTAGCATACAGACAAAAGTGGAAATGTGCATCAGCTCAAAAAAATTCAGATGCACAAAACTGTGTATAAGCTAACTTTCATGCACTTCCGCTCCATAAATCCTGATCAGTGTAAAATATAACCCATGTACACAGACCTGCTACCCCAGTCCGACTCCTTCCAGACTTGCGCCCCTTTGAATATGCAAATTAATATATATAGCCCCTTACGTTCAGCATTTTGTGAAAAGACAATGGCAAAAACTTGGGGAATAAAAAAAAACTTCAGCGAATGCAAAGTGGAGGTTCTACTCAATGAAGTTGAGGCAAGGAAAAACATACTTTTTGTTGGCTTCGCCAGTGGTACGAGCAACAAAAGGAAAATGATGGAGTGGCACCCAAAAGTTGAAGTTCAGAAAGTCACACAGTGAAATAAAAAAAGAAGTGGTCAGAGTCAAGGTGAAAAGGGGAGCTGTAGCCCACCTTGAGAGTATCATACAGAAGCGTAATAGGACACAGAAAAAACAATTGGGACACAGTGAAGAAAAAAGGTCAAAATGGAGACTTTAATCTCAGAATTTCCACTTTAATCTTGTAATTTATTTTGTCATTAAAGTAGAACATTGTAAACATCATCTTAAAATCAATTTCAAATTTACTAGAGTTTCTCAAATCCCATCGTAACTAAAGTATCATGTTAAATGCTTCATATTCTATGTGTTCCCTGACCCAGTAATTAATCAGTACATGGCATTTAAACGGGCTTTACCTTTCATAGACAGAAGCGTGCAGACATTCATGATATTACAGCTCTCTGAACATTTTAGAATAGTAAGATGTATATTTGATGTAATTTTCATGCTGAACTGCATAAAAGCACTTATTAAACATGTGGGGGCATGGTGGCACAGGTTGTTCTTTCCTCCCCCATCTAGGGATTGTTCTTGCCTTCGGCAGGATGCTTTCTGGAACACCCTGAATGGAATAATTTAATGCAGCAGTACTGTCTCTGTCAAACGGATCAACCCCCAATTTCTGTCCGTCCATTTTCTTTCTCCACATAACCACACCATGTCACCACACAATGAACCCTGTAATAAATGTAAAACCAGTTGTAAGCTTAGAATGCCAATTCTTCAAAACTTTTCTGGAACATTGAAAAATCTTCGTTATACATGTTTAATTATTCTATCCATCCATGGTCGTGCCAGTCCCAGCAAGCATCAAGCATGAGACAGGAACACTACACTACCAGTGCACCCTCACTTGTTTAAATATTAACAGTATACATTATTTAAATGAAGTTGATAATTTATTTGTAAAATGTAATATGCATACTTTAATGGATTCCATCATAAAAATGGTATAAACTATACATCCTAGTATTCTAACAGCACACAGCTCCAAGAAGATAGCTTTTGGAAATCTAAATTGACTTTGAAGCCACTCATTATCATCTGTAAATACATACTCTCTTCTATTAAATTGAACTGAATACCTTTATTGTCATTGTATGGTACAATGAGATTCAATATGCAGATCCTCCATAAACGTATTTTCCTAGAAAATGATAAAATAACAATAATAATAATACAATAAAACAAATGAAAAATATACAATATGAAAGCATAAGTACAATAAACATGTACATACAGTGCAGATAGTGCAAATGATTCATAAAGTGGCTCAGGTTGTGCAATATTACAGTTGTAGGGTAAGTTTACAATAAGGTAATTGTAATTATAAGTTCAAGCAGTTCTGTTGGGAGCACTTGATGGACTGATTGACTGTGTTTATATCTCTTGGGATGAAACTGTTTCTGAGTCTCGAGGTCCATGCAGTACAGGCTCTGAAGCATTTCCCGGATTGGAGAAGTTCAAATGGACTGCGATATGGCTGAGTGGAATCCATGTAGATGCTGGTGGCTTTCCTTAGGCAGCATGTGCTATAAATGTCCTCCAGGGCTGTAAGCTGTATCCCGATAATCCTCTGCACTCTTGACACAACCTGCCATAGACCTTTCTGATCAGTTGCTGTGCAGCTATGATGCTTCACACACAAACAGTGGGTTAAAATACTCTCAGTGGTGCACTGAGAATAACAACGCTAAAGCAGTTATGGTATTTGGAATAGTTTGTTCATTCCATGCACCATTATATTGTTACAGAATGATTACAATCAAGTGAATTAAATTTGTAAACGATATGCAATTAACTTTGATGTATTTGATAAATCCCGCGTCACTGATGCAAATCTGAAATGAAGGGAACAACACAGAAACAGTAGCACTGCTTTGATGCTGGGTGCTGCCAGTTTGCAAAACCGAGTAGAAAAGTGTGCACACAAGTGGGGAGGCTACTGCGTGAATGTGTGTGGCTTTATGCCAAGTTTAGTTTTTATACATCGTGATATGAGCATGGAAACAGGCATACACAACATTTTTGTGCGTCTGCACTGTTTATTCATGAGGCCTTAGGTCTTTATGTCCTGTATATTTTCCACCCAATAATAAAATTGAAAGTCAGGTAGTGCCATGACCCCTTCTGCTTTAGGTCATTGTAGAGTCTCCCTTTAAATATGTAGATGTTTGGAATTCCAAATAAATGATGTTATGCTTGAATCTAATTTCTTAAAAAAAAAACTTTTGTTAATGTACTGTATATGAGGATGGTTTGAAATAGAAAAAGAAGGTTGGGAAGGATGTACATCTTAACAGACTTGATTCTACCTGCTAATGTGAGATGGACGGATTACCATTGATTCACATCTTGTTTACTTTTTTCAATACAGAAAGTAAAATTTTGTTGTAAAACAGCTTTATATTTAATGTCCAGTCTAGTATTGTGTGTTACAGGGTTCACTGAAAAAAGCACACTTTTATTCAAATTAATTTTGAGTCTGCAAATCTGCTAAAGGTTTTAGGACTACTGGCATGAAATTTTGTGGTTCAGATAAATACAGTACCATACTATCTGCATATAATGATATTTTCTGCTCAAGTCCTTCTCTGAAAATCCCCTTTATCTCTGATGCATTTCGAAAGTAAATAGCCAATGGCTCAATGATGATTGCAAACAGCAATCGTGATAGGGGACATGCTTGTCGAGTACCACATTCTAGTTTAAAGTAGTCTGAAATAATGTTTTTAATATGAAATGAGACATCTGGACTAGTATACTGTAGTTTGATCCATGTACATATGTTTGGGCCTAACCCAAGTTTGTTCAACGCCTAATGCTTTTTCTGAATCCAAAGATAGTAATTCTGAGGTGCTAGATTTAATGGGTAAATATATTATATTAAACAAACATAGAAGATTAGCAGCTAAATGTCTGCTTGTAATAAATCCAGTTTGAGCTTGAAATATTACAGAAGGAAATACTTTCTTAATCCTTGTAGCTAGAACTTTGGAAAATGATATTGGTCTGTATGATGTACATCATAGTAAGTCCTTATTTTTCTTAGAAAAAATGGAAATTAATGCTTAGTGAAAAGTTTGAGGTATACTTTTGTCATCTTTAGCTTCCATAAATATTGCTAATAATAGTGGAGCTAACTTGCTTGAAATTTTTTTATAAAATTCCACTGGGTAGCCATCAGGGCCAGCTGCATTCTTACTTTGAAGTAAGTTTATAGTGTCTGGAGAGAGTCTTTGAGAGTGTCAGAAGTTTATCTAGATCCTCTGCACTGAATATGTGGCTGTGGTATCTGTAATGAGTCAAAGAACACATTAGAATGTGTCTTATCTTCTTTAGACTAAGTAGAATATAAGGACTTGTAGTACTCTGTAAATGTGTGAGTTATATTTTTATTTACTGCTCATGAATTTGTTGAGCTAAAATCTTATTGGCCTTCTCTCCATGTTCATAATAATGATGTCATGATTTCAAGATGAGCTGTTCCATTTTTTTAGTGGTCAAGAGGTTAAATTCTCATTGCAAATCCTGTCTTTTCCTATAAAGTGCCTCATTTGGAGACCTGCCATATTCTTGATCTGTTCTGTTAATTTTGCTGATTAACTCAGATGTCTCCTTGGTTTCCAATTTATTTTTGTGAGAATGGTATGAAATAATCTGTTCTCTTAAAAATACCTTCAGAGATTCCCAGAGTATTCTTGTTGAGACCTCTGGGGATGCATTTATCTGCAGAAAATAATCAATTTGTTTTTGATATGAATTCTGTATGCTGCTCATCAGCCAATGACAGGCGGTTAAGATGCCATTTATAAGATGAGTGTGTAGGGCCTAATAAGTTAAGCTCCATGATCAGAAGGGCATAGTCAGAGATAACAATAGCAGCATACTTACACAAATTAATAATGGGCAAAAATTATAGTCTTTGACGAAATAGTCAATTCTTGAGTAATAATTATGAATGTGTGAGAAGAAAGAATATGTCCAAAGGTTAGGATTTAAAAACCTCCAATGGTCTGATAAGTTATAATCCATTACAAACTTTGTAATTATTTTTTCAGTATTAGATGTTATCGGTGTTGTAGCTGAAGACCTATCCATGTCTGTATTTAAAACACAATTAAAGTCTCCGGCCATTATAATTTTGTGAGTGTTCACATTAGGAATAGATGCAACTACATTTTGGATGAAATCTCTGTCATCCACATTAGGTGCATAAATATTTGTCAGAATCACTTTAGCAGAGTTGATGTATGTGTGTATGTATGTTTGTCCGCCATAAAAATCTGCACTGGGCATCCGATCGCCACCAAACTGGGGATGGGGCTCCTTTGTGACCAGGAGTAAGTCATGGGGTTTGGTTGGGTAAAATGTTCATGCTGACACGCAGGTCACCTTTTCACCGACACAACGTTCAGCACACGTCCCCGTACTTATCATCGACAAAGATGGCTGCACGTTGCAACAGATGTTCACAGCGACGCAGTCTAGCGGCTGCTTTGCTCCCTGTGCATCGCTCTTTACCCATGTTGCTTTAAATTGCCAAGAGATGGCGGAAGTGACCAACTATGAGAAGGCCGACTGCTTTGATCGGGTGAAGGGGAACTGCCATATGGATGTAAAACGTGAACAACTCAGTGCACGTGACTGGCTCACACTCCGTGTTTTCGCGGGACACACTCCCACACACACTGATACTGCTGTATTTCATTCGCCAACATCTGTTATATGGCAGCACGTTTGAACAGAGACTCATCTTAAAAAGACAGCATCCTTCCCCCACCATTTTTCCCAAACACAGCAGCGGTTGTATGTTACTTCTCTCTGTAGTTACCATTGCCAACGTCCATTAGATGGTGCTTCCTTTTAGGGGCAATATAGCTCACTAGTTGAAATAAGTTCAGTTTGTAATTGCGGTGTTTTAAGTGACCGAAAACTATATAGATATAATGTAAAAAAGGCGATATCCTTCTCATAGTGATACGGTGGTAAAAATCACATAAGAGAAAATAACTTAGCTTTCTTTAATGACGATTTATGCTGCATTACAGACGAGGAAGCCATGACAACATTTTTGTATATAGTTTGTCATTTTCATCACTGCGCTGAAAGGATATTCAGGACTGGTGACGTTATCACTTATCCGTCCATCGGCTTTGAAGTATTTGGCTGCTGTCCAAGTCTTTTATACTAGTTCCTCCACGTGCAGGTCCTTACTTAGGTAAATAGTCCATTTTCAAACAAGCAAAGGAAAGGATTCAATTTCATCTCTAACATATAGAAATAGTACAATGCCTATTTTCGCAGTTGTCCCCTTCTCTCTCCAAATGCTAGACTAGCAGTTTCTAAATGCTGACAGCCCCTGTTTACTAACTTTGGGCTGGCCTGTACATGTGAGTGGATTTATAAAATAATTTTTGTACAGAGCACAGTGACATTAAACTTACATTCTTATTACAAACCACCCTTTGTCACTGGATCTGTGAGAAAAATAATATTTGAAGGTCTTATCCACAAAGCAAAAGGTACTCGATCCCCCTTCACAGTGTAGACAGTTTAAGAACATTTCTGGAAATGTGAAGTGTAATGCCACTATGGCTCCTGTTTCATTCATCTAATATACCAACATAAATATTATCAATGATAAGTTATAGAACATTTGAACATAACACATTTAACATGGTGTTACTGAGTAGTGATCATTGTATCTCACCAGTGGTGTAGGTGGAGATCTCCTGTTATGTCTTACATTACTTACATAGTCAGCGTTGTAACTAAATATCACTGAGCCCATGCAGTGGGAACCATAGCCTCAGATTACATTATAAATCTATATAGCATCTTGTTGAACTTCACTATTCTTTGGCACTCATAACATTTCTAACTTCAGTATGTTGATATGTGCCCCACCCTTTGGTGTCTAATCCCTTTATATTAGTTACAATAGTTGTAAATTAAATCAGATGCTATTCTGATCTATTGCTATGATTGTTAATTGTTCTTAACTAGTATTATTGCATAATTGTACGTTATTTTTATCTTCCTCAACTTTACTATCGGATGTTCTATTCCCTTTCAATTTACAATTTAACATCTTTGGTGGTAAATTTTGCATATTCTCATACCTTTGAGCCCCTCTTAATATTTTTCAAGTATATTCCTAAACTTTCTATATTCATGCCTTGTCCAACTCAGTGGTTTGTAGACAAAGTCTTTTGCTTGGTGGCTTTGCAGATCCTTCTGAACAAATGTGTGGCTGGTACAGGAACTAAAGTCTTTGCCATTACTGAATCAGAAAGTAAATAGTATGATTGGCATTAGAGAGCTCATGAGATGCACACATGGCGACTGTCCTTTTTAGCAGAGGAACACTTCACTTGTCCTGCACTGTATACAGCAGTCAATCAAGGGAACCCTTCGCATTCAACAGCTGTCATCTCACTTCAGTGGCATTTCACAGTCTGTTTCTGTCAAAGTCCATAAAAACTTTGTTTCTGCAGCAAAGGTCTACTCAACCACATCAAGGCTTCAGATTTACTTAGCTGGACTTACTATCTTTGCTTGATTCCGCACTCCTCCTAATCTGGATAAGCGAATAGTTTCTTCACCAACTATTATCAGGTATGTGCAGCAGACCAAGAGTTATTAGTGCAGTACAGTCACTTTAAGTCTTCGTTCGTAGAACACCACCTTTTCTTCATTGATAAAACTCCACCACTGAGTTGGAGAGGCCTTAACAACCACTAAATTGAGTGGCCAAACTAAAATTCTTCCTATGCTAATTAAAGAAAGGTGAAAGGTAGAGCAAATACATAACATAAAAATTCTTTATCAATCATATATGTATAATACAGTACAGTACTATTAATGAAAATCCTAAACTCTCCATTCTCAGTCTCATATCATAAATAACAGATAAACTAATATGGAAAATTATTACATTTAAACCAGGCTAGTGAAAATGTTTCTTCAGTAGGATAATACACTAAACAAAATTAACACATTGCATCAGTTACACATCACAGGTATTAAATTATATCAAGATGTTACATATTTGAACTTAAGTCTTTTCATTTTTGTCTAAAACAAAAATCTTATAACATCTATACCATATAACAAACTGTAGCTTATCTTATCAAGAGACAAATCTTTTAAATGTCTTTAAGATATTACAACAGCACATATAGACTAATGATAAACATTTGAATTATTCCTGTATAATATAAATTTCCTAATGTATAACTGACTTAACAGTCCATTTAGCTATGTGCATTATCATAAATAAAATTATTATATTATTAATTAACCTTAATACATTGATGTAACAACAAATCTTCATAAAATCAATCACTAACAGATACAAATGAATACACGTATTCAGTTCTAAATACATTTCATAATTACTGAATTGATAATAATCATGTGACATACATCAAAATATTTAAACCCTCTATACTCATATGAAGACTAGAAAAAGAAATTAGTCTAGTTTAATATAGCAACATTTAACCTGTTTGTATTTTACAATTATTATTATCATTTAAACATTTTATTATACAGGATGTTATACCCTTACACTTGCACTACTAATCAGCATGCAAGGAAATAATTCCAATAACTGCTGTTCATTAATTTATGATTGATAATCAAACATTCACCACCCTTTGGTCAGATCGTTCCTAATTTCTCTCCCCAAACTTGCTGTTAAGCTATTTCTTGCAGCTTGTGTAGAAAAATAGTTTGTGTTTTTCATCCATTGGTTACATGGTTTGCTGAATTTGGAGAAAAAGAACATCTATAGTTTTGAAGTTACATATTCATTATGCTTATAATACTTTTATTGAAATACAGATTTTAAAATTCTTAACTCTTTAATTGACCATGCGACAGACTGTCCTCCTGTACTCAGTTAAACTTACAAGTTCAATAGGTCAATAAGTCGTGGCTGTATTTAACACTGCATCTGTTTGTAGGCTTCAAAAACATTCCAGGCTCACTGACCAGGAACAGAATGCATTACAAATACAATTAAATTTGGATATGATCCCCTACTATTATGTTATTATATGGGACGTCTCCCATCTTTTAGGGTTTTGTTTCACATTATTGATTAGTCAGCTGACAAACACAGAAAGACATACTGTGACACATACTTACAGATAATGACATATGAATGTGAGAAATAAATAAAGAATAAGAGCATCTGCCACCCCAGACTCTGAATAAGAATAATTAATCTTCTATTTTCCTTTCCCATTCCAAGTAGTTTACTTGGCTAAGGCAGAAGTTCTTTAAACAACATTCAGCACACTGGAAAAAGCAACTGTTCACAAACAAACAGCTTTTACTCTTTGCAGTCATTTCTACACACTGAGCAATTGATCCATTCTTTCAAATATCATCCCATATTTTCATACTCACATTCTCTTTTACAATTGCACTTTATCTATACTAATAAATGGCAAAGCCCTCACTGACTGACTGACTCACTGACTGACTCATCACTAATTCTCCAACTTCCCATGTAGGTAGAAGGCTGAAATTTGGCAGGCTCATTCCTTACAGCTTACTTACAAAAGTTAGGCAGGTTTCATTTCGAAATTCTACGCGTAACGGTCATAACTGGAACCTACTTATGTACATATATACGGCCATAGCCTGCAGCTCGGTCGCCGTGTGAGGCGGAGTTGCGTCCCTCATCGTCACACCTCCCACGTAATTGAGTGCCTGCCCATATAAGGCCGTCCGTTGGCAGCAATCCAATGGACATGCTGCCGCTAAATATTCGCGGGTCAAGGACTGTGCTTATGCAAACGAAGATGAGATAGTCAGGGATAGACTAGTGTTTGGCACAAACTCAGCGAAAGTGCGAGAGAAACTTTTAAGTGCCGGGTCTTAGCTAACATTAAATAAAGCCGTGGACATTGCGAGATCGCACGAGATATAGCACAAGCACAGCTGAGAACCTTCGATACATGCACTCCGAGCGGCTCACGTGAACTGACTGTGAACACAGTACGCAGAGAACAAGGAAGAGCTCCAAAGACGCTGAACAAAAAACGCATTACACAATTGAGAAGGCAGAAAATAATATGAAGCAAGTGACGCATACAAGCATATTCATAAGTGCAGCTACTGCGGAAAGAAAGCACGGTGTAAACCTTAAGTTTAAATTAAGTTCATTGGCAGGCTGCCGCTGGCGTTTGTCATGCCTATGACGAATACGATATTCGCGAGATACAAGTTTAATGAGAAGACGCATTGCCGGGTCCGAGCTAACATTAAATAAAGCTGTGGACATCGCGAGATCGCATGAGACAGCACAAGCTCAGCTGAGAACTTTCGATGCATGTACTCCGAGCAGCTCATGGGAACTGACTTTGCAGGACTGGGAAAGGTAAACCTGTGCATGCAGTGCGTGATGTCTCAGATAAAGAGGAAGATGAGCTGCTTATTGATGCAGTAGGAAACGAACAACCCTGTGACGCTGAACAAGCCTTTGTACACATATCAATAGGAAAGCAAGTGTAAAGCTTAAGTTTAAATTACGTTCATAGACACACTGCCGCTAAATATTCGCAGGAAAATCCACAACTTAATGCCGGGAATGCGTGTTAAACATCTTAGATTCACGAGTACCGATTTGGGTAGTGAACACTTCGATGAATGAAACCTGTTATCTTTACAGCAGTTGACAAACACGGAATATAACTTGAACACAACACATCCTCCAAATACGAACCTGATTGAGAGAAATAATGATAATCAAATCCTTGATGACAGCAACACTCACAACAGTCACAAAACAATTACATTGACAATCATGTTACGTTAATTTTAAAATGTTTCCTTTTCTTTTTCATAACTTCTTTAACACACTACTTCTCCACTGCGAAGCACAGGTATTTTGCTAGTTCACAGAATAAAGTTCTTTTACAATTGTGTTTCATTCATAAAGATCTCTATCACACGTGCTATAAATTAATTTGAGGTTGTGCTTTATTTTATTTATAAAAGGTTTCACCGTTCAGCGCACTTAAATGCGTCTTTCGCTTTATGCTTATTTACTTATCACGACCATCAAACAACTTACGTCTTATCATTATCATGCTTATCATTACAATCAAGCAACTTCTCAGGACGCAAGCTGGTATTACTTCCATTAATATTAGGAGTACATCTTACCTCAGTTTCATACAACGCTAGTCTCCATATCATAAAAACTCCTTGATGAAACGATTCCACGACAATCAAGGAAAATTATTTCCGTGGCGATCCAATTCAGCGACAACAAGGTGAATCCACAAGGTGAAATTACGCAGTACAATTTCACAACAAGAAAGCACTTCCAGAAAAAAGTTACGCAGTCACAAAGAATATCGTGACTCAACAGGAGCTTATTCAGTGTGCGCAAGAACATGCAGGTGGCCAGTTTCTGTGTGCTACAGCATGCTGGCGGTGATCAACGCACATGTACGCACAGGAAAGTAAACTGAGTGTCACCCCACCCCACCCCTCCTGATCTGACTCTAAGTAACAGTGCCAGTGTAAATTCACACCCGATCTGACACTGTTCATTTTCAAATAATAATGCATTTGTGCAATGATGTTTTCACATATATTATCTCTTTCTTTCAGGTGTGTAATAGCAACCACAGCATAGAGAGAAGTGTGTACATTGTAACAGGTACACACGTTGTAAATGTAGGAAGGGCGATCCTTGCGTGTGTGTGAACTGTTAAACATTTGAATCTGATGATTTCATATAGCACTGCACTTACTGCTCTGTACTATTTTTTCCTCTGCATGTCCTGGAGTACAAAGAAGGCAGATTCGCCAGCGTCTGTGTGTCAACTTTTATCCCTCCAGATGAGAGAATGTCCAGTTCCATTGTCTCAATACTCCACTCACATTTCCAGTTATTCCCAGTTTCAAATAAAAACTAACAGCGTCAGATCCCTGGGGGGTGGGGGAGTGGGTGGTAGTATGTATCGTGATCGTGGTTTAGAGAGAATAAAAGTGAAAAAAAGGTAACTTTTACAAGTCCTATAAATGTACACTGTGTGTTACAGATGCAAACCAAGTGTATGTGTGTACTGTATAATATTAACAATAAGAACAGCTCACTACTGAAAACGGCAAATATAGGAGACAGTGGGGATTGAACCGGTGGCCCCTTGGTTACAAGTCAGCAAATGTTACCGCTACGCCACGGAAGCTGTTGTCTTTTCCTTGATCCTTTTGTGAAAGTGTTTATTTGACCTTGGACTTCAGGCTTCATGCATTATACAGTTTATGCCTACATTTTGTCATTTACTCTTAAAATATGAAAAACGTTTCTGTTTTAAAAATGTGTTTACACAGATTATTGTAGAAATGGAACACACGTGAAATGCGTGTTTTCCAAATAACGATCTATTATTTCCACTATAAAACTCCACTTCACTCCCAGATAATCAATCAAGGCATGAGCTGGGAGAAGTTTGTGCACGTTCTAAGTTGGTGGGGGGATGGAATAGCCGTCTGCTTGCTGCTTGTCTTTATCGGCACATTTACAGGACAAAGGACGCTGGCGGGGAGGTGCGAACGGATTTAAGGTGGGCCGGATCTACGAGTTTTTTCATAGGCTCTGGTAATTCTAGTGTTAAGACAGTACATTTTTCATATGCTAGCTTTGACCTAGATTTCATATTCTTGCTAGGTGTTGTGGCTATAAAGCCTATTGTTGTGCTAGCATTAATGGTTATTTGGGTAGAAAGGATAAATAAGTAATAGCAAAGCTCTATTTCTCACTCTCTGCCCAAAATGGGGCCCCCCCCCCCCCCCCCATCTCTCATTTTACCTCCCCAATTGAGGCAGACCACACTTCACAAAGTCCCCATCCTTTGACATGCCAAGTGAGACACAGCACGTCCAGAACAAAATGAACCCCCGAGCAGCAGTGTAGAAAAGTTTAACATTGAGATATCAATACCAATGCAATAAACCTAGGGAATGATATTAAACTATTCCCATGGAGACTGAGATAACGTATAATAGTACATTCCCAATAAAATAAATCAAGGATATGAAGCGAAACAAAAAAAACACACACACCAAAAAAAACACCCTGTAAATTGTGAGTTACTTTGTAGTTGCCATAAAGTACATATATTCAATTAAAGAAATTTCAATATAATAATTGAAGTTTTAAATAACAAAAAAAGGAAAGGTATCTGAAATGAAAATAGAATGTATAGTTTTGGCAAATGTCTCATTAAAAATGGTCCAAGTTGCAAGCAGGATCTTCTTTGTCTTATCAGAATGACTTATGATCATTTTTCAAAAGAATGTCGGGATTGGTTTTGGCTCTTTTTCTGCTTTATTTGGAGAGCTAAAACGTAAAACTGACTTTGATTATTCACTTTTAATTTGGCACGGTACAAGAGGCTGTATCTGAGATCAGCACTGCATAGATGCTGTTTAATACTATAGTATGCAGTGTGTTTAGCAGCTATTGCAGTAGAGAAATCTGGCAAAATACACTTGCAGTTATTTTCAAATGTAATTTACTCTTTCTGTCTAAGAAGGGACATGAAGTTTTGTTTGGACTGTAGTTTGTTGAAACAGACAATAAGGCTTCTCGGTTCTGAGGCATTCAATCCATGTATACAGTAGGTTGCTGAGATCTTAGTGTCTAATCTGAAGTCCACTCCAGTTATTTTAGAAAAATGTTCAGCTATGAATTTTACTGGGTTTGGACTTTCACATTTTTCAGGGAGACCTTTGATTCTGATGTTGTTCCTTCTACAATATATCTATTTTCCAGTGCTGCCCGTTTTTTAGCAAACACTTTGCTTTCTGATTTTGCAACCGTTGCCTTTTCGTCAGCAGCAGATGTCAGTTGCTCAACTATTTCAATACAAGTCATAAACATTTGCTTAACATCTTCAAGCTGAGCAGCGAGTACTGTAATGTTACTCTCTAACTTACTTATTTCCCTGTATTTTTTCGTTATTTTTTCCAAGAATTACTGTAAAGACTGTAGTAAACTTATTACTTAAACATTCCTCCAGGTTCTTTATATCTTGATGGTGTTTCTCATTCTTCTTGTTTAGGTCCGTTATTTCTTTCTTTATATCCTCCTTTATATCACTCTTTATATCGTTTATGTCCCCGTGAGTGTAATTTCCTTCACTTCATTTCCTTCCAACAGAAATAAATTGGAAACCAAGAAGGTATCAGAGCTAATCAGTGAAACTACTAGAATAGATCAAGAACATGCCAGGTGTCCAAGTGAGGCACTTCATAAGAAAAGGCAGGCTCTGCATTCAGAATTCAACCTCTTAACAACTAAAGAAACTGAGCAACTCATATTTAAATCAAGACATCATGCATGGAGCATGGAGAGAAAGCTAATAAGTTCTTAGCTGAACAAATCCACAAGTAAGAAGTTTGCAATGCAATCCCAGCAATCACCAAGACAAACGGAGACAAAATCATTGACCATAAAAATATAATGCACACATTTAAAGACTACTATAAATCCTTATATTTTAGTCATTTTAAAGAAGACAAGACATAATCTAATGCATTTCTGGATGCATTACAGATACCACAATTAGATACTATTAGTGCAGAGGAATTGGGTAAACCTCTGGCACTATCAGAATTACTAGATGGTATAAACTTACTTCCGAGTGGGAAAGCAGCAGGTCCTGATGGTTATCCTGCCGAATTTTATTAAAAAAATTCTCAACTCAGCTAGCTCCCCTTCTATTAGCAACATTGACAGACGCTAGAGAAGATAAAATTCTACCTCAAAACCTTTCGCCAAACAGTAATTACCATCTTTCCTAAAGAAAATAAGGACTTATTACAATGTGCATCATGTAGACCAATTTCACTTCTGAATAATGATGTTAAGATACTCTCCAAAGTCCTAGCTGGAAGGATGGGGAAAGTGCTACCTTTGGTAATTTCACAAAACCAAACTGGATTTATTAAAGGCAGACGCTTACCTTACAATCTTCAACGCCTGTTTAATTTAATCTATTCACCCACAAAGTCAAACACCGCAGAGATATTATCATCTTTGGATGCAAAATAAGCGTTTGATATGGTCGAATGGAACTACCTTTTCACTACATTAGAGAAATTTTTGGTTTGGCCTGAACATTTGCGCATGTATACCAATCCAGAAGCTTCAGTTTGTATTAACACCATTAATTCAGAATACTTTAAATTAGAATTTCGCACCAGACAAGGATGCCCCTTGTCACCACTGCTTTTTGCAATTGCCATTGAGCCACTGGCAATTCACTGTCGAAATGTGTGTTAGATAAAGAAGACTATCAGTGAAGGACTGGAACATAAAGTTTCTCTGCATGCAGATGATATGGTATTGTATATGTATATCAGATCCACAAAATATTGTGCCTGCAGTCCTAACAGCACTAATAGGATTTCAAAAGATTTCTGATCTCAGAATCAATTTCAATAAAAGTATGCTCTTCCCAGTGAATTCTCAAGCATGCAATATTAGATTGGACACCTTCCCTTTTATCATTGCAAATCAGTTTAAATACCTAGGGGTAAACATCACAAGTAAACATAAAGCTCTTTATCAACAAAATGTTGCCGTCTGTATGGAAAAAATTAAGCAAGACTTGCATAGATGGTGAACCCTTCATCTCATTTTAGCTGGAAAAATTAACATTGTTAAGATGAATATCCTTCATACGCTTCTCTTTTTATTTCAAAACATTCTAAAATACATCAATAGATCTTATTTTAAGAAATTAGATTCAACCATAACCTAATTTTTCTGGAATTCAAAACATCCACTTATCCAAAGGGTGAACCTACAAAGGCCTAAAGTGGAAGGCGGCATGGCTCCACCTAACTTTCAGTTTTATTACTGGGCAGCAAATATACAAGCTATAAAAACACAGACATGAACACAAATAGATGAACATACACAGGCTTGGTCCGCAATAGAAATAAAATTTTGCAGTACTACTTTATATTCCTTGCTTTGCACCCCAATAAATACAAGTTATCACCAATATACTAACAGCCCAATTGTGCTTCACTCACTCAGATTTTGGAACCAATGTAGGAAGTATTTTAAGATAGAGAAGCTTTTATCTGTGGCACCTCTGCACAAGGACCACCATTTTCCACCCTCTCAAACATATGCAGTTTTTAATGTCTGGAAAACATTTGGGATTAATTCACTTAGAGATCTTAGAGATCTGTACATAGGCAATGTCTTTGCATCCTACGAACAATTACACTCCAAATTTAACTTTACAGCAACACATTTCTTTCACTACCTTCAAATTAGAAACTTTGTTAAACAAAACCTGCCTCACCTTCCACGCACTCGGCTAAAAACCTGTGGGGATTGTGCCTTTCAGTCTGTAGCACCAAGACAATGGAATAACCTGCCCTATAGTCTGCGTGTAGCTGAGTCTGTTGATTCTTTAAAAAAACAACTGAAAACATTTCTTTTTAAACAGCCTTTTCATCAGTGCTGAATTGTTCCTGTTTGTTTATTTATTATTTTTATTGGTTTTGTTTATGTTTTGTTTTAACTGTTGTATTTGTACCGTATCTGCCGTTCAGCGCTCTGTGACCTTTTGTCTGTGAAGGCCTCTATATAAATAAACTACTACTACTACTACTACTACTACTACTACTACCTCTATGCCGGGAAAAAATATTGATCAGTCTATGTCTGAGGACATAGACAGCATTTCCGTAATATATAAAACCAGTTTACAGTCCCTTCCTTTCAAAGATCCAAGAGTACAGTGGGAAAATGATCTCTCACTCAACATCTCAGAAAGGGAGTGGAAAGTAGCAATGCACAGAATTCACTCAAGCTCTATATGCGCAAAGCATACAGTTATTTAACTCAAAATTATATATCGAGCACATCTCTCTCTTGCTTAAAATTGTCCAAATTGTTTCCAGGGCAAGGTCCAACCTGTGAACACTGCAAACAAGTATCGGCCTCACTGGGCTACATGTTTTGGGCGTGCACCAAATTAATGTTCTGGACCAAAATCTTTAAATGCTTTTCTGACTGCCTTGGTGTCACAATCCCTCCTAATCCACTGTGTTTGGGGTACTCCCAGATGGGCTTAAAGTGGAGAAGGACAAACAAATTGTAATTGCCTTTACTACAGTATTGGCATGTAGACTTATCTTGGTCAACTGGAAGAATCCTAACTCTCCTATTCTAAGTCAGTGGGTATGTTATATACTGTTTCAAACTGGAAAATATCAAATTCGCACTTCGAGGATTTGTGCAAAACGTTTTCAAAATCTGGCAGGATCTAATCAATAACATTTTAGAATAAGCATTTAAATTGAGGAAGCAGGTTCTCTCCCCTTTTACTCCATTTATCTTTATTCATTTATTAATTTATCTATTTACTTATTTTTACCAGCTTTTAGTTTTACTCTGCTGGCCTAGCTCTCTTTCTCAGGGGTGGGGGTTGATTTGTTTCAAATCTTTTTTTTTTGTAAAACTTGAGTTATTTGTATGTGATGCTATTTGATTTTAATATAACAAAAAAAAAGTTGACAGTCTTTACCGAAATTTACCAATTTGTCATTGAGCTGCTCTGTTACAGCTTGCACTGCCATGATCCGATAATACTACTTTGCAACATGCAGAATGCATTGGGTAAGAAGGTTGTGTGTGCGTGCGTGTGTGTGTGTGTGTGTGTGTGTGTGTTGGGTCTTTATCATATGTACTAACAACTAGATAAAAAAAAAAGAAAACTACCTTTCTATGCATAAGATACCTGTGAATGCTGGGTTGTTTTTCTCTTTTTCATGGAATGTTTTAAGAGATTTGTCCCATTTTTAGCAAACACTGCCTTGGCACTAATCCACTTACTGCAAAAGCAAACTGTATAGAGGAGTGCAGCAGTAATCTGCCTTGCATCCTGTCAATGCATGCTCAGTTGTGTGGCATGGGAAATGGTTATAAATTCTCATTATTTATGTAATTTTATAGAAGCAACGGAGGAAGAGAATTTTAGAGTGGAGCCCTGCCACTAAACTTCCTATTTGTGGGAAAACACTGCTTTTCAGTTTTACATTTTTAATGATGCCCTTATGTATTCATTTTGGTCATTTCTTTACTTTTGTGTTTTGGGATGTTTTTTTGAGCACAGGTCACAATGTCTCCAAAGTAACACCACATATGTAGTTGCTGAGGTCTTACCATTTTGTCTTTTTTACATTAATCATTCCCATAAAGTCTGCTTTTTGCAGTTTATAATTATTTGTTTTGTTGGATATTTTTATGTTTCAAAGACTATTTCAAATTTTGCCATGTTGGTGATTACTGTAATTTAAAGTATCCAATAACTTCTACTTTTGTTATTTTGTCCTTGTTGTTCGAAAGATGTAATTTAGATAGGAATTACCGCATGTGGACTTGAAAAAAACTCCTTTTAGCACAATTTTTGCTTTCTTTGTTGTTTTCATGATAGTGACTTCCCAATCAATGTTTGGAAAGTTAAAGTCCCTCATGATAACTACTAGGCATGTCACAAGAACTGATACTTCAGTAATAAGTCGATATCACATTTCTGCAAAAGCAGTGTTACCTGCTTTTTTTTTTTTTTTTTTTAACAGTAATGGTAGTACTCATGCATGATTGCAAGTAGACAACATACTTCAGGAGGTTCAATGACATGTGATGGAAATGTGAGGGAAACACTACATTTGGAAATGGCTTACAGTGCTGATGATACAGAAATGTATATAATGACACTGACAAGTTTCATCAGTTTGAGGATGAATTACCTTTGTGCCAGCTGCAGAGGAGCCTATAAAATGGAAAGCCTGCCACAGTCTAGTACGGAAACAATGAAGTATTTTTTTAAGGATATCAAGTGAACTAGGAGTATGATAAAAAGAGAGAAAATTCATTTGGCACTCAGCACTGGCACTATAGTATAAACAAACAAAAAAAAAAAAAAGCAAAAGTCATATCTGAAAGTGCTTTCTGTTCGATGCTGGAAAATTTCAGTGCACTATTCTGGCAATTGTGCTTATTATTACAAAAAACACAGTTTTGTTGTTGACACTTTTATTTCATTTTGGAGTTAGTTCAGAAGAAGATTTGTGCATACCTTGTGAGAACAATAATTTTCCAGTTAAATGTGGGTTGTAATTGTTTAACGTATAGTGTCACAAATTTCTAAGAGGAGATGAAATGATGGTAAGTTTTTTTTTAATACCATGTCCTGCACAGTCCTGATAAAGAAATGGAGGCATCAAATTTATTATGTAATTGTAATGAACACGTCGACAGATGTCATCCTGCAAGCTTCCATCCATTTTGCAACCGGCTTATGGATTTCAGGGCTGAAGGGAAACCTCACATACATCCAAAATTGTGAATATAGGACTATGAGCTACTAGCTACTAAAATAGGACTATGAGCTACAGCTTGTAGCAAGTAAAAACCAGGCAATTTTAAAACCTGATTATTTGTTTGTCTTGTTTACACTGGTAATGAAATGAGCTGCTCCTTTTTTTATTACCAAAATACAATGTGCTTAGTGTTTCAGAGCTTCATAGCGTAGAGAATATTTATCTGTTAAAAAGACATGTTAACAGAAACACACAATTGCCGAAAAACACAGTAAGAAGGACAGGCAAACATCATACTACATGGCTAAGTTTTGCTTTTGAAGGCAAACTAATGTTCCTTAATATAATTCCTAAAATTTGACAAAAGTATTAAAAGCACATGCCATATTTTTGAATGATATTTTGGCAAACGTAATGCATGTATCTCATTTACAGTGAATCCACTACAGGAAATGTCAGTTGTTAGTTTTATAATTCTGGATTAGTACCCGACATATGTAATAACAAAGTTTAATCACTCATTTACAGCATAATAATTTGAAACCTGCACAACAAAACTGTTTTACTAGAGTTCCGAAATAATGGAATAATGTAATATAAAACTGACAATTTTGATTTCACACAGGGAGCTTTAAATTTATGACAAATGTTAAAAAGAGGGAAAGATTTGGATAATTAAAACACCAGAAGTTTGTGACATTTGAAATATGAATCAATTTGACGGTAAATATTACTAAGTAAGTAAGTCTTACATTGCCAAAAGTTACAAACCTTAGCAAAGTGATTCTGTAACAAACTAGATTTTAAAAGCGCTTTGTAATAAAAACAGCTTTAAAGATCTTGGTTAAATGAAAATGGTGGCCGAAGGCGGGGACCTTGGCGGTCTGATCCTCGGCTACAGAAACTGGCTCTTGGGACGTGGAATGTCACCTCTCTGAAGGGGAAGGAGCCTGAGCTAGTGCGCGAGGTCGAGAGGTTCCGGCTAGATATAGTCGGACTCACCTCGACGCACAGCTTGGACTCTGGAACCAATCTCCTTGAGAGGGGCTGGACTCTCTACCACTCTGGAGTTGCCCCCGGTGAGAGGCGCCGAGCAGGTGTGGGCATACTTATTGCCCCCCAACTCGGAGCCTGTGCATTGGGGTTTACCCCGGTGGATGAGAGGGTGGCCTCCCTCCGCCTTCGGGTGGGGGGAAGGGTCCTGACTGTTGTTTGTGCGTATGCGCCGAACAGCAGTTTGGAGTATCCACCCTTTTTGGAGTCTCTGGAGGGGTTGCTAGAGGGCATACCTTCTGGGGATTCCCTCGTTTTGCTGGGAGACTTCAATGCTCACGTGGGCAATGACAGTGAGACCTGGAAGGGCGTGATTGGGAGGAATGGCCCCCCCGATCTGAACCCGAGCGGTGTTTTGTTATTGGACTTCTGTGCTCGTCATGGATTGTCCATAACGAACACCATGTTCAAGCATAAGGGTGTTCATATGTGCACTTGGCACCAGGACACCCTAGGCCTCAGGTCGATGATCGACTTTGTGGTCGTGTCGTCGGACTTGCGGCCATATGTCTTGGACACTCGGGTGAAGAGAGGGGCGGAGCTGTCAACTGATCACCACCTGGTGGTGAGTTGGCTTCGATGGTGGGGGAAGATGCCGGTCAGACCTGGTAGGCCCAAACGTGTTGTGAGGGTCTCCTGGGAACGGCTGGCAGAGTCCCCTGTCAGAAGTAGCTTCAACTCCCACCTCCGGCAGAACTTCAACCACGTCCCGAGGGAGGTGGGGGACATTGAGTCCGAATGGGCCATGTTCCGTGCCTCTATTGTTGAGGCGGCTGACCGGAGCTGTGGCCGCAAGGTGGTCGGTGCCAGTCGTGGCGGCAATCCCCGAACCCGTTGGTGGACACCGGCGGTGAGGGATGCCGTCAAGCTGAAGAAGGAGTCCTATAGGACTTTTTTGTCCTGTGGGTCTCTGGAGGCAGCTGATAGGTACCGACAGACCAAGCGGAACGCGGCTTCGGTTGTTGCTGAGGCAAAAACTCGGGCATGGGAGGAGTTTGGAGAGGCCATGGAGAACGACTTTCGGACGGCTTCGAGGAGATTCTGGTCCACCGTCCGGCGTCTCAGGAGGGGGAAGCAGTGCAGTGTCAACACCGTATATGGTGGGGATGGTGCGCTGCTGACCTCGACTCGGGACGTTGTGGGTCGGTGGGAGGAGTACTTCGAAGACCTCCTCAATCCCACTAACATGCCTTCCAATGAGGAAGCAGAGCCAGGGGACTCTGAGGTGGGCTCTCCCATCTCTGGGACTGAAGTCACCGAGGTGGTCAAAAAACTCCTTGGTGGCAGGGCCCCGGGGGTGGATGAGATACGCCCGGAGTTCCTTAAGGCTCTGGATGTTGTAGGACTGTCTTGGTTGACACGTCTCTGCAACATCGCATGGACATCGGGGACAGTGCCTCTGGATTGGCAGACCGGGGTGGTGGTCCCCCTCTTTAAAAAGGGGGACCGGAGGGTGTGTTCCAACTATAGAGGGATCACACTCCTCAGCCTCCCTGGAAAAGTCTATTCGGGGGTTCTGGAGAGGAGGGTCCGTCGGATAGTCGAACCTCGGATTCAGGAGGAACAGTGTGGTTTTCGTCCTGGTCGCGGAACAGTGGACCAGCTCTACACCCTTAGCAGAGTCCTGGAGGGTACATGGGAGTTTGCCCGACCGGTCTACATGTGTTTTGTGGACTTGGAAAAGGCATTCGACCGTGTCCCTCGGGGAGTCCTGTGGGGGGTGCTCCGGGAGTATGGGGTACCGGACCCCCTGATAAGAGCTGTTCGGTCTCTGTACAACCGGTGTCAGAGCTTGGTCCGCATTGCCGGCAGTAAGTCGAGCCCGTTTCCAGTGAGAGTTGGACTCCGCCAGGGCTGCCCTTTGTCACCGATTCTGTTCATAACTTTTATGGACAGAATTTCTAGGCGCAGCCAGGGTGTTGAAGGGGTCCGGTTTGGTGGACTCAGGATTGGGTCACTGCTTTTTGCAGATGATGTTGTCCTGTTTGCTTCATCAGGCCGTGATCTTCAGCTCTCTCTGGATCGGTTCGCAGCTGAGTGTGAAGCGGCTGAGATGAGAATCAGCACCTCCAAATCCGAGAGCATGGTCCTCAGCCGGAAAAGGGTGGAGTGCCCTCTCAGGGTTGGGGGAGAGATCCTGCCCCAAGTGGAGGAGTTCAAGTATCTCGGGGTCTTGTTCACGAGTGAGGGAAGAATGGAGCGTGAGATCGACAGGCGGATCGGTGCGGCATCCGCAGTGATGCGGGCTCTGCATCGGTCTGTCGTGGTGAAGAAGGAGCTGAGCCGTAAGGCAAAGCTCTCAATTTACCAGTCGATCTACGTTCCTACCCTCACCTATGGTCATGAGCTATGGGTAGTGACCGAAAGAACGAGATCGCGAATACAAGCGGCTGAAATGAGTTTCCTCCGCAGGGTGTCTGGGCTTTCCCTTAAAGATAGGGTGAGAAGCTCAGTCATCCGGGAGGGGCTCAGAGTAGAGCCGCTGCTCCTCCGCATCGAGAGGAGTCAGATGAGGTGGCTCGGGCATCTGATCAGGATGCCTCCTGGACGCCTCCCTGGTGAGGTGTTCCGGGCACGTCCAACCGGGAGGAGGCCCCGGGGAAGACCCAGGACACGCTGGAGGGACTATGTCTCCCGGCTGGCCTGGGAACGCCTTGGGATTCTCCCGGAAGAGCTGGAAGAAGTGGCCGGGGAGAGGGAAGTCTGGGCCTCTCTGCTTAAGCTGCTGCCCCCGCGACCCGACCTCGGATAAGCGGAAGAGGATGGATGGATGGATGGATGGTTAAATGAAAATATACTGAATTATCTTGGAATTCAGTAATTCAACAGTACATATATAATAATTTTTTTTATTTTTATTTTTAACATTGATTTTAAGCATTTTTTCAATTACAGGAAAAAAATGTCACAGAATAAATTTAGTTATGTTCACATAGTAAGATAAATGAAATAGTCCATCCTGATACTATTCTTTAGAAACCCTATGCTAAAATCCCCCAAGATTATAACATTCTTCTTACTTGCCGTTATAAAGGTATGGGTGAAATCCCCATACCTATTACAAATTAAATTCAAGGTCTGTATGTATTTTGATATAAATGAATTCCAATACTAGTTTACTTAAAAGATATAACTGTATTTAATTAGTGGATATAGCATTATTTTAAAGCTGCTGTTATTATTAGAATGTATGTATTTTACATTCTATTACAGAAAAAGGCACTATATTGTTCTCTTGAATAATGGAGATACTTTTAATAAAACAAAAGGGAATTCTGCTTTTTGTATGGTATCAAGTAAACTATTGTCAAATTTCACTGATACCGGTATCAAATTCAGAAATTCTGGTATCGTGACATCCCTAATCACTACATCTTCTTTACTGCACATATGTCTTATTTGAATGAATAATACGATTTTGCATAAAATATAAGAATTTGGTGTCTCGTGGCAAACTTCACTCATCAAACCTCTGGATTTTTCCTTAAAATAGTAGCTTAACCAACAATGTTTCTGCCAATGTTTCATTCTTCTGTCTTGATTTTGTGGACAGAATATTATTTTTAAGATATAGTGCCACACTGCCACCTTTCCTTCCATGTCTGTCTTTCCTGAAGCATGCATAGCCACTAACATGGTATTCTTCTGCATCATTCTGTTATAACGACTCAATTATCTGTAGTTTTCATAGTCTTAGGCCGGTACTATTGTCTTAATAGACAAGTGCTGGATGATTAGCTGAACAGTGGAAAATGGAGTCTGGAGTTTTGTTTATGTCTTTAGTCCTGGCTTGATTATTCCTACTGTTGAAAATAATGTGTATATGTGTAATATTAATATATATTTATTATTTATGTTCAGCATTATATTTTGTCTTTATGCTTCTCCTTATTTTTTTAATATTCTATAATTATTGTATAGTGTGATTAGCACTTAAGTGGAAGTGTGTCTAATAAGAATGAACTGAATTATTGCATTCAATTAATACTTGTGTGTTTTTAAAACAGAATTTATTAAAATTGTATAAATATATTGAAGTTTATATATTTATGTATATATTGCATGGTATTTTTGTATACAGTGTTGTTTAAGGCATTAGAATTTAGATGTAAGTTTTAAGAAATGATCTACAGTGCATCCGGAAAGTATTCACAGTGCATCACTTTTTCCACATTTTGTTATGTTACAGCCTTATTCCAAAATGGATTAAATTCATTTTTTTCCTCAGAATTCTACACACAACACCCCATAATGACAACATGAAAAAAGTTTACTTGAGGTTTTTGCAAATTTATTAAAAATAAAAAAACTGACAAATCACATGTACATAAGTATTCACAGCCTTTGCTCAATACTTTGTCGATGCACCTTTGGCAGCAATTACAGCCTCAAGTCTTTTTGAATATGATGCCACAAGCTTGGTACACCTATCCTTGGCCAGTTTCGCCCATTCCTCTTTGCAGGACCTCTCAAGCTCCATCAGGTTGGATGGGAAGCATTGGTGCACAGCCATTTTAAGATCTCTCTAGAGATGTTCAATCGGATTAAAGTCTGGGCTCTGGCTGGGCCACTCAAGGACATTCACAGAGTTGTCCTGAAGCCACTCCTTTGATATCTTAGCTGTGTGCTTAGGGTCGTTGTCCTGCTAAGAGATGAACCGTAGCCCCAGTCTGAGGTCAAGAGTGCTCTGGTGCAGGTTTTCATCCAGGATGTCTCTGTACATTGCTGCAGTCATCTTTCCCTTTATCCTGACTAGTCTCCCAGTTCCTGCCGCTAAAAAACATCCCCACAGCATGATGCTGCCACCACCATGCTTCACTGTAGGGATGGTATTGGCCTGGTGATGAGCGGTGCCTGGTTTCCTCCAAACGTGACGCCTGGCATTCACACCAAAGAGTTCAATCTTTGTCACATCAGACTAGAGAATTTTGTTTCTCATGGTCTGAGAGTCCTTCAGGTGCCTTTTGGCAAACTCCAGGCGGGCTGCCATGTGCCTTTTACTAAGGAGTGGCTTCCGTCTGGCCACTCTACCATACAGGCCTGATTGGTGGATTGCTGCAGAGATGGTTGTCCTTCTGGAAGGTTCTCCTCTCTCCACAGAGGACCTCTGGAGCTCTGACAAAGTGACCATCGGGTTCTTGGTCACCTCCCTAACTAAGGCCCTTCTCCCCCGATCGCTCAGTTTATAGATGGCCGGCCAGCTCTAGGAAGAGTCTTGGTGGTTTTGAACTTCTTCCACTTACGGAAGATGGAGGCCACTGTGCTCAATGGGACCTTCAAAGCAGCAGAAATTTTTCTGTAACCTTCCCCAGATTTGTGCCTCGAGGCAATCCTGTCTCGGAGGTCTACAGACAATTCCTTTGACTTCATGCTTGGTTTGTGCTCTGACATGAACTGTCAACTGTGGGACCTTATATAGACAGGTGTGTGCCTTTCCAAATCATGTCCAATCAACTGAATTTACCACAGGTGGACTCCAATTAAGCTGCAGAAACATCTCAAGGATGATCAGGGGAAACAGGATGCACCTGAGCTCAATTTTGATCTTCATGGCAAAGGCTGTGAATACTTTTGTACATGTGCTTTCTCAATTTTTTTAGTTTTAATAAATTTGCAAAAACCTCAAGTAAACTTTTTCACATTGTCATTATGGGGTGTTGTGTGTAGAATTCCGAGGAAAAAAATGAATTTAATCCATTTTGGAATAAGGCTGTAACATAACAAAATGTGGAAAAAGTGATGCGCTGTGAATACTTTCTGGATGCACTGTAACAGCAGTTTCAATAAACCTGAATTGATACAGACTTACACTAAAAATGTATAAAAGCATGGACACTTCAGCTTTTGTAACTGAATATCTAAGCAGTCATGTTTAATGGTGTAAGAGAGTGGATTCATATTTTTTAATAAATTGCACACGTTTTTGTCACTAACACATTTGCTATATTTGCTTTATGCACAGTGAGCAATGATGCACTGATTCTGATTTCAGAACTGCTCAAGCTTTTTGTCATGGGTGAGTGAATGTTTAAACTATGATTATTTTAAAGCTTAATTGTTATTATTTCATGTATAAAATTGTTTACCTTTTTGTTTTCCAGTATATAGTATGATTTAGAGCTAACGTTGTAAAGATCAAATCATATTTCATATTTTGTCTCTTGAAGAAAAATTAGAACTGTATGAAATTTGATGTGAGAATTAAAGCATATATTTGTTTATTTGGTCACTGCATTGCCAGAATTATTGAAGAAGAAGTAACTATAAAGCAGCTGTGTAAGGATGAATTCTTAACAGTAGAAACATTTTAAGGGTAGTATTCTAATTTATATATGACTGGAAAAATGATTATTACAGTGACTCAATAATTGCTAAAATTAAGACTGCAAACAGCTTAAACTATGTTATAAGAAAAATTTTTGGCTAGGATTCCTAAAGCTGTTTTTTTAAACTTTTAGTATCATGGCGACCAAAGTCAATGTATGGCATTATCAAGTGTAAAGCAGGAGCCAATCCTGCTTAGGGCTCCAGAACATCTTAGGTTATGAACACATACTCACAAACCTGGGTCATTTAGGTCTGTGAAACTAACATGGATGTCATTATGATGTAAGTGAAATACTGAAGTACCTGGAGAAAAGCCTATGCAGGTAAAGAGAGAACATGTCCACCTAGCCTTCAACAATGGCCAGATTTGAGCCAAGTCTCCTAGGGCCTCAAATATAAAGCTTGCTTCTACTCAGAAACAAGTGTAAGCCATTTCTTAATGGCTTTCTTAAATTTGCATTTCTTAATGCAAAAGTTGGGAGTTATAAAACACAAACTTGGCATGACAATTGGATTAGCATTACCATCTATAAGTTCTATGCAGACCTTGTTGGTGTTGACATTTTAGCAAATCCAGGCAGCAGGTCAATAACGTGAACAGAAAATTGTTTCATTGTGCATTTTAGTGACACATCAGTGTCCATCCATTTTATAAACCCACTTTGTCCTGAGCAGGGTCCTATTACAGTTAACTGACATGTTCTCTCAGTATAGCCGTCTTCAATGTTGGTAATACTGCTAATGTGGTCCTGCAGATTTCCTTTACATAGCTTGCTCAGTAGTCTCCTTACTTCTTCAGTTATGGACAGCCCATACTGGTGGTCAGAGGTGGACTTGTCACTGGCCATTCCAGTTGTCATGGTAGGAGTTGTTGATAAAGTAGGGATGGTGTGGAGTGGCTGGTCATTGGAAGAAGGCAGCGGTGGGAGGAAAAAATCTACTGTATTAAGAAATTCGGTTAGGGCATTCTTTGTCCATATTCATTTCTAGCAACTAAGCCTTGGATTGCTTTAGTCCAGTATTTATGTCCAGTCCTTTCTAGACATCATTCATGTTATTAAGGCTATTTGATTAAATAAAGTAATCATGGAGTTATCTGGCCAACAATGTTAGCAACACACATTTGAGTATCAAATTACATATTAGTGTATATTGCTTGAATAAAATTGCTTTATGTTTACAAAAGAAAATTAATTCTGTAATGGTGCCTTTTAACGCAATGTGTATGCTGCTTAAATTGGGAAAATTAGCAGTCCATGTAAATTCACTTGATCTCAACTTGCTTACCCTGATGGTAAGGAAATTGGATGTATCTGGGTAACATCGTAATTATTCAATCCCATACAGATAGCATACAACCCCAATTCCAATGAAGTTGGGGCGTTGTGTAAAATGTAAATAAAACAATGATTTGCAAATCCTTTTCAACCTATATTCAATTGAATACACTATGAAGACAAGATATCTAATGTTCAAACTGATAAACTTTATTGTTGTTTTGCAAATCTTCACTCATTTTGAGTTTGATGCCTCCAACATGTTCCAAAAAAGCTGGGACAGGGGCAGTAAAAGACTGGGAAAGTTAAGGAATGTTCAAAAAACAAATGTTTTGAACATTCTACAGGTGAACAGGTTAATTGGAAGCAGGTGTTTGTCATGATTGGGTATAAAAGGAGCATCCCCGAAAGGTTCAGTCGTTCACAAGCAAGGATGGGGCGAGGTTCACCACTTTGTGAACAACTGTGTGGGCAAATAGTCCAGCAGTTTAAGAACAACGTTTCTCAACGTACAATTGCAAGGAATCTAGGGATTTGATCATCTACTGTCCATAATATCATCAAAAGATTCAGAGAATCTGGGGAAATCTTTGCACTTAAGCGGCAAGGCCGAATACCAACACTGGATGCCCGTGACCTTCGATCCCTCAGGCGGCACTGCATTAAAAACCAACATCATTCTGTAAGGATATTACCACGTGGGTTCAGGAATACTTCAGAAAACCATTGTCAGTTAACACAGTTCGTCGCTACATCTACAAGTGCAAGTTAAAACTCTACCACGCAACACAAAAGCCATATATCAACAACACCCAGAAATGCCGCCAGCTTCTCTGGGCCCGAGCTCATCTGAGATGGACTGACACAAAGTGGAAAAGTGTGCTGTGGTCTGACGAGTCCACATTTCAAATTGTTTTTGGAAATCATGGACGTCGTGTCCTCCGGGCCAAAGAGGAAAAGGACCATCCGGATTGTTATCGGCGCAAAGTTCAAAAGCCAGCATCTGTGATGGTATGGGGGTGTGTTAGTGGTTTTGGAGCAACATATGCTGCCATCCAAGCAATGTCTTTTTCAAAGATGTCCCTGCTTATTTCAGCAGGACAATGCGAAGCCACATTCTGCATGTGTTACAACAGAGTGGCTTCGTAGTAAAAGAGTGCGGGTACTAGACTGGCCTGCCTGCAGTCCAGACCTGTCTCCCATTGAAAATGTGTGGCGCATTATGAAGCACAAAATACAACAACGGAGACCCCGGACTGTTGAGCAACTGAAGTTGTACATCAAGCAAGAATGGGAAAGAATTCCACCTACACAGCTTCAACAATTAGTGTCCTCAGTTCCCTAACGTTTATTGAGTGTTGTTAAAAGGAAAGGTGATATAACACAGTGGTAAACATGCCCCTGTCCCAGCTTTTTTGGAATGTGTTGCAGGCATCAAATTCAAAATGAGTAAAGCTTTGCAAAACAACAATAAAGTTTATCAGTTTGAACATTCAATATCTTGTTTTTGTAGTGTATTCAATGGAATATAGGTTGAAAAGGATTTACAAATCATTATATTCTGTTTTTATTTACGTTTTACACAACGTCCCAACTTCATTGGAATTGGGGTTGTAATACAGTTTGGGGATGACTGAGATTCTTGACAATTCAGCCAGTTCACATTGAAAAGCTACCTCCGGCAAATACCCAACAGCAGCATCTAATTCACTTCTTAATGACATATTTACATTAAATGTGGCTTTAATAATTGATGAATAAATGTACTTTATTTGAGGCTTATTTTAGTAACAGTGCATCTGTTGTGGATGCCAACTCCGCCTATGTCAGTAATACTTCAAACTCTCATTCACTGAAGTTAAATTTCCTATTTTCTCTCATGGTTTGTCTTAAAGCCATCAACTACAAATGTATAATATGATTAGACCATGAATATTCAAAAAAAGTTTTTTCAATCCGTATATGGTTATTGACGTAAGGTGACGAGGACTAGCTAAATGCTTGTGCACTCGTGCATAGTTTTAATTTGATTTATGATATGTAAAGGAACTTGGCTTGGCACATACAGTTTTATAAATCCAATTTTTCTGTGTACACTGTTTTAGCCTTTCAAGTGTAAGCTAAATTTTAGCATAGAATGTCATCTAGTTTGGTAAGCTGGGGAGACAAGGGAGAAAGATACGCTAGGCTGACATGAAGAACAAAAGAAGAAAAAGAACTCAATGTCTACATGCCATGTTGGTTTTAATTAATTATTTATTGATGGTTTTAACTCATGATGAGCACTGATGTCATTGATGATTTATTTATATGATGATGCTGCATTTGTGCACTTAGGGGTTTTGAACTCTTGGATTGTTAAATAAAGTACTAGACTTTTTGCACGTTGCTCTTGCTTGTTTGTGTCCTCATTTACCTAGCTCCTCCCTGTTATGTTACCAATGGTCCCAAGTGCATGGGCAGTTGTAACAGCTGGAGCTAACCTGGAATGTTAAAAGACCATCATATAGAAGTGCAAAAAAATATAAAACTTTAACCAGACTGGCTACATTAGGGAAACCCTCTAAAGTTGACGTGAGCTTATTGGAGTGCTCCATCCGTCAGCCCCATAGAGCGCTGTGACCAGTGCACTTTCCTGGTGATGTCCACTGATCTCTCTCTCTATGTCAGCCCCCATCTTTTCTCTGCAGTGACAGAGCAGCACTAAAATCCAACCATCCACAGTACAAATCCCACTCTTATAGTCAAATAGCTTATGGAAGAAGATGATACGCTGTGGCAACCCCTAACGGGAGCAGCTGAAAGAAAAAGATAGTCAATTAAATAGCTGTGGACTCACACCACAAACCATCTCTGTTCTCATTTATGCTTTGTTGAACTGCCAGTGGTGAGCTGTGAACCTGCATTTTTTGGATCAGAGGCAAACACTTTGCAGCGTGAGGTAAATGGAGACCTCCATCCATCAGCTGTGCAAAGCCCTCAGTGATGTGCTTCCCTGTTGACATGAGTAAAATTCCAAGCTGTGACAACCATTTAAAAAGGGATTAGAGCTAAATACTTTTTCAGGGCACTTTACATTTTGTAATAATTTATCTTATATTCACAAAAATGAAGATAAAAACTGAGATGACTTACTTATACACAGGACTTTTTTGTGGGAAAGAGATGTGATGAAAAACTCAAAATTCATGTTGGGAGACTGTGCTACATTTTAACAAAAAAATGAACATTGGAACAATCTAGACGAGAACAGGCCATTCAGCCCCACAAAGCTCACCAGTCCTATCCACTTATTTCTTCCAAAAAACATTGTCAGGTTTTGAAAGTCCCTAAAGTCTTACTGTCTACCACACTACTTAGTAGCTTATTCCAATTGTCTATCGTTCTTTGTATAAAGAAAAACTTCCTAATGTTTATGTGAAATTCACCCTTAACAAGTTTCCAACTGTGTCCCCGTGTATTTGATGAACGTATTTTAAAATAACAGTCTCGACCCACTGTACTAATTCCCTTCATAATTTGAAACACTTCAATCATGTCACCTCTTAATCTTCTTTTGCTTAAACTGAAAAGGCTCATCTATTTTAATCTATCTTCATAATTCATCCCCTGTAGCCATAGAATCAGCAGAGTCGCTCTTCTCTGGACGTTTTCTAGCGCTGCTATGTCCTTTTTGTTTCCTGGAGATCAAATCTGCACACAGTACTACAGATGTGACCTCACCAGTGCATTATAAAGCTTGAGCATAACCTCCTTGGACTTGTACTCCACACATCGTGCTATATAACCTATAATTCTGTTTTCCTTCTTAATTGCTTCTGATATCTGTCATGAAGTTGATAGCTCAGAGTCCACTATGACTCCTAAATCCATCCCATAAGGTGTACTCTCGATTTTCAGACCACCCATTGTGTATTCAAACCTAACATTTTTACTTCCTATGTGTAATGCTTTACATTTAGTGATATTAAATTTCATCTACCCAGGCCTGTATGCTACCAAAGTCCTTTTGTAATTATATAATGGATTGCAAATTATCTGGTAATCCACCTATCTTGGTATCATCAGCAAGCTTAACTAGCTTGTTACTTATATTCCTGTCAAAATCATTTATATATGTTAAAAATAGCAGCGGCCCTAGCACTGACCCCTCTGGAACACCACTCCTAACATTGGCCAATTCTGATAAGGTTCCTCGCAAAATCACCCTTTGCTTCCTGCATCTGAGCCAATTCTGCACCCATCTAAAAACCTCACCCTCAACTCCCACTTGATTTAGTTTGATGCCCAACCTCTCATGTGGCACCTTATCAAATGCTTTCTGAAAGTCAAGATAAATAATATCATATGCTCCACTTTGATCATATCCTTTTGTTGTAATTGTGACAGGCCACATCACTGATTAAATTCTGATATAGTTTTAGTAGTTATTTGTAACTGTATAATAAAAATGTAAGTAGTTGTTGAAGGTAAATTCACTTACCTGGTGTTTTTGACAGAGAAGTGCCCCAAAAAGGGTCAATACGGTGATTGTGTGAGAACTTCTTACCAGTAGAAGTGAATGAGCGATGTTTGGGTGCATGCCTGCTTCAGCATATGGAAGAATGTGAGTGAAAAGATATAATATATTCACCTGATTAGAGAGTGACTTGTGGTGAGCATCTGTGCATTTTCAATGATTGGTTTAGTCCAGGAGATATACTGGCCCGGTAGAAAGAGCTTACCATATGAAAGAGAAGAGCCACCATCAGAGGTTGTCTTTTGGCCATTGCCAGACATTTTGGTGACTTCTAAGCTCCTGACATTAGGAGGAGTGAGGAGTGTGGGGCATGCTTTATTATATAAATCCATTTATGATTTATAATACCTCCAACTGATTAGGGTTTTTGTGGTGTGCATTTTTTTTCTTTTGTTTCTGACTTTCACATTTTGATTTTTGATTGTTTTTCTTTGCATCAGTTGTGAACTGTGTTACCTGAAGGAGAAAGAACATTCTTTTTGTTTGTTTTTCTTTTTACTTTACTGTCTGATTGGGAGCTGCTATATATATTCACTTGCACCTATTTATTTTTTTTTGCTTGTTTCTAATTTTAATTTTAAAATGAACTGTGTTTAATAATTGCAGGACACTGCTTTATACAGTATATATATTTGGCACTTGCTTGAATAAACCAGGTGTTCTGTTTCTACAGGCAATATTTTGGCCTTGTTTGTCTCATACTCACCTACTGGTCTGTTCAGTTACAACTCCAGATGCCCAGAGCCTTAGGTCTATGCAAGGTTGCCTTTGCAAGGGGCATCACAGTAATGTGCACTAGTGCCTTGTATGCTTCAATCAGAATAGGCTTCAGAACATACAAATTACTTCAAGTCCTGGTTTTACTCCTGGCTGTTTCTAATTTTTTGATTTGTTTCTTACCGATTGTATATAGAGCCATATCCATCTTGCATCAGTTCAGTTCAGTTTATTTTTTTTATAACATTCTGCACTGATTTCACACTCAGAGCATTGAAACCATCTTAGTCATGTGGTAGAAGTCTTTGAATTGAGAAATAAGAGCACAACCTTAATGTTCCCTTTGAGGTAGTTAATTATAGTGACTTGTGATGAATTACCCTCCATCTACATGTTTTTACTACCACCTGCCTGAAGCTGCAGGGCTAGACCCTAGACCCACCAAGCTCAAACAGAATTAAATTTCTCAGAGAAGGGTACGTTGTGTTAATTGTTTTTATTGGCATACCTCTACGCTCTCTAATTATATGTCTTATTGCATATTGGTCATAGAGAATAAGGATATTTCTTTCTTTGGGTTGTACTAGTATATAAAGGAGAGCCTGAAAGTAAAATTAATGATACCAAAATTTTATACTTGTTTCATTTGTTTAGTGTGTAGTTTAATCACGTTTTTAGCATGTGAAGTCTGCATGTTAATTTTTCCCTCCAAGTGAACTTAAACCAATTCAAGGGACAATTGGAGTTGACAGTTTGAATGCTTTAGTTCATAATCAAGTCTAATTTAGAAGGGCACCTCAGCCAACGTCTAGTCTTCATGACACTTTCATCCAGCAGCAAACCTTTTTTAACTGATAGGGTTTATTGCATTTTGGTTTGGTAACATGATGCCAATAAGGTACGTGCAAAAAAACGAAGTTTTAACTGAAAAAAGTAGAGTTCCTTTCATCATTCTATTATTAATTTTAACATGTTATGACAATATTTACCATTTTTCTTTTACCATTTCTATCAGTGTGTTTTTTGAATGTTTCAGGATCTGCATATTTAACATAAGAGGGCACCAGAGACAATGTTTCATCTGGTTTTGAAGAATATGTTTGCTGTTAGATATATACAGAAGTCTAAAGGTTCTTTTCCCTGAAACATGTATAAGATGGCTAAATATAAAGACTGTTTTGTCACTTAAATTTTTAAAGAAGAAAGTGACTTCTGATTATAATAGATTTAAATGAAAAAAAGCGAATGCTTTCTTTTTTCAAACAATGTAAAGTTTGTGTGGCATTGATAAAAGTGCAGGGATTTACTGTTGCACTAGGGAAATTCAGAAGGACTAGAAAATGGCAAATATTTTCCTGTTATATTAAAAGGGTTATTGGGCAGATCCAAACAACTACAGCCCAGTAAGCTTACCGTGCATATAGGTAAAATAATGGTAAAAATTATTAAGTAAAAGATGGAACACATGGCAAGAACATGAGTTTTGGTGAGCAGTCAGCATGGGTTCTATGTGAAAGCGATAAAATGATGCAATCAAAGTAGTGCATATCTTGACTTTCAGAAAGCATTTGATAAGGTACCACATGAGAGGTTGGGCATCAAACTAAAAGGAGTGGGAATTCAGGGTGTAGTGTGCAAAATTGGCCCAGAGACAGGAAGCCTAGGGTTATGGTACGAGGAACCTTATCAGAATTGGGTTATGTTAAGAGTGGTGTCTCACAGGGGTCAGAGCTAGGACCTTTGCTATTTTTAATATGTATAAATGATTTGAATAGAAATATACATAACAGGCTGGTTACGTTTGCAGATGATACCAAGCTAGGTGGATTGACAGATAATCTTGAATTCATTAAATAATAACGCAGAGACTTGGACAGCATACACGCTTGGATAGATTTGTGGCAGGTGAAATTTTATTTAAGTAAATGTATTTACATTTACTTTCATTACTTTTTTAGAAAGTAAAAATATTACGTTTAAATCCTTAATGAATGATCTGATAAATGAAAGTACACCTTATTAGAAGAATTTAGGAAATATAGTGGACTCGTCACTATCAACCTCTAGACAGTATTCAGAAGCCATTAAGAAGGCTAAAAGAATGTTATGTTTTTTAGTTTGATGTGTAGAGTTAAAGTCAAAGGAGGTTATACTCAAGCTTTATAACAAACTGATTAGACCTTCTATTTTGTCTTCAGGCTGCAAAAAAGACATTGCAGTGATAGAAAAAGTCCAGCGAAGCGCGACTAGGCTAATTTCCAGCACTACAGGTGATGAGTTACAAGAAAAAATTAGAGTTTTCAGTTTAATTGAAAGAAGATCAAGTGGAGATGAAATTATGAAGGGAATCAGTAAAGTGGACTATTTCTTTAAAATGAGTTCAGAAAAAACACAGAGACACAGTTGGAAACTTTAAAGGTAACTTTTGCACAAATATTAGAAAGTTTTTCTTTACACAGTGAACCACAGTCACAAGTTACCAAGTAGTGTAATAGACAGTAGAATGTTAGGACCCTTCAAATCTAGACTTGATGTTATTTTGGAATTTTGGAATTAAGTGGATAGGACTGGCAAGCTGAATGGCCTGTTCTCATCTAGATTGTTTTAATGTTAAAAGCAAATGTCATGTTCTGTCTTTACTGAAGTATCAAGCACCCAAGATTTTGCTGTGAACAAGGCATTTTGACATTATAGGTTTGCAGTATATAAAGAAGACCATTTGCATCATTTAAACAGTTTTGTGGAACAGTTTGTTACAGAAACATTTTATTACCTCTTACTCAGAAATGTTGTCAATTTTAATACAGACATAGTGTGCTAGAAATATGAAGTATTTTTCAGTGTATGAGCTACAGCAAACTAAGTAAGCTCTCAAGGTTTCAGAAAGTTTCAGTAATGTGACTGTATTATCGTTTAAAACCATAAGCTGGAAGCAGTGAAATCTTGAAGTGGCACTGGGAACATTTGGGCAGCTACCAGAAAAGACTCCCTTCCAAATCCTGGTCAAGGCTCAGCACTGATCATTTTCTAGTTATAGAATTTAAGCTGAAACCTGTTTAGACTTCTGTTGATTTTTAAATAGTTGGTATACTATGGTTTGTGAACATACGTATTTTTCAGGTTTACATCAACACAGAGAAAATTCAAAATAAGGTTTGACAGTAGAAAATAGAAGAAGTAATAATACATTTTAATTGTACTATTCAAGGTGCTTAAGGACATGTTACAATATAAACCATAAAAGTGCATAACTGTAGACAGTAATAATACTGTAGCTAAATATCTTAATGTGTGTGTGCTGATATTATAAAGTTTATGTTCTATGCTTTATAAAAATTCACTATGTAGCCGGGCTATATAAAATGTCAGAAATATCTCTTCTCTATTTATACGTTTTGTACCTAATATAACGTTTCACTTTTACAAAACTGTTTAAATTTACCTGAAAGAGTTTTTCCCCTCTCAATGTAGTAGTAGTTGTTGCAGTTGTAGTATTTAACCCTTTCATGAAAGTGAGAATTTTCAGTTGTCTTGTCATCTGGTTCTGGCATATATAATCTGAAAAGGACTATGCATTTCAGTCACAAAAAACAGAGAATCGTCTGCAGACATCTGAATTGCAATCTTCTTCACAAACCTCTCACAGTCATCCACCAAAAAAGAAAATTCCATGATCACCTCTGATCTAGTTACACTCGACAGCAAAGTATTTTGGACATTTCTCCCTTCACTTCCCACAGCTGTCAGTTTGCTTTCTGGGCTCATCAGTGAGAGTAATTTGGTTTACTTTTTAAGAATAGACCCAAAGGACTTGCTGACTTTTATCCATTTTTCATTTTTAGTAGTAACTGTAGTGTATATTTAGACTTTGTGTGGGTGTGTGTATTTTGTTTTTTTATTTGTTTTGTAAAAATATTATATGTATCTTAGTTAAGGCACATGATCCCAGTCTCCTCCTTGTCCTTAGTTAAAGCAAAGGAAGTAGCTGAATTTCTTTCCTTATCACTGTACATACAGTATTTACAGTACATTTACTTTGGAATTGGTTAATTATAGTTGTATTAAACACTCCATGTATTCACTTTACCTTTACAAAACACTTATTTTGACTAGTGCCCCAAACAGGCACTAAACCACTCCCCCAACTGTGCTGTGTGCTGAAACTCTGCTAAAACAGGTAGGAATTGGCTGGCCGCTGTTAGTTCAACTGCAACTTTGCAGGCTAATGGCATATCGTGTCTGTCACCCGATGGTTGAAATGGGAATAATTTAAAACCAGTTACTGACGTGGCCGTGTACTTACTTTCTGTATTCTCTCCTCCAGAATTAACCTGCTTGATGAAGGAGGCTATCTGTTCTTTTAATCTGAAGAAGGGAGCTAATGTAGGATGACTGTTAACATCACTGCTTGCTTGCTGTATTCAAGTAAAGGTGTGACAGCTCCCTGCTGGTTAAATGTATATCTATCTATCTGTCTATCCGTCTGTCTGTCTATCTGTCTATCTAAATGCTTAAGGTTTTTACATCAACAAAGCTGATTTTTTCAGAAACAGAGTTCAAGAAATTATGCTATTTGAATACTTTTTTAGCTGAAACAATGCAGAAAAATACCAGTATCTGAAATGCATTAACATTAGGACAAGCAGTGGGTACATAATGAATTGACAAAGATCCAAAAGAAAAAAGAACAGTTGTGTAAGACTAATAATAACTCGGTTCTAGCCATAGTACGTATAGAACTGGTTGTTAACGGGTTCCCTTTTAAAAATTAACAATGATGTTTCAGAATTTAATGAATGTTTTGCCTCGTGGTGATAAGGCATGCAAGGTCCACTTTTGACTTTTCCCTTACAAACTTGCCACCTACAAACCTGGGCAGAGGAGCAGGCTTTTCTTCTGATGCAACAAGCCCTTAAAAGTGGGTCACTCTTTCTTTTTTCTAAAAGTGAAGTTCACCTTTATCTTAGAAGGATGCATCAAACTAATAAAAGCTCTTACAATTCTGGAGAGCCCTCACTGTCCTACTGCAGACTCAGCATGCAGCATCATGGAGGATCTGGGCTCCAACCTGATGAATGGAATTGCAAAATAAGGTTCAGTTGTGCTAGTGTGCTGTTTCATTAAAAGGAATGTAAAGTGCCAGTTCATTATTGTTTGTTTTGTTGAAGCCGTTACTACTTTCTTACAGTAAAAAAAAAAAGTAAAAATCCTAAAGTCCAAATCAATGAAAAAATAAAATGGTGAAAATGGAAAATCAAAAAAATATAAAACGGAATTTGTGAAAAAATAAAACGGATTTCATAGGGCCTTAGACAATGGCTGAGGAGTTTTTAACAACAGACACGCTAGGTCTGACAGTTTCTACTGCATTTGAGGAATACCTCAATGAGAAGTCCATAACTATGGATAGCACAATTGCCTGTGCTGCTGATGATGCCACCTCCATGGTTGGCTGTTACTGTGGGTTCACCGCATTAATTTAAGAGAGCATGCCACATGTCCTCACAGGTCTCTGTGTTCTTTCACATCTTGTGGCAAAAACATAAGTCCTGTACTTTGTGAATCCCTGCATTTCACCACTAATGCAAATGCCCTGAATAACCTTCTCTTCAGACAATTGTGCAGCAACAATGCCGAGACATTTTAGTTTCTGTTGTACCATACTGAGGTATGCGGACTGTCTAAAGTCAATTATCTCACTTGTTTTTTTGTTTTTTTTGAGAAGTATTTGCTACCATTATAGAGTATATTCAGGATAGGTATATAGTACTCAGAGATAACTTGTTGTCTTGCTGCTGTGATATTTTCTATTTGGAGTCTGGATGGCCCTGACCAGGTGGTGGAGCCCTTCCGGATACATGTGCTCCAAAATGAGACCACAATTCAGAAGAATCTTATTGATATACAAAATGATGAGGAGGCCCAGACAACATTTCGTACATCTGGCTTGCACTTGATTTGGTCTTTATATGGTGAGTGTTTTCTTATGCTGTGGAAGAAGGTTCAGCTTTTGCTCCTTGCATTCCCCACCTCATACCTTGTTGAGTAGGTTTTTATCCAAGTGGTACACATCCAGTCAAAGTACAGAAATTGTCTTACAGTGATCCCCGCCTATTGCGGAAGTTACGTTCCAGACCCATCAGCAATAGGTGAAGATCTGCGATATAAAAAAGACCATATAAATAAACATTTTTTTATAGTTTAAGCCTTAAAGTACCCCTCCCACATGCTTTAAACACATGGAAACTTGTAATGGCGAGTGACGTCCGCGTAACACTTTCCTTCCCGAAGCATATCCAAGAGTTTTACCTTCTCCTGAATGGTCAAGATCTTCCTCTGGTGCTTAGGCTCACTACTACCAGAAGGCTTAGAAGATGCAGGACGTTTGGGAGCCATTGTAGGGCTTAAAACAAAATGAAAAGTTCACAAAAAGTTTGCTCACAACAATTGGACCACAAGCAAGGTACTTAATATGCAGAGAACTGAGATGCATCGGGGACCCACGCTTGCTGTTCTTGCAAGATTACACCACGTTAGCAGCAGCCAATCATAGCCCAAGAGAATGAAAATCCCACTCAGATTGTTTGAGTCTCCTCTTTCATCCAATAATGGGCCTTGTAAGAAATCATTTGGGTACTGTAACGCGAAACTCTGTCTACCATAGTGTACAATGTACGTATATTTAATGACTAACTGTACTGTATTGCTTAAATGTTCATTATTTTATATACATATTGACATTTTACTGCATTTTAGTCAATATTTATAGTTATGTTATCTATACTAATAAACGGCAAAGCCCTCACTCACTCACTCACTCACTCACT
>JANRMT010062848.1:19717748-19745050 GCA_026402145.1 Polypterus bichir lapradei | reverse complement strand
CTATCTATCTATCTATCTATCTATCTATCTATCTATCTATCTATCTACTATAGTAGTGCAGGTACAGTGCTAAGAGAAGTCTACAAGGAAGTTTGACTCTCCTTTTCTAATTGCTGTTCTAATTAATCCAACTTTTGTTTTTGGCCATGAACATGTTTAAAGATACATACTGCTGTGTGCCCATTTTGTTTGCATATTTTGTGGTTTTGATTTTGCCATCACCTGGTCAGCAGCTGAATTTTTTTTCTTGGAATCCATTAGGTTTTTTGTCTTTACTGTGTCACAAAGCTGGTCTGAAGCAAATTCTCAGTTTTAAGTATATAATTCGTAGAGCACCAGTTTAAATTATTTACAGCTGGAACCTAAAGTATCGAGTGTTTCTCAAGAATGTATACAGTCGAAGTTTTCTGAAAACAGAGTTCCAGCTTTTATGGGAAATAAAATCATGTTTTTCTAAACCATCAAAATGCAACTTTGTTACAAATCAGCTTGTTCACACAAATTAAATATAATCAATATAAAATTCATTTGTAAGTTGTTTAGCAACTAAAATCTATCTAAAAGTGTTTTGGAGACTTGCATTGTAAAATGCAGTATGAAACAGATCATCTTTTTCGCTGCAGTACGCAGATTTAAAAACTCATGCAGCAGGAGTAACACCTGCCACGGGGATAGATAAAAATGCAACACGGTAGCTTGTGTGTTAATTACTGCAATGAAGTATTATACTGTCAACAATAGTGTGCTGCTTTCCACAAAACAAGGTCTGGATTACCAAGAGCTAAAATGTCTCCTGAGAAGAAAAGAGCATTCAAGTCTAGTAACAAGGAGACAGTAACAAAAGGTGGGCAGCAAGTACTGAAGAAAAAGCTGAGTGAAGGAAAGGAATCTTACAGAGCTAGAACAGAAAGCAAAATCTCTCAGATTAACATGAATGGTGTTTAGAATGGACTGGGAGTAATTTACTGGACTCAGGCTATCCAGGGCTCACGTGGTAGAAGGAAATATGGACAAGGCTATTGCCCTGAACCAATTTATTTTAATAGATTTTTCTTCTTCCAGCCACCAGTTTTTCTTAATGATCAGTCTCCCCGCACCAGCCCTACTACATCAACAACTACCACCATATCAAATAATATGACAGTCATGAGGCCAACTCTGATCATCAGTATGGCCTCTCCATAGCCTGATGACCAAGTGAGGAGACAACTGACAAAGCTAAACTTAGAAAAAAATGTGTGACTAGATGAAGTCAGTGCTCACGTTCTTAAGGCCTGTCCTGACCATCTTTGTGGTATCATTTTTTACTTGTTCAGTCTATCACTAAGGCTACAGTAAGTGTTACTGCTGCAGAAAACATCCTGCATTTTTCCAGGTCCAAAGAAGGCTGGAGCATGTTCAGCTAATGACTACAGACCCTTGGCACTTATGTCCCACATCATGGAAACCTATGAGAGGCTGGTTTTGGACAATATGGGTCCTCTTGTGAAAGGCCATCTGGACCCACTGCAGTTTGCCTATTAGACAAAGATTAAAGTGGAAGATACAAGTATCTATTTACTCCACAAGGTTTTTGTCCCAATTAGGCAAAGCTGGCAGCACCAAGATAATCATGTATTTTTTGATTTCTCCAGTGCAGGTGGATAAACCTGTGGTGTCCTGGATAATGTACTACTTGTTGGGCAGACCACAGTTTATAAAGCTTTAGGAAAATTGCATTTTAACTTGCCCACCCCCAAGGGATGGCAAAATAATATAGGAAAGAGGAAGATAATTTGAACTTGGTTAATTAATGATTAGTTTTATCTTCAGCAGTTCTGGTAATTAATTAAATAAATCAGTAAGGCTCCTGCTTTATTTTATTTTATTTTTTTTACCTTTCTCTGTCAGAGGCAGTCTCTGGCTGTTAGCCTTGTATGAAGGTAACAGAAGCACACTAGTTTTTATGAAACAGAATAACACATTTAATTGAGGATTATAGAAACATGATGAATGCATATATACTGGCATAAAAGACAAGACAGATTTAAACACAGAAGGGACTGTCAGTTTACTTGCTATTTAGAGTTCTAACTTATCTTGGCACGAAAACAGTTTTAAGGTACCAAGTCTTTAAGGGTGAGTTTGTTATTGTTGCTGTGGGTTCAATTGGTGGACATTTCTTGTGTTGCAGTGCCCTGTCTGCAGCATGGTCCTTTATTTATGCTGTGATTTTCTTAGTTATGCATTTTGCTTTGTCCTCTGCAACTTCATATGGAAAAGCATTTCTCATTCTGGCACGAGATTTTAGATGCTGAAGTTCCCTTCTTAAAGAAATGGCTACTTCTTAGTCTGGGCTCAGTCACTGGCGCAAAACTTGGCTTGACCGAGTAGATCTTAGCTTTCAGCTCCCCACAGAGAGAGCAGCCCATCAGCTTTTTGGTTTCAGGGAGGGTTCTTCAGCTTTCCAAGAGAGCAGAGAGATGAGTCTAACTAGTTTTTGAAGGAAGATGTAAGCTCTGGTGATTGGATTAAAGTCCCTTCTAGTTACAGAGTATGCTCCTGTTCATAGGTTCATTTGCACCTTCTTGTCTGAAAGGCTGTTACTAATATGTCAGCTCAACTCTAATTTACACCTTTGTTATTAGATGAATTACAGGCTGTACCTCAGGCATGTCAAACACGCGGCCCGCAACAGAAATCTGTGTGGCCCGCGTGACAGATCCTAGTTAGCACTAAACTTGTAGGCCTACAAAATGATTACTATCTTTTGTGATTGAATCCTTCTGCATCTTCGGCGTTACTTATTGACTTTTCTTACTTCTGCCTTCTGACAAAAGCACATTTTCCTATGGCATTACGGTACCGGAAATGTCATCTGCTAGTATAGTTGCAGCCGCGAAGTCGCAACTGAAGTGCTAGGCTGCGGTCTCGGCCCACTACCAGGCCGCAAGAGAACAGCCAGCAACGGAGACTCACTCAGTAAAGGGCTACAGCAAAAAGGCTGCCCCCTTCACTGAGGACACTTTTCAGAACGCTAGACGGACGGGGCTTTGCAGCGGTGCAGAAAGAGGAGAGAGACCGCGGTGAGAGAGTATTACAACAAAGTATTTTTATGTTTCTGACAGTTTCCCCATATGACACAAGTCCACAGAAATCTCGTTACTACGAAGTACAGTACATGCAGCAGCAGATACTTTCATTACAACGAAGTGACCATGAAATGCTTGAATGAATCATCCACAGAGCAGTTAGTTCTGTGGTCACAGCTCAGTGGTGGACATTTGCACAACGATCCCCAAACAGAAACACTGTAAAAAATGTTCTTTCTTCGAACATTCCTCGTACGTTTTTTTTGCTGTTTTTGTTTTGTGTGGTTTTAAGTGATACCTTTTCCTTATTGCTCGTCAACATTTGAAAAACATCCATTGGAATTTAACTCATTGTCACCCTTCTATAACGGCATACTTGCTATATGCAAAAAAGAAGAAAAATCTCGGGTTGCAAACGTATGCGAACTGCTGCATTTGAAGATGCCGAAAAAGCCGTTTTTATGTGATTGCAACAATGCTTATTCAAGAAACATTCCAACTAATGCAAAACTCTTTCAAGAAAATATGAGGTTTTTAAACTCTCTTGGGACCCAGACAAACAATCTCACACGTGGCAATAGCGCCTCGGGATGCGCTTCAGCATGTCGTTCCCGTTGGGTGGGGTGGATCCCAGATCCCAAAAGATTTCAGAAACCTCACAATATGAAGAAGAACAAAATGATAACTGTGCTGACCACAACATGCTTCCACGTTCAGTTAATGTTCGCGTTGAATTCCTCCTGCCCAATTGCACGGCAGTGCTTCAGCCATTGGATTTGGGCATCATTCGCACCCTGAAAATGTATTATCGCAAGGAAATGTTGAGAAAAATTCTCGTCAGCATAACTTGTAGACAGGAGAAGATTAAACTAACGCGAAAGAAGCTATTGAAGCTGCTTCAATTTCCAACATCCTATCTTTGTGATGCACGTTTCTGCAGTGACAGCAACCAAAACGAGATTACGTAGTAGACTGAAAACAAGCAACACACTTCGCGTGTCACTGTCTTCCATCCTCCCCAGATGGGATCGTCTGGTTACAGGAAAACAAGCTCAGGGCTCTCACTGATTCTGCATTATGGTAAGCTGTATAATTTCTATTACTAAATTATAACTTAATAATAATAGAAATGTAATGTAAATTCTGTATAAAAGTGCCCTACGAACCCACGCATAATCACCCCACAAACTCCAACCTCCAACAACCCATCCGTCCCTGGAAAAATTTGCTTCCTGTAAAGCGGTCCTTGGTGTCAAAAAGGTTGCAAACCACTGGGCTACACTACTGGCTGGGCTGCTGAAACTGGCCACTGGGCAGAACTGACCATCATGAGTAGTAATAGCTTGCATATTTTCACATTTTTTTGTTCTAGTTTTATGTATTTTTGTAACGAACAGTTACAGCTGAAGATCTGAAGTGGACGTGAGAAGTTGGTGTGTTGTTTATTAACAGATTTTTGTGATTTTGAGTTTGTATAATTAGTGTAGGTCAGGGGGCTTTTTGCATATCAGCTTATTTTACAATATTAACTTTGAAGTAAACTTAGTAAAGTAAAATTAGATTTTTGGAGGATTTGTTTTCCAACATGTATTACTGAGCAATGAATTCAGTGAGTGTTTTCGTGATTTCAGTTCACACGAACAGGACTTTGCGCTGTTCTCTTACAACGTTGAGAATGTGCCTGAGAATATCCAAATGGAATTGATTGAACTGCAGTCAGATTCTATTCTGATGGCAAAATACAACGAAGTTGGTGTGCCAGGCTTGTATGCTTACCTGCCACCCTCGCATGTGCAGATCCATAAGTTGGCATCAAGAGTACTGTCTATGTTTGGAAGCACTTACCTTTGTGAGCAATTGTTTTCGTTAATGAAAGCTACCAAAACTCCACATCGCTCAACACTTACTGCCGAGCACCTTTCATCCCTCATAAAAGTTGCAGTTGCTCAAGATTTCAAGCCTGATATTGACGAACTGGTTACTAACAAGAGATGCCAAGTGTTGGGACAAAAGAAATAAATCTCACATTGTAAGACTCCTATATAAGCAATGAATATAATATAATGAATATAATAATATAAGGACTTAGCTAAGAGGCTAAGACTCTAATTGTACGCTGTTGTACGGAGATTGTATGGAAATAAATTGCTTTTCTTTAAACTCTAAACTTTAAGTGTTACATTTTTTAAAGTTTTCAGTATTGGAAAGAAAGCTACAGTAACTTTGTATAATAGTATGATAGTATTTGTTACAGTGCGGCCCGCTGACGCACGTATGGCAGTCGAAGCGGCACACCAATGGTAGTGAGTTTGACATGCCTGCTGTACCTGATATGGTGTGAGCTGCAGTTACGCCACTTTCTCAGATATGCTGAAGCTGCACCCCTGTTAAATCTGCTGTCTTAAGAAGCGTTGTGTGCTTCTTGAAAGTCTAGCAGGGTGGGCAATGCTCACTTTATCCTACAAGGCTCAAGGACTGTGCAACATTCGAGCACCACAAGGAACTGTCTTGTCTCCTTTTCTCTTTACTCTGTACACCATGGACTATAAATATAACATTAGGTCATGTATGTCACTTGCACAAAATCTGTGATTCTTCACTAATGGGGTATATTGACATGGATCATGAGAAAGAGTATAGGGGTCAGGTGGAGAACTTTGTTTGTGCAGAAATAATTTTCTGCAACTTAACATCAGCAATGCCAAGGAACTGTTTATTGACTTTGACCATACCAAATAGCCAGTATGGCCAGTTACTGTTCAGGGAGTGATTGTAAGCAGTTTACCACCTCCACAAGTACTTGGGAGTCAGTAGTGTCAGTCTGAGCTGGTCTGGTAACACAGGAGAACTACACTGCTCAAAAAATTAAGGGAACACTTAAATCACACATTGGATCTTGATGAGTGAAATATTCAAGTGGAAAATCTTTACTTGAGTAATACCATGTAATTTGTTTCAATCAAAATGATGTAACAGAAACCAAAATCTCAAACCTTGAGTGCTGGATTCATCATCACACCGAAAATCAAAGTCTAAAATGAAATCACAGGTTGATCCAACTGGTGTGAATTTCATCACGGTAACTCATAATGTGACTTTGTAGTGTGTATAGCCCCCACATGCCTGTATGCACTCCCAACGAAGTCTGGGCATGTTCCTGATGAGATGGCGGATGGTGTCCTGGGAGATCTCTTCCTGGACCTGGATTAGGGCGTCATGTGCTCCTTGACAGTCTGTGGCACTACTTGGCAGCATCAGACACAGCAATGCATAATATCCCAGAGGTTCTCAGTTGGATTCAGGTCTGGGGAACGTGCAGGCCAGTCAATGGCATCGATGCCTTCATCATCCATGAACGTCTTACACACTCTGGCCACATGAGGCCAGGCATTGTCATGCACCAGAATGAACCCAGGGAGCACTGCACCAGCATAATGTCTGGGAATGGCTCTGAGGATTTCATTCTGCTATCTAACAGCAGTCAGGGTACCATTGCCTAGCACATATGCTCCCCATACTATTACTGACCCACCATTTTGGCTGCAATGCTTTCCTCAAATGTTAGTGATGACAATGATGAAATGGGTTCCTTTACTTTCCCAAGTTAACAGTCTTCTCCTGAGAAAACATCTCAATTCAGCAATTGGCTTTAGAGCAGCATTCATCAACTCTAATACAGTAATATCTTGCCATGTGAGAGCAGGTGCTTTTGTTGTTGCGTCTTTTCAGCAAACACAACAAGTCTCTTTGTTTAAATTTGCTGTCTGTCCTTTTTCATCTGGCTTAAAACCGAAAAACTGCCAAATAACAGCACTGGTTTTCATTTTCTGCAACCAAATCAACCATCTCTAAATAGCTGAATAAAGATTGCTAGTTCCTAGTTAGCTTGTTCACCTTGCGAGAATCTGGACATTGTCTGCATTTTTTAAGCAGCAAAAATAATATTGTGAGTCACAACTGGAAATATCACAATGATAATATTGCCATATCGCCGAAGCCTATGTGTTAATAATATAGTCATTTTTTAAGATTTTTGTGGGATATTAGAGAAAAATGCAGAATATTGAAAAATTAAGTAGATAAACACTATATTTTGGGTATCTCTATAAAAATTGGTAAGCTTTTAAATGCGCGCATATGTCATGCTTTTTTATATTTTTAATTAAAGTGTCTAGGAAGTTGATATAGGTATACTCCTCTGATGATGCAGAATTTATGTAATTTATCTAGCGTTATTAACATTAGAATTACCAGAGCTAACGAAAAAACACGTAAATCCGGCTCACCTTAAACCCCTTTGCAGCTCTAAATCAGCGTCCTTTGTCTTCTAAATGTGTCGATAAGCCCAAGCAGCCTGCTATACCATCCCCGCCACCGCCTCAGAACGGGCAAGAAGTTCTCCCAGTTCCTGCCTTGATTGAATATCTGGGAGTGAGCTACCCAGAACTGTAAGGGGAAATAATTTGATTTGTGTTTTGTGTCTACAGCAATCTATGTAAAGACATTGTTAAAACAGAAACGTTATTCATGTTTTAGTAATAAATAACAAAATGTAGACATGAACTGTATAATGTGTGAAGGCTGATGGCCAAATATTAAATAAACACTTTCACAAAAGGTGTAAGTAAAACACGACAGCTTCCGTGGTGCTATGGTTAGAACAACCAATTTATAATCCGGAGAAGGTGAGTTCGAAACCATTTCCCGGGCAAATTTACCATTTAGAGTAGTGAGCTGCTCTTATTGTTAATATTATACAATAAAAACATACATTTCATTTGTGTTTGTAAAATTATAATACTTGTAAAAAAATTAGCTTTTTTTTTTTCTCACTTTTACTCTCTCAGTCACGATCATGATACAACACCCCCCGCCCCAGATCTGATGCGGTTACCTTTTATCTGAAACTGGGAATAACTGCAGATGTGAGTGGTGTTTTGAGACAATCGAACTGGAAATTCTCTGATCTGGAGAGATAAAAGCTGACACACAAGCACTGGTGAATCTGCCTTCTTCGTATTTCACTGTCACTTTAATTTTTCTTTATTCAGTTTTATTGAGTGTTCCTGGTCATGCTGAATTAGTATGTACCTTATGGTCCATGATGTCAAAGCTGCACTGACAAGAAACAGAGACATTGGTATATATGATATTTGGAATAACTGATTTTATGACGTGTATAGTACATGTTGGAAAATATTGTGGCACTCATGCAACATTATTCATATTCATTCGCATAACATCTTGCGCTTGTAATCAGTGACAGCGGTTTTTTTTTCTTCTTCTTCTTCTTCAATCTTGCCAGCGTCCACTTTTGGGTGCATGGGGTTGTTTCTTTTGTACTTCAGGACATGCAGAGGAAAGAATAGTACAGAGAGGTCAGGTCCGCGCTATAGGCAATCATCAGATTCAAATGTTAACAGTTCCCACACAACCAAGGGCCGTCCTTTCTACATTTACGACATGTGTACCTGTTGCAATGTACACACTTCTCTCTGTGCTGTGGTTACTCTTACACAGAAGGGACTGGGGGGAGAGGCGGTCTTGGAACAGAAGCTTGTCGATGTTGCATCTGCTTTTGCTTTATCCATCTCCTTTTCTTGTAAGAAGTAACGACGAAGCTCCTCTGCAAGGTGAGCAAAGAACACTCGTCTTTTCTCAGTGGCCCCTGTGCATGCCTTGCACAGTACATGTGCGTTGATCACCGTCAAGTCAAGCGTGTTATAGCACTCACGACCTCTGGATTATAAGTCGGCGGTTCTAACCGCAGCACCACGGAAGCCATCGTATTGTACTTGCACCTTTTGTGAAAGTGTTTATTTGATATTTGGCCATCAGCCTTCACATATTATTCAGTTGATGTCTACATTTTGTTATTTATTACTAAAACATGAAAAACTTTTCTGTTTTAACGATGTCTTTACATAGGTTGTTATAGACACAAAACACACATCAAATTATTTCCCCTTACAATTCTGGGTAGCTCACTCCCAGATAATCAATCAAGGCAGGAACTGGGAGAACTTTTTGCCCGTTCTGAGGCAGTGGGGGGAATGGTATAGCAGGCTGCTTGCTGCTTGGGCTTATCGACACATTTAGAAGACAAAAGACGCTGACGGAGAGGTGCGAAGGGATTTAAGGTGGGCCGGATTTACGAGTTATTTCATAGGCTCAGGTAATTCTACTGTAGTGTTAAAGGATAAGTTTGGTATTTTTCAAGTCAGTTATTACTTCATGAAGATGGTATTAATCCATTTGCCACACAAAATTGTGTTCCAAAGTCCACAGTTTTCTATAAATTTTAAAAAATATCGTGCCCACACCGGTGTTATACATTGGAATTTATAGGGCATGAGTTCATTCAGAAAACAAAAGCCTCAAAACTTAACGAATACATTCACTTCAAAGCAGCAAAGGTTTCAATTTAAGAAAATATCCCTTTTGCATTTATGAGGCATCCTTGAACTAATGGAAACTGGAAATAATTATTTTATCACAGAATCTTGAAGTAAGAGTACATTTTTCACTTGTCTGCACACATGCTCAGTCATGAGTGGAGTTACGACATCCTGACAAGCCCGTAGCACCAAGCTATATTCTGGATACAAGGCATCTTCCCTCTGCAAGTCTATTTTTTCAACAGTAGTGTTCTGCCTAGACTTGTACTAATAGATGCATTCTCATATAATGATTATTTTTTTCCAAACAACACTTACTTTTTGGCCATTATATTCTGTATTATTATTTTACAAAGCCTACAAGGCTAGATTAACACTGACACAAGCAGCACAGCAAACTGCAAAATTGAATAGTCTCCTTTTAAAATGGTAGACTTTCACAACAATGATTTGCTTTTATGCTTTTTTTACCTTCTTAAAAACATGGGCATGCTGTTTTGCAATATGTATACAATCTCAAGACATGATCATTACTCAGTAGCATTTTTGGCTTAAAAAATGGGCATATTCAGTAAGTTTTAAGGCTTTTGTTTAACGTGCCCCATCAATTCCAATGTAACACACCAGTGTTGGCAAGTTATTTCTTTTAGAAAACACTGGACTTTGAAACACTATTTTGCATGGTAAATACATAGTACCATCTTTATGAAGAACAACTTTGACTTGGAATATGCCAAACTTATCCTTTAAATTTTCACTCCTGCAAAAGCATATAAATAGTTCTCCAATTAACTACTTACACTATTATAACATAACAAAATGTATATTCTGTTGCACAACATTAGATTTCAATGGTTGGATCCATATCTCTGGATTTTGACTACATGGTGCCATTAAGGACCTGCCAGTGCCATAGAGAGAAAAACCACGTCAGAACAGGTTTGTCCAAATTGTCCAACCTGTGAACGTTGCAATTGACCTCCTGCCTCACTGGGCCACATGTTTTGGAAGTGCATCACATTAACCTCATTTTTGACAAAAATCCTTGTATGCCTATAAGATAGCCTTGGTGTTACATTCATTCCTAACCCATTAAACAGCTGTGTTTGGTGTACTCCCAGATAGGATTAAAGTGAAGAAAGACAAATTGATTGTAATTACCTATACCAAACTACTAGTACGTAGACTAGTCTTGAATAACTGGAAGAATCCCAGCCCACCTGTTATAAGTTAGTGGGTAGCTAATGTTCTGTACTGTTTGATATTGGAAAAAATCAAATTCTCTTTTAGATAATCTGTTCAAATCTTTTTTAAAATATGACAAGATCTGATTAACAACATTTCAGAATAAGCATCTATATCGGGGAAGAGGACATTCTCCCTTCTTTGTTGTTTTTTATAGATTTCCTCATGCTGTTGCCTTCTCTCTTTTCTTGGATGGGGGTTGAATTCTGTTTTAAGTTTGAGTTGATTGTATGTAATGTTATCTTCATTATTGTATAAGTTAGATTTCATCATATGGAATGTTTTTGTTTTTTTTTTCTTCAAATAAAATAAAAAAAACAAAAAAACAGATTTATTCCAAGGTCCATGTAAGTGCCTTCACAATTCAAATGCAAAGTATGAACTCACTTTGAATTTTATCTGGTTACCGGATAACTGTTCATGAACTCTGATATATGTCCAATCTTTAATGGAAAAATGAAGTGGATGTAACACTAATAAACATGTGCATCTCACTCAACAACATCTGCAATTAAGCTTAGACAAAGCCAGATCTTCAGGAAAGTCGAGTAAACCCCAAATGCTGGATGTATCTTTAACAAATATTCAAGTATCTGTGATAAGACAAAATTTATAATTAAGTCTCTTGTATATTTTATTTGCAAGGACTTTTGTCCATAAAGTGTCATAAAAATGCAGGTGTCTGTAGAAATAACTATGATATGAAACCTAGGTACAGTAATGTTATACCATTATGTCTTTTTTTGTCTCGGTAACAACTCTGCCTGAAATTTACAATGAGTCAAAGTCACAGTTAGAGTATTTGCTTAATATTGCTAATAGTGTTGTTCTGATATGCAATGCATGTGGTTGTTAGACTGTGCAGTCTTAATGTAGCAGTAATGACATGGTACATAGCTGAAGAAAGGTGTATAACTTGGTATATGTTTCACACAGTAGTCAAGCATGATTAAGTAGCATTTGTTTACATGCAAACTTTGCATCTTAACATGCACTAAGCTACAAACTATTTCCTGCCTACTTGGAAGAATCTGGCCCACAATTGGGTTTTTCATAGAAGAACACAAGGAAAAACAAATGTAGCTGTGTACTGTTTTATTTTTGTGGGTTGCAGAGAATTGAATTAGGTAGAACTGAGGACAGAAAAAGAGAACATAGGGAAAATGAGTCTATACTGTATATGTGAACAACACACTACCAGAGGTGTAAAAGAACAAAGTACAACCACTTAATTACTCTTACATTTTTCGGCTATTTGTACTTTACATGGGTAAATTTCATTTGAAGCTACTTTTACTTTTACCCATGTACATTTTTTTATGTCAAACCTCATTAAAAGTCCTCATTACACAGACTAAACTGTTATAAATTCGTAAAAAAAGACCTATCAGGTGTGTTGTCAACTAATGTTATAGTTTAGCATTGCTCAAACACAACCAATATAATGCTATATATCAGTGAAAAATGCAGTAGCATGCATTTCACTGGTCATTTGGTAGGTCATTCCCATGCTTCCTGCTCACTGTTGAAGCATAGAAATTGTACATTTTTCCTAAGGTCATATATGAAAATAGCAACTAAAGAAATCTCAGCTTTTAAGAATATATATATATAAAAATCCTAAAGTGCAGCGGAAGTGCAACAATGACGTTTTTAATGTCCCGTTTTTTGTCACGCTTTAAATCTGGCTTATTTTAAAACCTACACATATATGGTTGGTATCATTCTTTTCAGATTTTTTCAAACTTTAATGTGATATTGTTAGATTTTCAGATACTTATTCCGTTTTTAAATTATAAACTACAAAATATCAAGAACTTACGTCTCGCGAGACGGGACTTTGTGCCAAAAGATTTAACCACACCCAAGGCCAGAAATAAAACACAAGCAGTAGGACAGCTGCTGTACAGGCTTTTAAATTTTCGAACCGCCACACAAGATCAGATCATGCAGGCAGGCCAGCAGCTGATTGAGCAAACAGGAGGTAAAAAAAACTGTATTTGTTTCCCATTGTATCACCATTTAAGAGAGGGTTTCAGAGGACAACACGAGCGGCAGAGACCCGAAGTGGCTGGCGAGCAGGGGGAACCCCCTAGTAAATATATATATTATGAGACAACTAACTGGTATATATCTGGTTATGCGGGAGAGTTACTAATATGCTTTGGGTTTAATTGTGGTTAATTTTACAGTTTACATGAGTGCTGAAGTGGGTAATTAAAAGACTTCTTTAAAAGAATTCTTATTAAAGATAACCAGTGTTGTACTACTGTGTAATGTAATAATTGCCCTTTTAAAATCATTCTTCACTTCAGTAAAGTATAATAAATCCAATCTATGAGTTTTGCTTAGTTTTAATATTGTCTATCTATTTAAATTATACGATTGTAAGCTCTTATTTTTTTTTATTATTTTTGTATTTTATTTTATTATTCTTTACTCTGCAGTTGAAGTGCCTCATCTACTGCTTTCAGTTATCCCAGTAGGAGAGGCACAGGTTAAGTCATGCATGTGACTCTGGCTGAAATTATGTGTTGATCAAAGGCATGATTGCATTTCCATGATTCATTATTCTGTAGTGCAGCGCCTTAGAAAAAATATTGTGTTAGTGCTGTTTAAAAATAAAATAAACATATTGTGTTCTCTAGACAAAGCCTTGCACCTTTTCATTATTATAAAATGTATGTTTACTTTTGGTACTTGAGTAGTTTTGACATAACTTTTTTACTTTTACTCAAGTACTGAAATAATTCTTATTTCGGCAAAGGTAAAAATTTGAAGTTCTACAACTTTTACTCTGTCATATTCTGAGTACTTTTTGCAACTGCACCCTACCTACCACATGCTAAGAGATGAGTGTCCTGTGACTGGCCGGTTCACCTGGTAGCACTTTTGTACATGTCAGGGAGACACCTACCATGTCACATTTTGAAAAAGCAGAAGACAAGATGAAAAAGATATAAAGATGCTTCCCCTTTGCCACTCACTGTGATAGGTAGAAACAAAATCAGTCTGAAATCAGTAACAAGTGCCTTTGTAGTGTATATGTGTCTTCCACTGCTTCAGACGTTGTAACTGCATTGCCACACTTCAGGGCATGTTAGCCAACTCTTGTTTTTGCCATAGAATCAGTATTCCCAAAAGCTAGGTTCATTTTAAATTTCTTTACAAGAGAAACTATGTGGCATTTATTATTTATACACCCCCTGAGCAAATTATTAGGAATGCCACTATACCTTCTTACCAATGCAATTATCTAATCAGCCAATCATGTGGCAGTAGCAAAATGAATGAAATCATGCAGATACAGGTCTGGAGCTTGAGGTAATGTTCACATCAGACACAAAAATTGGAAAAAAACAATGTGATTTTCATGATTTTGACCATGGCATGATTGTTGGTGCTAGAGAGAGTAGTTTGAGTTTTTCTGTAACTGCTGATCTAGAATTTACTCAGAATTGGGCTAAAAACAAAAAATATCCAGTGAGTGGCACTTGTGTGGACAGAAATGCCTTGTTGATGAGAAAGGTCAGGGGAAAATGGCCAGAGTGGTTTGAGCTGACAGAAAGACCATGGTAACTCAGATAACCCCGCTATCATTGTGGTGAGCAGAACAGGATCTCAGAATGCACAGTACTTCAACCCTTGAGGCAGATGGGCTACAATAATAGAAGACCACATTGGATTCCATCCCTGTTAGCCAAGAACAGAAAGCTGAAGCTAACATGGGCCCAGGCTCCCAAAACTGGACAGTTGAAGACTGGAAAAATGTAGCCTGGTCAAGTGCATCTTGATTTGTGCTGAGGCACAGAAATGGTAGCGTCAGAGTTTAATGCCAAAAGCATTAGCTCATACACCTAACATATCTTATGTCGGCAGTCCAGTTGGGTAGTGTAATGGTGTTAGTGAATGTTTTCTTGATACACTTTGGGCCTGCTAATACCAATCAATCATTGCTTGAAGGATATAGCCTTTTTACTATGTAGTTTTCCTGACTACGTGTATCCTTTCATGGCCACAATTTACCTGTCTTCTAATTGCTACTTCCAGCATGATAATGCGTAATGTCACACAACAAAAATCTCAAACTAGTCTGAGCATGACTATGACTTCAGTATTCTTCAATGGCCTTCCAAGTTATCGAATCTAAATCCAATAGAACACCTTTGGGATGTGGTAGAACGGAGATTTGCAGTATTGGTGTGCTACTAAACAAATCTGCATAAACTGTGTGATGCACTTACATCAACATTGACCAGAATCACAAAGGAATGTTTCCAGCATCTTGTGGAATCCATCCCATGCAGAACTGAGGCTGTTTTAAAAGCAAAAGGAGGCACTTTTCAGTATATGTATAGTGCTCATTGTAATTTTCTTAGTGGGTGTATATTTGTATTACAAAGTATTTATTATTTTTGTATTTAAGGTTAATTCAGATTTTTAAATTATTTTTTAACAGATTTGCGTAAGGTATCATTTGTTTTTTAGAGGAGAGACGTCAACAGATGTGGACAAATTTGTTGGTACCCCTCAACGAACCAAAAGAACCCAGAATTGTCTTTGAAATAGCTTGAAACTAACAGAAGTAATTGGTAACCATCATTGTTTATTCCCTATTTAACAAAAATCAGACTTTGGTTTAGAGTTTTGATTCAGCAGAATACTTGAAATAATAACATAAATAAAATGCCATGTACAAAAAATGATGGGACCCTTAACCTAATTTTTTGTTGCACAAACTTTAGAGGCAATCACTGAAAACAAGCGATTCCTACAGCTCTCAATGAGACTTCTGCACTTGCCAACAGGTAGTTTGGCCCACTCTACCTGAGCAAACCGCTCCAGCTGTTTCTGGATTGAAGAGGACCTTCTCCAGACTGCAGGCTTCAGTTCTTTCCAAAGATGTTCAATAAAATTCAAATTAGGGCTCATGAAGGCCACTTTAGAATAGTCCAATGTTTTGTTCTTAGCAATTCTTGAGCACTTTTTTGTGTGTTTTGAATCATTATCTTGTTGGAGGATCCATGACCTGCAACTGAGACAGAGATTTCTGGACTGGGCAGTATATTTTGCTCTAGATTGCATTGATAGTCTTGATATTTCATTGTTATCCACACAGACTCAAGACTACAGTTCCATGGACCTTAAACATGTTAAAAATATTTGCAACTATGGTTGCAGGAACGTTAGACTGCTTGGAGATGGTGTTATAGTCTTTGCCTTTAACATGCTTGTCTATAATTTTCTTTGTGAACTCCTCAGACAACTCTCCCCTTGCTTTCTCTTGTCCGTGTGTGACACACAATAATACCAAACAGCAGAATGAGTACTTTTATAGGATTATGAGATGTGCGATACTTATTAAAGAAAACAGCTAGTTTAAAAAAAAAAAAAAATCACTCTAATCCAGTTATTTATGATCTTTTCTGGGGGTAACAACAAATGTGTCAGGGCCATTTTAGAATATCTTTATAGAATAAGCAGTACTTTATCTCTTATCACGCATGCTTTGCTTTACTGGATGACATATCAAAGGCATGTAGGTATACATCGGACAACTGCTTTTCATTTAATCACTTGTCAGGAGGCTTTAACAAATGTGTCCATGTCTGTAAATACACTTTTGATTTAAATATTTGTTTCTAGTATTGTTATTACTCAAAAGAAAATATGTCAAAATTTTGGAGATGCAATTCATCTTTAATAAGCGTGTTTTAGGCAAGATTCACTTGTTTTTAGCAAAAAGTTAATAGAAATTGCCCAAAAACTGTAATACTAAATAGAATATGCAAACAAATATTGATGTATTTTTGAACAGGGAGGTGTCTTTTGAATCCTACCCCAATCAAATGGATAATCCTTTTCCTGTAATATTCTGGACAAATATTCACTGTTTATCTTTAGGTTTTAACTTCTATCTGTGAATCATTAAGTAAAATTAAGCATGCAGATTACATCATCATGTATACTTTTATGTTTACCTCTCCCCTTCCCCTTTCTCATTTCAGAAGCAGCAGCCCGATCAGCTAAACAAGCAAAAACAGAAGAAAATGAATTGGTTAGCATTGAACATTTTGAAAAGATCCTACCGCAACTGGTATGTTATATTTTCCTATTTTCACTTTACTGGTTACTTCCTTGGAGTTAAATAACATCTTCACATATAATTAAAATTAGGGATACTCAGATCAGGTTTTTTCATGGCCGATGCTGATTACCTATTTCATGTTACTGAATTGTCCGATTAACAATTTTTTACATTTTTTTTTCTTTATCCCTTTATAAAATGTTGCACAAAGCTCTCAAATAACCAGATGTATAGAAGCCTTAGGCTGTTTATTTAACTGTTAACTTTGGTATTACAGACCACAGATGTTACCTGTTCATTTTTATTGACAAATTGAAATTCTGAGTGCTTATTGTTCAATGACCTTAAAAATGCTAAAATGAAATTAACTTTAAAATACTACTTTTTAACTAATAAAATATGTACAGAACATATGTATCTATAATACATATGGCATAAAAGAACAACATTCCTCTCATAGTTACTGTCATTATTTAATTTCATCTGTAATGTAATTATCTGAAAGAAAGCTTAATATAAGAAAATAGTTTTCACTATTTGCTTAAAATATATGTTCTTGCGCATTGATTCAATTAATTGATATTAGCAGGTAAACACTGCTTAATTGTAAATATAAATGCAGTTATAGCTTTGAAACCTTTTTAATTATCTACTGCACTACTGCTTTTTTGCTATTAAAATATACATTTACTGTATTTTTACAGTTTTTTTTAAACAGTGTACCAGATATACATACCTAATACTTAAGGTGTAAGAAATGTGGATTACCATTTTAACTATGATGTACTTGTTTCTTACCAAAGGTTATGTGTGTGACGCACCCAAACAAATCACAGTACAAACCCTTATTCAATGGAAAAGTAACACATATGCACTAGCTCAAATTACCATAATATCTTGCGTAAAGGAACACTACAAGTAAATTACCATAGAGCTTAGAAAAGCAGACGCTAAAAAAATTGTTTTTGTGATCGGCCATTTTATTGATCACCAATCAAGTGAAGATTTACATTGGTGGCTGATCGATTAAAGCAACACTAATTAAAATACAGCTTATTTCTTTTTCATGAAAAATAATTTCCTATTCAGGTACAGAGTAACCTTTGAGGACACTCTAATCAAATATGCCAAACTGTGATAATTAATATTATTTAATTTTAGGACTGTAGTCATTATTTTTTATTAAGTAACCTTAATTAATATTAATTCTTTATCTAAATGATTTAAATATTTAAATATAAAGATATAACACATTTGCCTTACATTTGTGGAAGTGTTAGTTATTAAGTTCAGTGTTCTGTATTAAATGTTTTTTTATAATAGGGCACAGTTGTAGGAAGCACTGTAGTCTCAATTTTCAAAGCCTATAAGTGCATATATATTTACATTTAAGCAGCATTTAATTGGCTATATCAATTAATTGACTATGTGAAAATACACATGCACGCACACACACACACACACACACACACACACACACACACACACATTACCTTTTTAGTATTTTAGGTCATTCATTGCAATTGACCTGATTAAATTTGAAGAAACAGTAGAAAAACCGATGTGCTCTTACATCAAAAAATTAAAAAAAAATAAAATTGCTTTAAAATTTTAAAACTAAAATTTATAAGAATTTGTACTACCTTAGAGTAGGACATGAGAAGTATTTACGAAGCATCCTTCTCACTATTCCAGCAATGAGTATGAGGCTATGTTTGAGAATTAATGATGTCATAATTGCTGTGCTCCTTCATGCAAGGTATTATGGTAGCTGAGCTACCTGTGTGTTTTTGTTTTGTTTTTTTTTGTTTGTTTTCTTTTTGAAGCGAACTTCCTGTAGAGTAAGCCAAGAGAAAGTCTAGGCATGTTTACCAGAGAGCAAGAAAAGACTGGAATCTTAGCCCTTATGTTAAATACAGTATACTAATAAACTGAGAATATGGAATTTTAGAAGTCGTCTTGTGCAGTTAAACATCATGAAATGCTAATATTATGAATTCAGACATTTTTATTTTGTCTTTTAATTGAAATGGAGATAGTTTGTCTAAATTTGGACATGGAGCTTTTGTTAAGTACAGCAGTTTACATTTTTAATTGGAAAAAGAAAATATAAAGGAGAATTTGAAACTGCTGCTTAGTAAACAATTGGCTTATTAGCTTAACAGCAAAATTTGCCTTTTATTTATAAGCATGTTGACCATGTTAGCCTTGTGTCTTCCTAATAAACATTGTATGAACATTTCATACATTTGTGGTTATTTTAAAGGTTTGTACTGTGTTTATTATTTGTTTGTCCATATTTATAATTACACCTCAAGAATTACAAATGTTAAGCTAGTACACTGAAGGAAAAAAACAACTGTATACATATAGTAAATGTATATTTTAACAGCAAAAAAGCTGTAGTGTAAATAATGATTTAAAATGATTGAAGCCTATAATTGCATATGTAAATCTACATTTAAACAGTTTTTAATTGGCAATATCGATTAATTGTGGGGTTTTTTTTCTGTCAGAGAAATTGTAAAAGCTACATTTTTACTTAAGCCTGGTATCAGATAGGTACATTACAGAAGAAGTTTAAAAAAATATGACAGCTTGTAATTATGAGAAGCATTTATTTTCTTTTATTCCATATGCATTATGTATAAATATTTTGTACATATTTTATTAGTTATAGTATGTATTTTAAGGAAATTTTAGTATTTTTATTGTCACTGAAAAATATGTCTTCAGAATTTCATTTTGTTAATGAAAAATGAACAGTTAACACTTGTGATCTATACTTTAATTCTAAAAGTTAACACTTTAATATATAACATAAAAAATCTGTACATCTGGTTTTGCAGGAGCTTTATGTTAAAAGTTTATTAAAGGATAAAGAAGAATCAGTCAGTAATATGAATTTGGTTATCGGTATCGGCCTTAAAAAAACTTGATCGGAGCATCTCTAATAGTAATAATGATATCTAAAGTAGTACAAGAAGAAGGGGGAGGTAAACATAATAAGGAAGGATATTGCACTAAGCTGTAAGTAATTGCTGCCATTTTGCAAAAACACCAAGAATAATACTATAACAAGCACTAAAGATGGAAAGACAGAGACACACACAACGAATTAGAATGAAGCCTGATAAACAGACACATTTATTTAACAATGAATAATTTGCAGCCCCATACTTTCAACAGATTTACTAATTCCCTGTTAAGACCACAGGGAATGCCTCCTAAAATAACAATTACTCATACTGACCACCAAAAGTGGGCACCTTGAGTCATATGATGTAATTTGTGTTGGACTGGAATCTTAGTATTAGTGATATGTGACTTGCCTGACAATATTTTAAAAAATGTCTTAACTTGACTTAGACTACAGTAGAATCTCGCTCATCCGGCGTTCTTCCGGCCCGTTTATGTCGGATAAGCGAGACTCTACTGTAGTCTAAGTCAAGTCAAATGTCAGATAATGGGAGGTGTTAAGAAAAAGCCTATTAAACGTCAAACTATGTTATAATTTTACACATTACGAACCTAATACAGTGGAACCTCGGTTCACGAATGTCTCTGGACACGTACAAATCGGGTTATGACCAAAACGTTCGGCAAACTTTTGCATCTGTTCACGACCACACACTAGGAATACGAATGAGCCAGTTTCCCTTTCGGTTTGTGCGCGCCGATGATTTCCGCACGTGTTCAGTCTCTCCCTGTGCATTCCCTGTGCAGCAAGAGAGAGAGAGAGACACAGACAGACACACGTGCATGCGAGAAAGAGACATACGCGCACACGCGCGCGCGAGAGGCACAGGCGCGCACACATACGCCAGAGAGGGCTGGCCACATAATCCACTGTAATCATTTTTTACAATAAAACAACAGAAAAATTTAAGTGAAAAAATTAACTTAGCAACTAAAAATAGACTACGGTCACGCTCGCAACTTGCAGTTCTTGTTGCCGATTGATGCGTTTTTGTTTTTTTTTGAGGTGGGACGTTGGATAATACAGAATGTTGGATAAGCGAGACTCTACTGTATATTTATTTTATATACTTAGAGCATATTGATAACTTGCAACTTGACTCTGACTTAGAATAAATTACTTACAAAGTCTCACGTTATAGCACTGTTTGGCATCACATGCTGCTGGCTGTTACTGTTATTTGTTGAACTGTGCTCCCTCCTTTGTCTTATTATTTATTAACACACCTGTTAGTCACGTCCCACACTCGCAGTGATGTTATAAATGTCCAAGAAGCTCACGTACAGCAACCCTTGTGTTTCATTTAGGCACCCCTTTATCTCTTGTTTCAGTCACATCCAAGACGTATCTTTAAGGTATATAAACCCCTGAGTCTGGTTAGTTATGGTACACAGCAATCTGAATCTCTGTCTGCCTGCATCATTTGTCATGATCCGACCCTGGAAATCACTCACCTTTTTAAAAGAAAGTACGTCCAGTAAAAGCCTTTAAAAAGCTTGCCCTTGTCATTTTTGTGTATGTGCTGAGTTGTTTAAGCTCTCTGTAGCCATGTTGCACAAACAGCACAGACTAGGAAGAAAAGTAAAAACGTGAATCCATAAAGCGGGACCGACTACAAGAGAATCACCAAGACAGCTAAAGAAACGTTCTCGCAGAACTGTCATATGGCAACTTAGTAAAAGAGCAATTCCATGTTGCGGAATGGACTGCAAAATATTGCTGTGCACCTGCTAAGTAAAGGGACGTTCGTGCCAGGGATCAAAGGGAGGATCTTAGGGCAACTTGGTTGAAAACCAGAATTCACACCACGACTCGAAGCCCAGAATCTCCTTGGCATTATTGTCAAATCAACTCTGCCTACTGACAGGTTTAAGTGCAGTAAGGCACTGTATATTGATGCTCTGCTTTCCAATATAGATTGGCGTCTCTTGTGGTGAAAAATAAACAGGAGTGTTAGCAGCATTTCACGTTGCCATAAATAACAAGAAAGTCAGTTCAGACAGGACCAGACTCGGATCTGATTGCGTTAAGTGCTGCAGCTTCATTCACATTGCCTCTCCTAAATCACCTGAAATTGGAAGTTATTTTCAGGTCTAGCTCACTTCACAATCACTTAATTCAATTTATACAGTCTAAAATCCACAGTTGCAGACGTGGAAAAAGGACGCAAAATCGATGCTGCTTCTGTTGCCAGTTCAAAACACACACGCTGTTCCAGCCGATCTGCTAGCAGCTCTGTAACCAGAGCTCACCCGTTGGCTGAAGCTGCATGTGTATGCACATCAATCGCAGAGAACGAGCTAGAATGGAGGCAGTTAGGCTTGCATTGCAGGCAGCACTAGCAGCTCTTCAGTTCAAAAAAGAAGCAGGTGCTGTAGCAACTGAGACTGAAATATTAAAAGCCAGGACAGATCTCCTGAATGATGAGATATGCAGCCTTCAAAGCTCATCTCAAGCTGATAAGGGGAAGACAGCAGAATATGTACGGGAGCATGATGTATGGCTCACACTCGACGTTGTCACATTTCAGTCTAACTCACCTACATGCAGAGAAATGGAACAGTCTCCTGCCGCACAACAGGACGTCATGAATAGGAGTACTTCACACATCTCTGGTGACCCCAATTTTCTACAGAGGGGCAGGCAGGAGAAAGCAAAAATGTCCAAAAAAGTCAGTACATACTATTTACCCAAGACTGACAAGCACGACTGTCTGATCATTACATCAAGACCCTTCCTCTAAAGAAAAGTCCTCTCACAGAACAGGCCTTAAGACTGGAGCTCTTCCCCTAGCATGACCAGTATTATATACAGCAGGACCAGATTCTTAACTGGTTGACTTTGCAAAGTATTTGGCACGCAGGGAACTTTTTACAACTGGACTCATAAAGTTTGATGAACAGCCTAAGAACTACAGGATGTGGCAATCATCCTTTATGAACGCTACCCAAGGATTATACCTGACTGCTAGTAAGGAGCTGGAAATATTAATAAAATGCCTGGGAAATTAATCAGCAGAACAGAGCTGTTCATATAAATTATCCAAGGGTAGCTCTTAAAGTGGTCTGGGATAGACTGTCAGAATATTATGCTTGCCCCAGAAGTGACAGAAAGTGTTCTGTTTAAGAAATTAGAAAACTTCTCATGCATATCCAGCAAAGATTGAGTCCAGCTCAGAGACCGAGGAGACCTCATGAAGTTGCTGTCTGCAAAGGAAAAATATAAAGGTTTCAGAGAAAAGCACTTAGAGGAACGCAAGACCTATCTTAAAGAGAATTGTATATGTTTTGGTGCTGTACTTCATCTTCTCACTTAGCAAAAAATTGTAAATTGAAGCTGAAGTGCAAGGAGCGTGAGAATGACAGACAGACAGCGCAGTGATGCATCCAGGCCCTGCACCCTGGTCATCAAAACATGATGCACAGGAGTCCAAACATTAGGCTAATTTAGAGGAAGACCTCAGCAGCTCACCAGCTGTTTCTTCTCACTGCACTGAAGTAGACGACCAGGGTCTGCAGGTACGCCCATGCAAGATCTCAAAGATATGTCTTGTTAAAGTGTATCTACAAGGGCAGCCTGATAACACAGTTAAAATATATGCCATTCTAGACTATTCTGCAACCATTCACTGGTGAGAACTGAATTCTTTGATATGTTTAAAATCCAAAAGTAGCTCATTTGCATACTCTCAACGAACCTGTCCTGGAGCCATGGAGGCAAGTGGAAGGAAAGCAGTTGGTTTCCAAACAGAGGCTGTGAATGTAGGAGCAAGCGTAGCCCTGTCTCCACTTATTGAATGCTCTGAAATACCAACACCAGAGGCATCACTTCACCATCCCCTCTTAAAGTCTGCAGCAGTCCACATCCCAGAATTGCATACTAATGCCCACATTCTGCTGTTGCTTGGAAGAGACCTCATCAGAGTGCACAAAGTGAGGCAGCAAATTAATGGCCCTCACAATGCACCCTTTGCTTAAAGAATAGACCTAGGCTGGGTTGTAGGTGAAGTTTGCCTCAGAAATGCACACAAGCTAACTTTAAGTACTTTCAAGATCAGTTTTCTGGAAAATGGGCAACCTTCACTTTTCACTCCTTGCTACAGCCACATTCACTCAAGAGAGAGGGTTACTTACAGTGGGGAGCCAACACCAGACACCTCTTTAATCAAGTCTGTATGTAATTAAGTACTGGGCAAGTCAGTGTTTGGTAAAACTGAAGACGACAGTAAGTGTGCCCTCTATATTCTTTAAGTCTTTTAAAAAATTATGGAAAAGGAACTTAGTAGAGATGAGGCAAATAGCTGGGTTGCTCCACTACCTTTCAAATCTCCCAGAACTCTTTTCCCAGGTAAACGAAAACAGGCTTTTTCTCACCTTGTCTGTCTGCAGCACTCTTTACACAGAAGACCCGAGATGAAAGAGCAGTTCACCAGCTTTATGAGGAAAATGTTTTAGAATGTACATGCAGAACAATCTCCTCCACATTAAAAGCCTTCAAAAAAGCTTATCCATGTCGTTTTTATGTGGATGTGCTGAGTTGTTTAAGCTATCTGCAGCCGCGCTGCACAAACTGTGCAGAGTGGTCAGAAAAAGCACCATAATTATTATTTTTCAAATTGCATTCTTTTAATTTATATTCCCTTAGTATACTCAATGCGCTCCATACCTGCATAAGTCATTAAGTCTAATCAGCTTGTTGAAGGAAAACAGAAATAGAAGTATTAGCACTGGGATTATCGATTTCAGTATTGTCAAACTGTAATTTTAGGATTCATAAAAGTAGTTACATTTGCTAGAGCGTTGACTCTAGATACTGTGATTAATGTATAATGTTTCCAATTAATGTACCACTTTAGCTGTGGAACCCTTTGCTTGTCTCCTCAGTTACATGTCAACTCTGCTTAACCCATTTGCACAGGTCCTTTTTAAATCTGATCTGTAATGTACTTGTTTTTCGCATCTCCATGAACTGACATTTTATGTGAGGATCTACTGTATCTCACCACTAAGTCACGCAAAGAGATTCTACAGAGAAAAGCATCATAAGTGCTTTATCAAATACAGTAAATGATGCCCTGTAAATGCTGTGCAAGGCTACTGGTGTTGTGGCCAACATCCAAGCCCTGTTTGTAGCTCACAGCTATTAGTTTCTTTCTTTTTTTTTTTTTTTTTAAAGAAGGCCTGAGACGTTACAGTATGCTACCTGAGTCACATGTATTAGACAATATTTAGATGGTTAAGAGGTTTAATGTGCCTAACACAAACTAAGTGATATCAGACTTAAAATTACTTTAATTCATTGTCTACATGCCCAGATGATGGTGAACCTTGTTCTGTTTTATTGCAACATGGTAACTTTGATTTGTTTCATAAAAGATTAGGAAATATTGCCTACTAAAACAAACATTGCTTAAGCTGAAATACGATGATAGATGTGTTGCTGGAGTTCAGCCGAACCACTACTCGGATATCTGTGATGGTCACAATAGTCTAACAGATTCATTCTCATTGTTCATAGTGGCAGTGCCTTCATCCAGTTACCTTATTGAGCAGGTGTTTAGTCATGGAGGGGTTATAATATGGGCACATTCTTTACAAATAAGTGATAAAACTTCATTTTATGCCAGTGCAATTCATTCTGTGTGATATGGAATTGTTGAAACAGTCAATTAATAAAAATGCAAGATTGTTTAAATAAGTTATTTTAAAATGAGACTGTATTATGTAACTATATTCTGAAACGAGTGGAAGGGTGGCACACTGGTACCACTGCTGCCTTGCAGCAAGGAGGCCAGGGTTCATGTCCTGGGTATTCCCTTCATGAAGTTTTCATATTCTTCCTGTGCCTGCATGGGTTTCCTTAAGGTGCTTTGGCTTCCTCGCACAATCCAAAGACATGCAGGTACAGTTGATTGGTGATGCTAACGTAGCCTTAGTGTATCTGTGTGTGTGTACATACTGTACACCCTGCGATGGACTAGCACCCTGTCCAGGGATCGTTCATATTTTGCGTCCTACATATACTGGGATATGTTCCTGCTTTCCTGTGACTAGGCTCAGGGTATAGTGGGTTTGAAAAGTGTATTGATGGATACTCTGAAATGCCATAGCCTTTCCAAATTTATTTTCTTTATATACTTTGTATATTAGATAGGAACATGAGTACAAAGTGTTTAAATGTGTAACAGATTTGACAATGAAAATCGCTTCAGAAAAAAATACTGTATATACTCACCTTCTCCTATTATTGCCCCATATCACAATCTCTTGTTAGCTTAGATATTGGTATACATCACATATTACCATAATTAGAATCACTGCAGGTGATGGTAAAAATGTGTAAGAACATTTTAATCTTCTAATCTATCACTTGACTTGCTTGAATAAAAAAAGTGACTTGACTTGTTTGAATGTAATCCTTATAATTTGAAAATTGATGGTCAGGACTTGAAAGTTACTGGAGACTTGCTTATGCAGGCATTAATCAAATGTGTTGCTGGCCATGGCTATTTCAGAACTGTTTCTGAAATCATGTCCACTCTTCCAGTGTTCTCAATCATCTTCCAGAGGCACATGTAGGGTTGTCATTAAACCAAAATCTCAAACTCGATGTGATAATAAGAAAAGGATTGGAATTCAATACTATTTTCAATACCCAATACAGTATATTATGCAACTCAATAACAAAAAAAATTTTTGAACCACCTACACCTGAACATCAGCAAAACCAAGGAGCTTGTGGTGGATTTTAGGAGGCACAGGCCCCTCCCAGACCCTGTGATTATCAGAGGTGACTGTGTGCAGAGGGTACAGACCTATAAATACCTGGGAGTGCAGCTGGATGATAAATTGGACTGGACTGCCAATACTCATTCTCTGTGCAAGAGAGGACAGAGCCAGTTATACTTCCTTGGAAGGCTGGCGTCCTTCAACATCTGCAATAAGATGCTGCAGATGTTCTATCAGACCGTTGTGCCGAGCTCCCTCTTCTACGCGGTGGTGTGCTGGGTAGGCAGCATAAAGAAGAGGGACGCCTCACGCCTGGACAAACTGGTGAGGAAGGCAGGCACTATTGTAGGCATGGAGCTGGACAGTTTGACATCTGTGGTGGAGCGACGGGCGCTGAGCAGGCTCCTGTCAATCAAGGAGAATCCATTGAACAGTATCATCTCCAGACAGAGGAGCAGCTTCAGCGACAGACTGCTGTCACTGTTGTGCTCCACTGACAGACTGAGGAGATTGTTCCTTCCCCACACTATGCGACTCTTCAGTTCCACCCGGGGGGGTAAACGTTAACATTATACAAGATTATATAGACTGTTACAACTGCCTCGCACTCTCCACCATGCATTTTTTAACTTGCACTGCATTTTTATCACTCTTTAATTAATATTGTTTTTATCAGTATGCTGCTGCCGGAGTATGTGAATTTCCCCTTGGGGATTAATAAAGTATCTGTCTATCTATCTATCTGTCTATCTATCTATCTATCTATCTATCTATCTATCTATCTATCTATCT
>JANRMT010062848.1:19647186-19717738 GCA_026402145.1 Polypterus bichir lapradei | reverse complement strand
TCTATCTATCTATCTATCTATCTATCTATCTATCTATCTATCTATCTATCTATCTATCTGTCTGTCTATCTACTCACATTTAAGTTCTCCTGCAGATAAGTCAGGTCTTGATTTTACAGTATAATTTCCAGTATTTTATAATGTCGGTCATATAAGTCGAATGCGGAAAACTCACGCTATTGATCCAAGAGATTATGATATTCTAACGCCCACCTGAGAGAGTAACCACGGAGCACACTGCCTTTTTTTTTCTATGTATTGTGCCTACGTGACCACACGGTAATACCCAAACTATTCCAAAGCGACGGTTGCACTGTTTTGTGTTTTTAGTATCTCACACCCTCATACACTTTTATTGTAAGAGCATCCCTTATCCACAATGGAGTGTTCAATCAGAAGAAAATATGAAGCTGGTTTTCAATTAAATGTTATTGAAGTGGCGAAAGAAATTGGTAACTGCACTGCGGCAACAAAATTCAATGTGTCTGAGAAACTGGTAAGAGATTGGAGGAAGCAAGAAGATGAAAAAAATAAATTAATTAAGTGTCGTATTTTTGAACAGGCGTATAAGTCGGGGTCTGATTTTATGATCAATTTTTCAGGTTTCAACACCCGACTTACACGCGAATATATATGGTAATCATATTTGAAAATGTTATCCTTTCCTCAGTTAAAATGTATGTTTGTTTGATAAAGTATTCTTTATTTTAAAAATTACACATTCAGTTGTACCAGAGAGAAAAGGACATATCCAGCAGAATATTTATTTTACAGTGGAACTAAAGTGCTTATTTGTGATTTTATTCCTCAACTACTGTATTGTGATTTTTTTTCTTTTTTTGACAGCTTTTAGACTTTTAGCATGGAGTTGTCTGTTAGAAGACACTTATTCCCTAGTTCTCTTAAGAGGTTTCTTCTCTTCGATGGATGTCTTCACCATTTCAAGAAGTGAAAAATACTGGGAGCAACAACAAACTTCACCTACTAAGAGTCTCCAAGAATTGTAACACCATGTGTAATATTTAATTCTGAAATTCTAGTTTTATGTGCAATTTGTATTTTTTTTTTACTCTCTTGTAACTTTAAATGAATAGTGTCATAAAATTATGTTGTAATCATCTAATATCTTTTTATTGAAATTAAAAAATGTTATTTTCTCAGCTTCTAAGCATAGGTCCCTAATCTCTCTTACTTCCCTTAAACAATCATATCTATTAGAAGTTAATTAACATGCTGGTTGTGAAACTGGATGGAACAAAAACAGGCATCCCCCACAACTGAGACTGGAAACTACTGCTCTGTTAAAGAAGTCCAGAATGATTAAATTACAGATATGCAGGAGCATTTAAATTTCAGAGATGAGGAAATTTCCTCTTGATCTTTACTTTTTTTCCCCTGATTGACATGAAGTTGTCAACACTGCCCTGTCCTCATTAACTTTTTCAAAATAGTCAAGAGAAAGAGAGAATGTCTCCAGCATATCCTATGTCTACCTGAGGTCTTCCCCCAGTGATGAACCCCTATGATGCATTCTGAAAACTTACCTAGACCCACGGTTTTCAAACTGTGGTACGCATACCACTGGTGGTATTTCAATTCATTCCAAGTGGTACTCGTGTGGTCCTTTATTTTCCACGAATCGATGTTGCTAGAATGCCAATATGTTGCATATCTATACTAATAAAAGGCAAAGCCCTCACTGACTGACTCACTCACTCACTCACTCACTGACTCATCACTAATTCTCCAACTTCCTTGTAGGTAGAAGGCTGAAAAGCAGGTTTCATTTCGAAATTCTACACGTAATGGTCATAACGGTCGATAACGGTCAACAACGTCTGCCATGTTGAACTTTCTAATTTATGGCCCCATCTTCACGAAATTTGGTAGGTGGCTTCCCTGCGCTAACTAAAACCGATGTACGTACTTATTTCGGTGGTATGACGCCACTGTCGGCCACCATATTGAATTTTCCAAACGTCACAAATTCTCCAACTTCCCGTGTAGGTAGAAGGCTGAAATTTGGCAGGCCCATTCCTTACAGCTTACTTACAGAAGTTAAGCAGGTTTCATTTCGAAATTCTACGCATAACGGTCAACAACGTCCGCCATATTGAACTTTCTTATTCATGGCCCCATCTTCACGAAATTTGGTAGGCGGCTTCCCTGCGCTAACCGAAACCAATGTACATACTTATTTCGGTGGTATGACGCCACTGTCAGCCGCCATATTGAACTTTCCAACGTCACTAATTCTCCAACTTTCTGGGTAGGTAGAAGGCTGAAATTTGGTATTTATTTCGGTGGTATGATGCCACTGTCGGCCGCCATATTAAACTTTTAACGGAAACTGATGTACGTACTTATTTCGTTGGTATGACACCACTGTCGGCCGCCATATTGAACTTTCCAATGTCACTAATTCTCAAACTTCCCGTGCAGGTAGAAGGCTGAAATATGGCAGGCTCATTCCTTACAGCTTACTTACAAAAGTTAAGCAGGTTTCATTTCGAAATTCTACGCGTAATGGTCATAACGGTCAACAACGTCCGCCATGTTGAACTTTCTTATTTATGGCCCCATCTTCACGAAATTTGGTAAGTGGCTTCCCTACACTAACCGAAACCAATGTACTTACTTATTTAGGTGGTATGATGCTACTGTCGGCCGCCATATTCAACTTTTCAACAGTCTTTGTTACTTATGGGCCCATCTTCAAGAAATTTGGTACACGGGTTTCCAACGCTAACTGAATCCTACTTATGTACATATATACATCCATAGCCTGCAGCTCGGTCACCGTGTGAGGTGGCGTTGGGTCCCCCACGTTGTTGGTTGCCTGCCTACATAAGACCATCCATTGCTCCGGTCTCTACATTCCCTTCCTTGCTTCGCCACGGGATTCACGTCTCCGTACTGATAACTACAGCCTTTTTGTTTAATCCATGGCTTCTCCGCTGTTTTATTGTTTGTTTATTACAATTATAGTTATTGTATAGGTATTTTAGACTTACTTTACATTGCTCAGGTACCCATTTCCTTTATCATTCCAACCCCCATTACCATGTCTATCGAGGTGATCACTATCGATCAAAGAACTGTCACTTACTGAGTGGTTTCCATGCCCAGAGATGGCACCTACCTTTTCCATTCTCTTTGTTACATATTGCACGGCCATATCAGGCTCACTCTTGATATCCGGAGGAACATTGTGTCTTATGTATTGAATGACTGGGACAGGTTCAAGGTGTGGACTGATGACGGTACAGGAGATAATTATACCACACAGGAGCACTAGAAGAGTGAAATGCTTAAGCCCTTCACCTATGGTTCTGCATGTGAGTTGATGGCTGCCGCTGAACTGTTCGGTTGTCGCTTTCAAGTGTACCGAAATGACCAAATATTTTACACCTTTCGACAACCGCCAATGCCTCTTAAACATCTTAGATTCACAGGTCACGATTTGAGTAGTGGACACTTTGATGTTTATGAATGTTTAAACTCTCAAAAGCTGGATGTGATTTTATCGATGAAACCGGTTGTGTGCTTACAACGCTTGACAGATGCCGAATGTCACTTCAACACAACAAATCCTGCAAATACTGTCGTAATTGAAACAAACCATGAAACTCAAACCGATTATGACAGCAGCAATCCAAGCTGTGCGATTTGAGACAAGATTACTTTTCACATGGCCAACTGTAAGTTACATGCTCAAGAGTAAGCTCAGCGCACAGCTTGGTCATGTTACAACCGGAGGGCCGAACTGTCAACATGGTATACAAAGAGATCCTTAACAAATAATTATTGGCATATTTTCCCTCAGTTTAAAAAGGTTAAATTTTCTTCTTAATAAAAATTTTAAGGCAGTACTTTGCCTCTGCGAAGCGCGGGTATTTTGCTAGTAATCATATATTGTATAAGTATACTACTGTAAATGCTTGGAAGACTCCAAGCCGGCTTTTATTAGCACGGGCACCCATTTCCCGAAAACCCGTTACCTACTCACGTCTTTGGTCCAAAATTGGAATAGCACAGAAATAGACAAGTTACGTCCACCCGTTGAATCACCAGGGGCCTCATGTATAAACAGTGCGTACGCACAGAAATGTTGTGTAAGAACTTTTCCACATTCAAATTGCGATATATAAAACCTACACTGGGCGTAAAGCCACACACTTTTCCACGGTACCTCATATCTTGTCGTACGCAAGTTCTCCGCTCGGTTTTGTAGACCGTGGCACCCAGTGTCAGAGCAGTGCTACTGTTTCTGTGTGGTTAGTCCATATTTTCCTTTATAAATACACTGAAACTAACCGCATATTGTTTATTAGTGTAATGCATCTGATTGTAATTAACTTGTAACAATAAAATGGTTCAGGGAATAGCCATAGTATTCCAAATACCATAACTGCTTTAGCGTTGTTACTCTTACTGCACCTTCTTCTTCTTTCAGCTGCTCCCGTTAGGAGTTGCCACAGCGGATCATCTTTTTCCATATTACTCTCACTGCAGCACTCAGAGTATTTATATAACTGTATCTGTGTGTGAATCACAGCAGCAGCTGATCGGAAAGAGAATTATCGGTATACAGCATCAGGCACACGCTACCTCAGCCATGGCAAAACGTTTCAAAGCCTTTCCTGTATGGACCTCGTGGTTCAGAAACAGTTTCATCCCAAGAACTATAAACGCACTCAATCAATTGCTCCTTGTAGAACTGTTTGTACTTATAAGTACAATTACCTCACTGTAAACTTGCACTACAGTTATAATATTGCACAACCTGAGCCACTTTGTAAAGCGCATATTTACACATGATGACGATATCATTTTTAAGATGTAATGCAGCAAAATATGTTTATTATATTATACAGGTAAAACTTTAACTTCATTTAAATAATCTATATTCTTTACTGGGACTGGCGTAAAGGATAGAATAATTAAACATGTACTACGAAGATATTTCAATGTTCCTTAAACTTTTTGAAGAATCGGCGCTCTAAGCTTACAGATGGCTTAACATCTATTACAGAGCTGATTGTGTGGCGATCGGTTACTTGGAGAAAGAAAAGCAAGGACTGCAGGGGCGGCCACGCCAATATATATTGAATATAAAACAGAAAGAGAAAATAACGACACAGCTAAAAACGCAGTGGCAAATTTCAACAAAAGTTAAACGCTTGTGTCATGAGCACGAGGTGGCTATGCAGTGTCCGCAACGGACGTGGCCATCCGCCGTGCATAAGATACCATATTGACATTGGCGGGTGAAGGGGCCACCGATTCTTTCTCTGCCCATGGCCGCCACAAGCCTAGAGCCGCCCCTGAGTACTGCTGCAATAAATAATTTCATCAAAGGTCGCGCACAATCACTCCGCCGTGAAAGCAATGTTTAATAACGTGCTTCAACTCCTATCATCATGAAAATGATATCACGTATACATCTCAGTATTTTAGTTATTCAGAGAGCTGTAATATCACGAATGTAATGGATTCTGTGTCCAGTCGGAGGAAGAGAGCCGGTTTAAGAAGCAAGTAGTGATTCACACACATAGAGCACATAGAAGATCACATACAAAACAAAGCATTTAACGTGCTACTTTAATTACGATGTAATTTGAGAAACTGGTTAATTAAATGATTTTAAGATGACGTTTATGATATTCTACTTTAATGACAAAATAAACTACATGATTAAAGTGGAAATTTCGAGATTGAAGTTGACATTTCGTGCTTTTTTCCCCCCACTGTGTGCCTTTTTTTTTCCTCTGTACCCTAATAAGCTTTCATATGACACTCCGACGGTGAGCTACGACTTGCCTTTTCACGGCGACTTTGATATCTGAGCTTTCAAGTTTCTCCAACACGCTATGTCACTCGAACAACTTCCTTTTGTTGATTATACCACGGTTTAATTAAGCAAATAGTATGTTTTTCCTTTGCCTCCACTTGGTATTCGCTTAAATTCTTATATTCCCCCCGTGCTTTTCCCATTGTCTTTTCACAGAAGGCTGAACTTAAGGGCGATTTATATTGATTTGCATATTTAAAGAGACGTAATTCTGGGATGAGTTGGGGCGTTACATAAAGCGCGTGCACGAGCGTTACTTTTCATGCTGACCGGGATTTTTGTAGCGGAAGAACGTGGAAGTTGGAGTACGCACAGATTCCTGCATCTGGATTTTTCTGTGCGTAAGCACATTTCGGCTTTTGTGCTTACGCCGTGTTATAGTGCGAATTCTACGCACGACATTATACATGAGGCCCCAGAAGTTGGAGCAAATGGATTTTTATGCCCCTGGCGCCCAAGCTTAAACCCTCGCAGGTCTTATCTCAAGTCTACCCTTTCTCAAAGTGGATTGCGAAATGACCATTTCATGTCTGTTTCTTTGAACAAACAAAAGAATTTGGGGGGAATTGACAACTGGCTTCTCAGCAGTCTCATTGCTTCAGTTCGATTTATGGTTTGTCTCAAGGAAGGTGGTGTGTTTCCGATCTGCGTGCAAAGTGATTTACCCGCCGTTTACCCATTTTACCATGTTGTGGCATGCACAGTTCTTTCAAGATGGACAAATTCGTTATCAGAAAAGTGGCAACATCTGTGCAAGAATCACAAAGAGGCGGTTCGAACAGCAAAGTTTCCGATGCTACCGAAGCACCATTTCCGGCAAATGCTGAGTGACGAGATATAACGAAAGAACCACCAAAAAAGAAAATAAGGACAGCCCAACCAAATCGCAAGTACAGCGAAGACTATTTGCAATGGGGGTTTTATTACATTGAAAGCGACACTCATCAGCAGCCTGTGTGCATTATCTGCAATGAGGTAATGTCGAACCAGTGTATGAAGCCATCCTTACTTCAGCGACATTTTACAACTAAGCACAAAGATCACAACAGAAAGCCGTTGTCGTTTTTTGTCAGGAGTAAAGACGAATTTTTGAAGCGGCAGACAGTGTTCAGAAAAACAACAAGTGTGCCTGACAAGTGTTTGCAGGCATCATATGCTCTATCATTGCTAGCAGCAAAACAAAATAAACCCCATACTGTCGTTGAGAAATTTGTGCTTCCTTCGGCAATAGAAATCGTATCAATTATGTTCGGCGACAAAATGGCCAGCGTTTTGCAAAGTATCCCATGTTCTGATAACACCGTGCAAAGGAGAATTAGAGATATATCGGAGGATTTGATACAACAGGTGGTTGAGAAAATAACTGCAGCTAAGGAGTTTTCGATGCAGTTGGATGAAAGCACAGATATTTCAGGTGAAGCCCAGTTGGTCGTTTTTGTTCGTGTTCCAGATTCTGAAGATATTATCGAACATATTTTGCTTTGTCGACCTTTACCTGAGAGAACAACTGGTGAGGAAATTTTCAAACATATCGATGATTTCTTCTGCGAACATGATATTCTTTGGTTTTGGTGCGTTGCAATTTTTTCAGATGGAGCAGCAGCAATGACAGGAAGAACAGCTGGTTTCATTGTGAGAGTAAGGCAACAAAATAATTCGATAGTTTCCTTTCATTGCATCCTGCATAGACATGCGCTGGCATCGAAGAGAATAAGTGAGATTTTGCACAAGACCTTGAACGATGCTGTAAAAATTATTAATTACATCAAGAGCCGCCCTTTGAACATGCAGTTGTTCCGTCAATTATGCCAAGAAATAGGTTCTGACCATAAGACGTTGCTTTTCCATACAGAAGTTCGATGGCTTTCAAGAGGAAAAGTTCTGATGGGGATTTTTGAGCTCCGTGATAAAGTGTATCTCTTCATGAAAGATTCGTCATCCCTTGCAGAGAAGTTTGAAGATGTGTCATGGGTTTGCCGCCTTGGTTACCTTGCAGATGTGTTTAAAAAATTAAACGAACTAAACATGTCTCTCCAGGGATATGGACACAACATTTTTACAATGGAAGAGAAAGTTTCAGCTTTTCATAAGAAACTCTATTTCTGGATGAATCGGGTCGCAAATGGAAACTTGAAAATGTTTCTGATTCTCTTGGAATTTCTAGCAATGAACAATGCCATCGATATAAGGGAAATACAGAAAGTTTTACCAACCATCTGAAGAAGCTACATTCGGAATTTGTATCATATTTTCCATTCTTGACGTCAGGAAGCGACGTTGGAAAGCACTGGATTACATTGCCGTTTAACATGGAGAACATTATGAGTGCCGATCTTTCCATCCAGCAGCAAGAGATATTGATAGATATGACGGATAATCAGCATTTCCAAGAAATGTTCAAAGAAAAATCAGTGACAGAATTCTGGAGTCAAGTGAGGAAAGAGCACGATGAACTCGGTGCTAAGGCAATTACAGCTCTGCTACCCTTCGGCTCGACGTATCTATGCGAAAAGGCCTTTTCTTCCATGACAAGCATAAAGACGAAACCAAGAAATTGTTTGTATTTGGAATATGATCTGGTGGTCTTGGTAAGCACACTTTCTCCACGGATCCAGGACCTGATGGCAAAAAAAGTGCACGTTTCACACTAAGCATGGCAGTAAGAGTGAGTAACCTTACAAGTGATAATGTATTTTGCATGTGAACAAAGTTATTAAAATTCTTCTCGTGAGCGAGAATCTACCGTCAAATAACCGCGCATATGACTTTTCAGTCGTTTTACCTGTTTATACACCTCGCACATTTTTAAAAAGATTCTATAATTACTTTAATATCACTTTAAGGTCATAATTATAGTCATTATAGTGATTATAGTGACTTTTTCTTCAAAACAACACGGGCGTAAATTAACTTTCTAGAAGGCATTACTCATTTGGATCTTTTCACTTTATCAATCTGTTCCTGCTCCTATAAAACAGGTACCATTGTTGCCACAACTACTATACCAAGGTAAATAGTGGATAACTATTTGTGGGTTCTTTTTTATTGAAAACCTCATCAGATGATTATTTTCAGTTTGTTAGACTGCTAGCTGAGCTTGTACTTCACAAGTTCTGTGTATTGTTTTCTTGTATTGTCAGTGTTTTGTCTTGGTAGAGTTCTATATTGCTCTACTTTCCCCTTTTGTATTCTTTAATGTGTAACGTTTGTCAGAATGCCTCAAATCCCATAGACTTTACCCCTGTTAATATGGTATCGTACTTTATAACTTCTCATCACCTTCCTTTCTACACCTATAACCTCAGGTAGTTACACAGAGAAAGTTAAAATTAAATAATTTATTATTAATAGTATTTGTAAAATAATAACAATAAGCAAAGTACATTTTAATATTGGCAACCATGCAACCTGATAAATGCTGATGTGTAGTTTCAGGTGGCACACAGACTTGTTAGTTACTTTAAATGTCTCTAGTTAAGTCATCGTTTTTAGTCAGCTTTCTTCAGGACAGGCCACTTGCCTGTCTCAATATGACTGCCAAGTTGCGCTTCTCAGTGTGGTCTTCTTTTCAGTCCATGGTTTGTGAAATTCTACTTCATCGTGATGTTGTGAGGGAGATAGGGAGGGGTAAAGCAACCGAATTTATACATTCTCTATTCAAATTCAACAGCCAATAGGGTGTTGTGGTACAGATTGGAGTCTGATTCAAACCCAAACTGCCAACTTTAGACCAATAGAATTCTGGTGCAACACATCCCCCAGTTACTGGCTTATTTTCACACCTGCCCCCAAAAATCCCATTTGTTAAGTAAAGCTTGCCAGATAGGTAGTTTAGGTTTCCTGTGGGGGTTGATAGAGAGAGTCCTGCAGAGAATCACTTGCGAAACTGGTTTTAGGCTCTTCCCCCCAATCCTGTCATAAAATTCACTTCCTTACTCAGGCATAAAGATTCTTGGATTAGATATGAAAGCATATCAATGAAGTAAACACAAATATTACATTTGCTTTGTCTGACTTACAAATAAAGACAAACAAAATATTTATCAGTTTGCATACAAAATTTCACACCACAACTGTCAGTAAATGTAACTGTATATTTTTCCTTCAGTAAGATGCCATTGTGAAATGTGCTTTCAGTGTAGTATACTGCTTCTATAAAACATTTGCAAGGGACAGTTTTAGAAAGGTAGGATATTCTGTCAGACATCTTTTCCAGTCCCTGGCACGATACCACACACACGCACTATCGGACCTGCAAGAGCCAAAACAAAGGTATCCCATTTAAAAATTTTACTTTGCATCAAACTAGGTGGTACTATAAACCATTGCACCATCCTTGTACTGTAAAGAGCTGTGTCAGGAAATGGTTGGGTAATGTTTTTATCTAAAATTTATAAATTTACAATATCTTGATATTTTTACAGTTGTGTGGTTTTTTTTATTTGCATATGCCATATCCCAAAAATATGTTAATTGGTTATAATAAGCATAGTGTTGGTCTAAATGTGTTGTCAAGGAAGTAGACTACCCTGGCCCACTAGCAAAAGCTTGGCACAAGAACTGATTTGGCTTATAAATGGACTGGAATCACTCAAGTACCAAGAAACAAAAACTGACATGTGAAACATTCATTAAGGTGAATGATTTAGGAATTAAGAAAAAATTAAAGAACTGAACCTATGGATGTAAAGTTCAGTTTAAATCACATTAACAAGTTCTATTCTTGCACCTACCAAGGTATTCCCAGCTCCCTGCAGGTTCTCTGTGTAAACAAAAAATGACTAAAGTTTGTGTGAAATTTACCTTTAACAAGTTTCCAACTGTGTCCCTATGTTCATAATGAACTCATGTTAATCATCTCGATCCACTGTATTAATTCCTTTCATAATTTTAAACAATTTAATGTCTCCTCTTAATATTTTGCTTAAACTGAAAAGGATCAGATCTTTTATTCTCTTCTAATAATTCATCCCATGTAGCCCTGGAATTAGCCTAGACACTCTTCTTTGGACTCTTTCTAATGCTGCTATGACCTTTTTGTAGCCTGGAGACCAAAACTGCACACAGTACTCCAGATGATGCCTCACCAGTGCATTATAAAGCTTGAGCATAACCTCCTTGATCTTGTACTCTACACAACATGCTACATAAACTATCATTCTGTTAGCCACCTTACTGCCTTCTGAACACTGTCTGGCAGTTGATAGTGAGTCCACTATGACTCCTAAATCCTTCTCATAAGAGATCCCATTGTATATTGAAATGTAACATTTTTACTTCCTACGTGTAATATTTCACATTTACTTATATAAAATTTAATATGCCACAAATCTGCCCAAGACTCTGTGTTTTGCAAGTTCCTCCGTTATGATTCAACGGATTTCAAATTATCTGCCAATCCACTTATCTTGGTATCATCCTCAAACATAACTAGCTTGTTACTTTTATTCCAAACGAAATAATGCATTTATATTAAAAATAACAGCAGACCTAGCACTTGACCCCTGTAAAACCTCGTTCTTAATGTCTCGCCGTTCTTACCATATGTTGCTCAATCTTTTCCTTAATAATCCATCCATCCATTATCCAACCCGCTATATCCTAACCACAGGGTCACGGGGGTCTGCTGGAGCCAATCCCAGCCATGGGTGCAAGGCAGGAAACAAACCCCGGGCAGGGCGCCAGCCCACTGCAGTTCATTAATAATTCCTTTCATTAATTTATCTATGATGCACATTAAGTTTATTGGCCTATAGTTGCTTGGTTCTGCCCTGTCACCCTTTTTATATAATGGAGTAATATTTACCATTTTCTAGACCTTTGGAATTTCCCCAGTGTGCTGTGACTTACTAAAAATATGGGTTAAGGGTTTATATATGTATTTTCCTCCTTAAAATATAAAGGGTAAATATTATTATTTCCTGGTGATTTGTTTGATGGGTGGCACAGTGGGTAGCGCTGCTGCCTTGCAGTTAGGAGACCTGGGTTCTGTTCCCGGGTTCTCCCTGCGTGGAGTTTGTATGTTCTCCCCATGTCTGCGTGGGTTTCCTCCGGGTACTCCGGTTTCCTCCCACAGTCCAAAAACATGCAAGTTAGGTACATTAGCGATTGTAAATTGTCCCTAGTGTGTGCTTGGTGTGTGTGTGTATGAGCGCCCTGCGGTGGGCTGGCGCCCTGCCAAGTATTTGTTTCCTGCCTTGCACCCTATGTTGGCTGGGATTGGCTCCAGCAGACTTCCCGTGTAGGCAGAAGGCTGAAATTTGGCAGGCTCATTCCTTACAGCTTACTTACAAAAGTTAAGCAGGTTTCATTTCGAAATTCTACGCGTACCCAATTGAGCATCTCTGGAGAGACCTAAAAATGGCTGTCCACCAACGTTTACCATCCAACCTGACAGAACTGGAGAGGATCTGCAAGGAGGAATGGCAGAGGATCCCTAAATCCAGGTGTGAAAAACTTGTTGCATCTTTCCCAAGAAGACTCATGGCTGTATTAGCTCAAAAGGGTGCTTCTACTAAATACTGAGCAAAAGGTCTGAATACTTAGGACCATGTGATATTTCAGTTTTTCTTTTTTAATAAATCTGCAACAATTTCAAAAATTCTTTTTTTTTGTCTATCAATATGGGGTGCTGTGTGTACATTAATGAGGGAAAAAATTAATTTAAATGATTTTAGCAAATGGCTCCAATATAACAAAGAGTGAAAAATTGAAAGGGGTCTGAATACTTTCCGTACCCACTGTATATACGGCCATAGCCTGCAGCTCGGTCACCGTGTGAGGTAAAGTTGCGTCACCCATCACGACGCCTCCCACGTAGTTGGCTGCCTACCTATATTGCATCCCCCATACGCATGCCTCCCACGTAATTGAGTGCCTGCCCATATAAGGCCGTCCATCACCAGCAATCCAATAGACACGCTGCCGCTACGAGGCGTTTGTCATGCCTAAGATGAATATGATATTCGCGAGATACAAGTTTAATGAGAAGACGCAAGGTATAAACGAGACTTTTTATCACTTTATAACGGAGTTAAAATTGCTGGTGAATGATTGTGCTTATCCAAATGAAGATGAGATGGTCAGGGATAGAATAGTGTTTGGCACAAACTCAGAAAAAGTGCGAGAGAAACTTTTAAGTGCCGGGTCTGAGCTAACATTAAATAAAGCTGTGGCCATCGTAAGATCACACGAGATAGCACAAGCACAGCTGAGAACCTTCGATGCATGTACTCCGAGCGGCTGAACAAGCCTTTGTAGACATATCAATATGAAAGCAAGGTGTAAAGCTTAAGTTTAAATTAAGTTCATAGACACGCTGCCGCTAAATATTCGCAGACAAATCCACAACTTAATACCGGGAATGCCTGTTAAACATCTTAGATTCACGAGTACTGATTTGGGTAGTGAACACTTCGATGAATGAAACCTGTTATCTTTACAACAGTTGACAAACACGGAATGTAACTTCAACACAACACATCCTCCAAATATGAACCTGATTGAAATAAATAATGATAATCAAATCCTTGATTACAGCAACACTCATAACAGTCACAAAACAATTACATTGACAATCATGTTACGTTATTTTTAAAATGTTTCCTTTTCTTTTTCATAACTTCTTTAACACACTACTTCTCTGCTGCGAAGCGCGGGTATTTTGCTAGTTATATTATAAAGACTAGCAAATTATACACTTCATGTCTAAATTTTGTCAATTATTACTAAAACATGAAAAACGTTTCTATTTTACCGATGTGTTTACATAGGTCATTGTAGATACAGAACACGCATGAAATGTATGAATGAAAAGTTTCTGCTTTAGCGATGTGTATACATAGATCGTTGTAGACAGAATGGTTTCACACCTACCCCCAATACCATTTGTTAAGCTGATGCTTGCCAGCTAGGTCATCTGGCTTTCCTGTGGGGCATGATTGATAAGAATCCTGCAGAGAATCACTTGCCAAACTGGTTTTAGGCACTTCCCCCGACCCGTGTCATAAAATTACAAAGACTCAGTCCTAAAGAGGGCATCAAACCATTGCTGTTTGAATCAATAATATAACAGTAATATTACATTAATTTGTCCAAGTTACAAATACAGACATTTCATTTGTAACTACAACACTGCACCCCTGATAATTCTTTTGTATGATTCTTTATAATTTTACAGCCTGAGGGCAGAACTGCAAGCGTTGTTTACAAAGAGATCCTTACATGCTAAAAATGTGTATTTCTCATACACAACATTTACAATCATACTCATCATTCTCAATACTAAAATAAGCCTACAACAATTACATTGACAATCACGTTACGTTATTTTTAAAGTGTTACCTTTTTTTCATAACTTCTTTAACACACTACTTCTCCGCTGCGAAGTGTGGGTATTTTGCTAGTTCAAGAATATAACTGAAGAAAAAGAAGTTGCCTTAGGGTAAATCAATGAAATGACTGCTTCGGTGGTGCAGCAGTAAGAGTTGCTGACTCATAATCAAGAGGTTGCTGGTTCAATTCCTAGGTCCACCAGTTACCATTTTGAGTAGTGAGCTGGTCTTTTTATTATTATTATATAATAAAAACATACATTTGATTTGAATCTGTAACAGCCGTTGTAAATATATGGTACTTGAAAAGTTAGCAGATTTTTTTTTTTTCATTTTTATTCTCTCAGTCATGATCACAATACAACCCCCCCACCATTCCAGATCTGACAATGTTAGTTTTTATTTTAAACAAGGAATGACTGTGGATGTCAGTGGTGTTTTGAGACATTGGAACTGGAAATTCTCTGATCCAGAGAGATAAAAGCTGACACGCAAAACACTGGTGAACCTGCCTTTTTGTTTTTTGTTTTTTTTAATCAGTTTTATTGAGTGTTCCTGCTTACGCTAAATTAGTATGCTCTTTACGGTCTATGATGTCAAAGCCGCACTGACAAAAAAACAGAGACATAGGTGTAGCGGTACGGTGCCGCTAAGATTCACACCATCAAGAAGATGGTGATTTGTTTATTTTTATAGAGGAGATCCCAGGGACACTCCCAGCCTTGGCCCGACCCACACACACTCATAAACAGGGACAAAATAATGCACACTGGGATCAAACAACAATTAAAGAATATAATGAAATAAATGAAAACAATACCACCCCTGTACAGTACCTCTACGGCGATATTACATTAAACACACAAACACAAACAACCCCCCACAGCAAAGTCCATGGAAAACAGCACCAGATGTAATGAAATGATGACAAAGGTAAGTCCAGAGATCTGTACGTTAAAAGGAAATGAAAAAACAGTCCTACCGGTAGACCCTGAAAAAACTGAAGACGGGTGGATGGTTCAGGAACACTCCTTTTCTTGTTGGAAGGCCATGACCCCACTATCAGTCCTCAGCACACAGATAGACAATCCAGACCCCAACAATGAAATAATCCAGGACACAACAACTAGGTTAATCACACAGAAGGCAGACAGACAGGTACACGGAACACAGATTACATAAAAAACACACCTCCTCTTTGGACACCAGCACTCCTTTTAAGAGCCACTCTAACCACCTTTGACCCCAACAGCCCCTGCACCCCAGACAGAAGACCAATTGGAGCCTCTGCAGGGACTGCTGGGAGGTGCAGTTTTAACTAATAGTAGCACTGCTACATAGGCATATATGTTCAGCTCTCTCTGGCTCTGTTTGCAGCCGAGTGTGAAGCAGCTGGGATGGGAATCGGCACCTCCAAATCCAAGACCATGGTCCTCAGCCGGAAAAGGATGGAGTGCCCTGTCAAGGTTGGGAGCGAGATCCTGTCCCAAGTAGAGGAGCTCAAGTACCTTGGGATCTTGTTCACGAGTGAGGGAAGAATGGAGCAGGAGATCGACAGGCAGATTGGTGCGGCATCCACAGTGATGCGGGCTCTGCATCAGTCTGTTGTGGCGATAAAGGAGCCGAGCTGTAAGGCAAAGCTCTCAATTTACAGGTCAATCTACGTTCATACCCTCACCTATGGTCATGAGCTGTGAGTAGTTACCGAAAGAACAAGATCGCGAATACAAGCCGCTGAAATGAGTTTCCTCCGCAGGGTGTATGGGCTTCCCTTAAAGATAAGGTGAGAAGCTCGGTCACCCGGGAGGAGCTCAGAGTAGAGCCACTGCACCTCAGCATCGAGAGGAGTCAGATGAGGTGGCTCGGGCATCTGATCAGGATGCCTCCTGGATGCTTCCCTGGTGAGGTGTTCCAGGCACGTCTAACCATGAGAAAGCCCCAGGGAAGACCTCGGGATTCCCCCAGAAGAGCTAGCAGAAGTGGCCAGGGAGAGGGCAGTCTGGGCATCTCTGCTCATGCTGCTGCCCCCGCGACCCGATCTTGGATAAGCAGAAGACGATGGATGGATGATATTTGGAATAATTCATTTTATGACCTGTATAGTACATTTTGGGAAACATTGGCACTGATGCAACATCATTCATATTATTCATATTCATTTGGATACCTTTATGCGGTTGTAATCAGTGACCGCATTTTTTTTTCCCTAGATCTTTCCCATTCTCCACGTTTTGGTGCATGGTGGTGTTTCTTTTGTACTCCAGGGCATACAGAGGAAAGAATAGTACAGAGAGGTCAGTTCCACGCTATATACAATCATCAAATTCAAATGTTAACAGTTACCACACACCCAAGGACCATCTTTCCTACATTTACGACATGTGTACCTGTTGCAGTGTACACACTTCTCTCTTTGCTGTGGTTCCTATTACATTGAAAGAACCCCTGTCACTGAGTTTGCTTTCCTGGGGGAAGCAGCAGTCTTGGAACAGAAGTTTGTCAATGTTGCATCCTCTTTTTGCTTTTCCATTGCTTTTTCTTGTAAGAAGCACAACAAAGTTCCTCTGCAAGGTGAACCAAGAACACTCTTCTTTTCTCAGTTGATCCCGTGTATGCCTTGCTCTGTACGTGTGTGTTCATTGCCACCAGGTCAAGCATGTTGTAGCACACAGCAACTACCCACCTGCATGTTCCTGTTCGCACTGAATAAGCGCACGCCTTCATATCCATGATGTCAACGAAGCACTAGGGCAAAAAAGAAAGAGACAAATATAAGTTAAAGAAATTTTGTTATGACTTGAATAGTACCAATCAGAAAACATCATTGCACTAATGCAATAATACCGTATTTGAAAACTAACAGCATCATATCGGGTGGGGGAGGGACAGCGTGAACGTCACTGAGAGAATAAAACCGAAAATAAGCTAACTTTTACAAGTACCATAAATTTACACCTGATTATCTCAAGGGTCATTAAAGCACATGTACCTGATCACACTTGTGATTACCACAGCAAAGAGTTTAATATAAAAGAGATTTCAGTTTTTGATTTTTTATAAATTTACAAGCCCTTCTGAAAGCATGTTTTCACTATGTTATTATGGATTATTCAGTGTAGGTTGATGTGCAAAAATGGCAAATTATCTGTTTAAAACTAATCTATATATGATGGTAAGGGCAGGGCTTGAGGCTCAAAAATAGAAGCAATGTGTTCCAGATGTGGAAGGTGCATTTAAAATGGAGTTTTGTTTGATATTTTTAAGGGTACAAATGGAAACAGCATTTGTGGCTGTGCTTCACTCTTCATCTTCCCCCTTGGTTTCCATTTTATAAGCCTCATAAAACACTCCCTGAGCTTACATGCATGACAATATATTTCAATTTCTACTCTTAACTATAATGTTAAATTAACTGCTTTTCATTATTATTATACTTTCTTGTTTTATGATTTGATTACTACATTTTATAAGTCTGTTAAGAAATATTTCTTGGGATTTACCAGAACAAATCCTTAGAAAGTTCTTAGAGGTTCCAAGTTAAAATGGATCAAAGCCTCTAGTTAAGCACTGATTTGCTTCTGGTGTCAAAGTATTGCCACACCTTGGCATTTGAAAACTTCACAACCACTAGATTCCCTACACACTGGAACAATCACTGACCTGCTCAATTTTGGGAATTTTGAACTTAGGCCTTCCTAACCTTTCACTTTCTAAATTTCTGCATTCTCTGGCAGCACCTGGACAGGACAATGATTGGAGCACCAAGAGTGCTTAGTTTATATAGACAGAGCATCCTAACTACTACAGAAACATGCCACCATTGAATATTGGTGGGGTGTGTCCTGGCAGAGCCTGTCATAGATCCGAAGTATTCTTTAATTCATCTTACCCAACATTTAAATGCAGAAGTAAAATTAGTAACATGTTAAAATAGCTTGCCTTAGTGCTAGAATAGTAAAAATAAAAAATAATAAAACAAGTGAGGTGGAGTTTCATGTAGTGGAGCGTAATTATGATATTAGAGCAATAACAGTAATCTGGCTAAATAACAAAGATGGGAATGAGTATATGTTTCCTTTAGGGGGTGATATAGCTCCCTAATTGGAATAAGTTCTTTTATAATTGCGGTTTTTAAGTAACCGAAAAATATAGAGATATGATATTAAAAGACGATACCCCTCCCATAGTGATACGGCAGTAAAAATCACATAAGAGAAAATAACTTAGCTTTCTTTACTGATGATTTACGCAGCATTACAGACGGAGGAAGCCATAGCAGACAATACCAAGGTGGGAACTTGATGTATACAGTCTGCTATTTTCCGTCGATGCTTCCGTTGGATTTTCAGGACAAATGACAATATCACTCATTCGTCCTTAAGCTTCGAAGTGTTTGGCTGCTGTCCAAGTATTTATACTGTCTTCTCCACGTGTAGGCCCTTCTTTGGTTTCCAAACAAGGAAAGGAAAGGACTCAATTTCATCTCTAACATACAAGAATAGTACAATGCCTATTTTCACAGTTGTCCCCTTTACTCTAATTTCCCCTTAACTCTAGTTTCTAAATGCTGACAGCCCCTGTGTGCTAACTTTGGCCTGCACATGTGAGTGAATTTATAAAATAATTTCTTGTACAGAGCACAGTGACATTAAACTTACATCCTTGTTACAGTATAACATAGTGAGATACACATGTTTAGGAAGAATTACAGAACAGAAAAGGAGATGGGGTTGCTGTTAATGTCAAACAGAATGCAAACGTAAGTCTTCTTCAGTTGGACGATGAGCCCCATCTTAGTGCGGACATGTGGCTTCACATGGAAAGCATTAGGAAAAAAAGATTTATTTTAGGAGTATGTTATAGACCGCCCAATGCAGACAATAATTTCAATGAACATCTTTTAGCAATACTTAAAAGGCAAGTTTACAGGGGGATATTTATGAGGGACTTTAATGACCTGAATATTAACTGGGATTAACCTTGCAAATAGCAGAACACAACAGTTTTTAGAAGTAATTGGTGACTGTATCTTATCACAGTATACTAAAGCACCAACAAAGGGAAAGCCTGTCTGGATTTAGTACTATGTATTAATCAGGATAGAACTGAACGTGTAGAGGTAATTAGATAGATAGATAGATATATAGATAGATAATTGAACCACTAGGGTCAAGTGACAATAATATAATACAATTCTTAGTGTTCTGGAAGGGTGAATGTGCAAGGACTAATGTAGGGCAAAATTGAGCAGATGCAACAAAAATGTAAGGAGGATAAGCTTAAAAGTGTGGAGACAGTCGAGGAACAGTGGAACTGGTTTAAAAATGTTCAACATGTAATGCAGGACAGGTATGTCCCAAAATTTGGAATAGGTAGAAATATTTTTAAAAAACTTTGCAGTGGGTTAGTAAAGAGTATAAAATGAAACTGCAAAGGAAAAAAACAGCTGTATACAGTGTATAAAACTAATAACTCCAATGTGAATCATAGGGCATATGAGATCATGAGGGTAACTATTAAGAAGGATGTTAGGGAGGCAAAAGGACAGTTAGAGAGAAATATAAGGTGAGAGATGACCCAAACATATTCTTTCAGTACTTCAGTAGTAAAAGAAAAGTCAAAGAGGATATGAAGTGCATCAGGAATAGTAAAGGGAAATTAAAAAATACAGTGAAATAGCAAATGTTCTCACATGTGAGGAAGTAGATAACCTACCATAGGTAAAAGGGACTACTAATTAGCTACTGAGTGATTTAGAAATTGTAGAGTGAAAAGTACTGCTCAGATTAAATAAGCTGAAGTCAAATAAATCTCCAGGAATCTAATAATACTTACACTTGAGTTCTTCAAGAGGTTAGAAAATACATATATAAACCCTTGATGCATTTTCCTTGACTGGAAAATGGAAAATGTTATGCTATTATATAAAAAGGGTGATCGGGCAGATCCAAGCAAGTATAGGCTACTAAGCTTAATGTGCATCACAGGAAAATTAATAGAAGAAATTTTTAAGGATACGATTGAGCAACATATGTCAAAAACAGGAGTTTTATTGAACAGTTAACATGGATTCAGAAGAGAGAGGTCGAGTTTTACAAAGGAACAAAAGCATTTGATAAGGTGGCAGTGGGAAGTGGGAGTTCAGGGTGATGTTTGTAGATGTGTGCAAAATTGGCTCCGACACAGGAAGCAGAGGGTTATGGTGCAAGGAACCCTATCAGAATTGTTTGATTTTAAGAGTGGTATTCCACATGGGTAGTTGCTGGGGCCACCGCTATTTTTAATATATATAAAGTGACTTGGATAGGAATATAAATAACAAGCTGGATAAGTTTATAGACGATACCAAGATAGGTGGATTGGCAGATAATCTGGAATCAATTGAATCATTACATGGGGGCCTGGAGAACATGCAGGCTTGGGCAGATTTGTGGCAGATGAAATTTAATGTCAGTAAATGTAAAGTATTACATGTAGGAAGTAAAAATGATAGGTTTGAATACATAATTGGAGGTCTGAAAATCGAAAGTACAGCTTATGAGTAGAATTAAGAGTTGTAGTAGACTTGACACTGTTAAATGCCAAACAGTGTTCAGAAGCCATTAAGATGGGTAACATAATGTTAGGTTATATAACATGATGTATAAAGTTCAAGTCCAAGGAGGTTATATTCAACCTTTATAAAACACTGGTGAGGCCTCTTTTGGGGTACTGTGTATAGTTTTGGTCTCCAGGCTACAACAATGACATATCAGCACTAGAAAAAGTGTAGAGAAGAGCAACTAGACTGCTTCCAGGGCTACAAGGGACGAATTATGAAGAAAGACTAAAAGAGCTGAGCCTTTCCAGTTTAAGGAAAAGAAGATTAAGAGGAGACAAGATTGTTTAAAATTATGAAGGGAATTAGTACAGTGGATCAAGACTATTACTTTAAAATGAGTTAATCAAGAACAATTGCGCACAGTTGGAAATTTGTTAAGGGTAAATTTTGCACAAACATTATGAAGTTTTTCTTTACACAGATAACCATAGACACATGGAATAAGTTACCAAGTAGTGTTGTAGACTGAGAACTTTAGGGATTTTCAAGACTAGATTTAATGTTATTTTAGAAGAAGTAAGTGGATAGAACTGGAGAGCTTTATTGGGTTGAATAGCCTATTCTTGTGTAGATTGTTCTAATGTTCTAATACAAGCTAAACATAAAATTATGTATGTCATTATTAGTTTTTGTTGTTATTTTGGCAGAAACATGGCTTTGCAGTGATGCTGAAATCAAAATTTCTTTTCCACGGTGCATTTACCAGCAACAACAACAACAACAATATTTATTAAATAGCACATTTTCATACAAATGATGCAGCTCAAAGTACCATACCTTGTACATTAGTGGAGTTAAAATTCCCTTCTGGACACACAGTATGATCCTAGCTCTCAAGATTTACATATGCAGTATCATTAATATTGCAATAGCATCAACTGGAGCAGGAATCACTGAAGGTGTTGCATGCAGTGTAAAGTCTGGAAGAGGTTTGTGCAGAGTGAAGACTACCTGCTTCTTCTGGAGCTCCTATACTTTGGACAATAGTTAGTGAATAGCAGTAGTAGTACACATTTTTCTACTTTTCCCAGAGTTCTTTCACTGAATCATCATCATAGGAGTAAAACCCTCTAAATCAACACCATACAGAGACATTGTTTCTACCCAGGGTTATGAAAGGTAGATAAAATAGAAGTGACATTACTCCAAAAGGTTAAAGGCTCAGAGTTCATTTCTAAGATGGATTTCCAAATATGATTAATGGCAGTATCCTTGGAATTGTGTCTTTCTCCTATTCATCAGAAATGTGGTCAGAAGTAAAACAGGACAAACTTAAGCAGGTATTTGGCCTCAGGTTACATGAATTAAAAGCATAATGAACTCAATAATAATTAACTACTTATCAAGAAAAGAGAATATTTTTGGTGGTTCCATTCTCTCTCTTTATTTTTGTATGCTTTACATTTTTATTTAGTTATTTATTTATTTTAATTCAAGCTTTTGGTGTTATACCTCACACAGGAAGCAAATAAAACTGTCATTGCTGAACTCTGCCATAAAATAAAGTCAGTCAGTTAGAAGTTATGGTTATAAAGACAGACTACGTAGTTAAAAGCAGCTTTGCCTGTTTGAAATTTATTTGATAAAAGCAACATACTGTATCTATGCTAGTGATATTTTACAGTAAACAAAAATGTTTTAGTTCTTTATGAAAATATCAAAATATAGTCATGTTGTTGAGTAAAACTAAATCTTTTAAAAATATGGAATAGATACAAGATTTATAATCAATTTCAAATAGTTTACTACTTTTTAAAAAGTATTTGTGACAGGAGAGGCACTACCCTGTATGATAATTAATGTATTTAATACTTGCATTATTTGTTGTTTTATGTTTTTTAGGTTCTAGTTCATTGAAGTCTTCATTTTGACTCTGCACACTTCTGGTCATTTCCCATGGCTACACTGTTGCAACATGCTCCAGAAAATGGCAACAATAAAACACCTAAACTAAATTCAACACCATGACAACTAAAGAAACTGAACAATTAATTTATAAATCCAGACATAATTACTAAAAACACAGAGAGAAAACTAATAAGCTTTTAGCTCAACAAATTCACAAGCAAGACAATACACGATCTAATGCATTTCTGGATACGTTACAGATACCATAAATAGACACTTTTACTGCGGAGGATCTCGATAAACCTCTGGCGTTATCAGAATTACTAGATGCTATAAAGTCACTTCAAGGCGGGAAAGCAGCAGGCCCTGATGGCTACCCTGCCGAATTTTATAAGAAATTCTCCGCTCAGCTAGCTCCCCTCCTATTAGCAACATTTACAGAAGCCAGAGACAATCAAACTCTTCCTCAAACTTTTCTCCAAGCATTAATCAACATTTTTCCTAAACAAAATAAGGACTTATTACAATGTGCATCATACAGACCAATTTCACTTTTGAATAATGATGTTAAAATACTCTCAAAAATCATAGCTAGAAGGATGGAGAAAGTGTTCCCTTCGGTAATATCACAAGATCAAACTGGATTTATTTAAAGGTCGACACTTATCTTCAAATCTTCAACGCCTGTTTAATGTAATATATTCACCAACTAAGTCAAACGCCCCAGAAGTATTATTATCATTGAATGCAGAAAAAGCATTTGACATGATTGAATGGAAATACCTTTTTACTACATTGGAGAAATTTGGGTTTGGCCCGAACATTTGTGCATGGATCAAACTACTGTATACCAATCCAAAAGCTTCAATTTGTATCAACAACATTTGTTCAGACTACTTTAAACTAGAACGTGGTACTGGACAGGGATGCCCCTTGTCACCGCTGCTGTTTGCAATCGCCATTGAACCACTTGGCAATACACCGTCGAAATGCTGATCAGATAAAGGGGATTATCAGAGAAGGACTGGAACAGAAAATTTCTCTATTTGCAGATGATATGGTACTGTATATATCAGACCCACAAAATTCTGTGCCTGCAGTCTTAACAGCACTCACAGAATTTCAAAACATCTCTGGTCTCAGAATTAATCTGAATAAAAGTGTACTCTTTCCAGTGAATTCTCAAGCATATAATATTAGACACCCTACCTTTTATCAATGCAGAACAGTTTAAATACCTAGGGGTAAACATCACAAGTAAACAAGCTCTTTATCAACAAAATTTCGCCATCTGCATGGAAAAAATTAAGCAAGTCTTGCATAGATGGTCAACCCTTCATCTCATTTTAGCTGGAAGAATTAAAATTGTTAAGATGAATAATCTTCCTAAGCTCCTTTTGTTAGTTCAAAACATTCTAATATACATCAATAAATCATTTTTTAAGCAATTAGATTCAACAATAACCTAATTTATTTGGAACTCAAAACATCCACATATCCAAAGAGTGACCCTACAAAGACAAAAGGCAGAAGGTGGCATGGCTCTACCTAATTTCCAGTTTTATTACTGGGCAGCAAACATACAAGCTATAAAAACCTGGACACAAATAGATGAACATACACAGGCTTGGTCTGCAATAGAAGTAAAATCCTGCAGTACTTCTTTATATTCCCTGCTCTGTGCCCCAATAAATGCAAGTTATCAGCAATATATTAATAACCCAATTGTGCTTCACTCACTCAGAATATGGAACCAATGTTAAAGCGCTTTAAGATGGAGAAGCTTTTATCTGTGGCAACTCTGCAAGAGAACCACCTCTTTCAACCTTCACAAACATATGCAGTTTTTAATATCTGGAAAAAAATTTGGTATTAACTTGCTTAGAGATCTTTATATAGACAATGTCTTTACATCCTATGAACAATTACATTCCAAATTTAACAGTCCAGCTACACATTTCTTTCACTATCTTCAAATTAGGAACTTTGTTAAACAGAACCTTTCCGATTTTCCTCATCTTGCACCCTCCTCCATGCTGGAAAAATATTGCACAATTTCAGGGCCTCAGACACCATCTCTGCAATATATAAAATTATTTTACAGTCCCTCCCTTTCAAAGATCCAAGAAGACACTGGGAAAAAGATCTCTTAATTAATATATCAGAAAAGGAGTGGAAAGTAGCAATGCAGAGAATTCACTCGAGCTCCATATGCGCAAAGCATACAATTATTCAACTCAAAATCATATATCGAGCACATCTGTCTCACCTAAAACTCTCCAAAATATTTCCAGGGCAAGATTCAACCTGCGAATGCTGCAATCAAGTCCCAGCCTCACTGGGTCACATGTTCTAGGCCTGCACCAAATTAACATCATTCTGGACCAAAATTTTTAATTACCTTTCAGACAGCCTTGGTGTCACAATACCTCCTAACCCATTAACAGCTGTGTTTGGGGTTCTTCCAGATGGGGTTAAAGTGGAGAAGGACAAACAAACTGTGATTGCATTCACTACACTTTTGGCACGTAGACTTATTTTGCTAAACTAGAAGAATCCTAACTCTCCTCTTTTAAGTCAGTGAGAAACCAATGTTTTATACTATTTGAAATTGGAAAAAATCAGATACTCAGTTAGAGGATTTGTACAGATTTTTTTCAAAACATGGCAGGGTCTAATCAGTAATATTTTAGAATAAGCTCTTGAGGCACAGAGGAAGCAATTATTTCTGTATTTCTTTTTCTTCTCCATTCATCTCTATTGGCTTATCAAACTTATCAATTTAGGTATGTTTACAAGCCTTAAGTTTTACTCCGTTGGTTTTGCTCTCTCTCTCAGGGGTGGGGGTCGACTTGTTCTCAATCCTACTTTTGGTAAAAATAGATTGATTTGTATGGAATGATTGCAATAAAATTAATAAAATTTCAAAAAAATAAATAAATTCAACACCATTAAATATTTTTAAATGCAATTTTGAAGAACATAAATTAAGTCTGCAGGTATGAAAATCCTTAACAGAAAATTAATAGGTAAAAAAGTAAAAGGTAAAAAATAATAAATCCACAAAAAATACAAAACTAGGTCATGACAGGGACATTCTAGTTTTGTTGTCCATGATCTCAGGAGGAGACACTTCAAAATTTTGCAAATCAACACTGCTGTAGATCCATGTACCCTGTCTTTTAGAAGAAGCCTCTCCTTCATCTGACTCTTATTTGGACTGTTTATTGACCTTTGTTTGTCACTGTGAGGTGTCTGTGATGCACCCCATAAAGGGATGGAGGTTTTTATATTGTTATTTTGTCTTTGTTTTTAGCCTTTTAAGTTTTTTATGATTTTTACCCTATCACTTGTCTGTTCTTTTATTGTATTTTTGATCATTATGTCCTGGTAAAACTCCTCCTCTGTAACTGAGAAGCCTTTCAAATGCCATCTGATGTGATGAACCCTGCTCATTGGCAACTGGAACAGAAGGCTGGAACAATAGCCTTTGTGTCTTCTGGGACTTAGTTCTTGTAGACAAAGAAAAAAAAACGTCCACTAAATACTTTCCAAAAATTTTTTTTACTCATGTGCAAACTCTGTGTTCATTAAAGCCATATAAAAATAACTTATGTTTACACAAACAAAAGAGCTTAATTTATTAATTGCAAGTGGAAAAAAATAACCATAAACAAGTGAATGAATTAAAACCCATTACATTTTTGGAATGTTAACAAAAGCTTAGCTAAATCTTACCTTCCATATGCTCTGAGCCCACCTGGCTTTATACCTATCACCCCTGATTGAAATATGCCACATAGCCCATAGAGGACTACAGAGCTTCATTAACTAGACTAAAATAAACATGTTATTTAATTCCTACATCAAACATCTTACATGAATGAAACACCAATACTCAAGACTGGCCCATTATACAAAAACTCTCCTCTGCTTCACAGCTTAACACTAACAAGGTATGCAAAAAACATACATTTTTAAAGAGCGTATTAAATAAACATAGAATGTTGCACAACCCCAAAATCTGTTTTTCTTTATTTCCATTATTTTACACCTGAAGTTTAATCTGTAGGCTATATTGAAAAGAAATGTATTACTAACCTAATGCATGAAACAAACTGACTCCATGAATTTGTAAGGATGTTAAAATAATTAACCTACAAACAAGTAAATATTGGTGGTTTTAGTCCATCACAGTCTTTAGCTCTTTGCTGAGGCACTAGCTATTCCTTCTTTTGTGGTATTTGGTACACTATTAATCCGCAAAGGGAAATTGTCTTTTCACATTACCTTTTTGTTGTTTTGCTCTTTTTTTGTGTTTCCTATGAAGTTCACTGATCTCGTTTGAATGTTCAAGCATTTTGACCTTCGGCTTTGTTCTCTGGTTCTGTCTTTTGTTACAATATATTCCTGTATATGCTGTTGTGGACACTAGGGGGACGCTCCAACTCCCCCAAACCCAACACAACAGACACAGGGCACAAGTTAAAAGCACACAAGAGCCTTTTTAATGAATGGGAAACTATTCCCACAAGTACCAAATAATACAGCACACAATGACTCTAGTTTCTTATCTCTTCCGGTCTTTGCCTCCTCTACTCCCAGCAAGCTTCATCCAACTTCTGCCCGACTCTGGCTCATCCCTGTGAGGCCAGCATGTCCTCTTATATTGGGTAACCCAGACATGCTTCTGCTCTTCCACCCACGTAAAGTGGGTAAAGTGGAAACTCCATTCCATAGAGCTCCTCAGTCTTTGCAGCAGCCCCTGGTAGCAGCCATGGTGCCCAACAGGGCTGAGGTAAAGAATTTCAAGTCCCATGATGCCCTATGGGAATCCAGGGCACCTGCCATCTAGCGTTCTGGATGAGGCAACATCCTAAAGAAGCTTCCTTCCCCCATACTTTCGTCTTTTGGGCATCCAGGGCAGGTTGGACTGCTGACCGTCCCTTACACTGTATATTACTTATATAAACATGCATGTATAGCTCTGAATCGTTCTATTTCTGTTTTATACTTGTAAATCTGAATAATTGTCTTAAATCTGCCCTCTAAGAATAGACATATTCAGTTTTCAAATATTTGACATACCCAGGGGTGGAAAGTAATGAAGTACAATTACTTCATTTTTTATGTATCTGTATTTTACTTAAGTAGATTTAGCCGTGGAGACTTTTGACTTTTACTCCATTACATTTTATAGCAAATATCTTGACTTTCTACTCCACTACATGGTGATGCGTTACATTTTTCAGACACATGAAAGGTTTGATCTTTTTAAACTACTGTTTTCAGTGAATCAATGGAATCCATTCGAAAACACGAACAAATCAATTCAGTAAAGCACCACAGGAGAGCCAAAATACATGTGTGATGTCGGCATGTTCTTTCATAGTTTTTCTTAAACTGTGGGTCACAAACGTGATTGGTTGCAACATAATTGCATGGTAATTTAAACAAGTTTGTTCAAGCACAAATTCTGTGTTAAGTGATAAACCGCCTATTATCTATTGTACTGTTTGCAGCAGTACAGTATGTCAAGCAATGCCGTTGACACATCACGCATCTGTGACACTAAAATGTAATAAGTATCCCCATCTTCCAACTCACAGCCAGTGAAACAATGAAACTGAGAAGACTAATAGCAAGGACTAATATAAGAAACGAGGGGAGATGAGGAAATGACAAACAAGCTTGTGAGGTGAAGAGACCACGGTGCTAGTTTGAAATGTCAAAAATAAAAATAGGTGTGGCTCACGGATGTGAAAATTTTTGGGTTTTTGTGAGGGGTGAATCAATAGAGTATATATAGTGTATATATAGTATTGTGGCAGTGTTTAAAACTAAATGAAGTTTTAGTGGACAAGAACAACTGGTTGGTCCTTCATTTTGTGTATGCTTGTGTGTGTAAGATCCACGCTTGAGCTGGTTGAAGAGAAATGTCCCTATATATCTTTTCCATGACTTGCAGGAGGTTCCCACTGTGATAAGGGGTTCTGTCATACACCTCCCATCACCATGCAGAGACAAACTCCTCAGTGGGTTCAGGAATGTGCAGTATGCAGAGAGAAACATCAGTAGGAATCCTAGGTGGCCATTGAACCATTCATGATACAGAGCAGTGCAATGGCAATTAAAGTTGTCCCAAATTACATACAAGGTTTGTTCCTGCCTCCCAAGATCTTGCTAGTGAGGAATTAGAGTGCCAAGATTATCCAGGAATGCATATAAATATACTGTACTGCATTGTACAAGCCTAGATTGGATAGTGATGGAGGACAACATGCTGACAGATAACAGTCCACAGAGTCATTTTGCCTTCCTGCTGTCTAGGGACCTCAACAATCACTCTTTGGCCATTTATATTTCAGCCTCTTCTCCTTTATTTGGTTAGGTTAAACTCTGCCTCATCCATGAAGATGTATTCATGTGAGTCAGAAAACAAAACATTTCAGAATAGCACTGCAGATATAAATTACAAAAGTGCTGCAATTTACCTATTTACTTGACTGAAAGTGTGGGCAATAGCTGCAATGTACAGCAGTTCACATTTGGCTGGCCACACCTTCCAGCTTCTGCCATTATAACCCAATGAATCAATGCATTGTGTACCAGTGTGGCAAGTATTTCATCTGAAGACACCTTCCTTGTTGTCTTCACATTTGAGATTATCTTTTCCTTTCATTGTTGGGATTCCATTATTTCAAAAACATTGACATACCTTTGAGCTTATTAATATCCACAAGATCTAATTAGTGAGTGAACAGTTTGATTATTGTTTACAACTGAATAAAGAAGTGTTAACCGAGTTAAGGTTGTGATGACTTCAGGTAAATGTTTTGATTACTATTGTTTGCTGTATGAGCACAGGGTGAAATCAGAGGTACATGAGGACACTTGTTAATAGAGTTTCAAAATTTGGCAAAATGTGAACATCCCAGGCAAATTATGTTCATATTATTGGGAAAAGCAATAATCTGTTAAGAATTGAATTAGGGATAAAGGACCAGTTTTATTGTGTTAACAAACCAAAAAAAAAGAAACTAATATTCCCTGGAATAACCATTTGCCTTGATTGCAACATTACATATGTTTGAATATGCATTTGTTAATGTACCACACCTAGATTTTGCAGTTTTGCCTCATTCAGAATCAATTTTTTGAGGGGATATCAAGCACCTTCTTTAGGCGAGTCCATACTTTTTGTGTAACATTAAGATCTTGGTTCTGACAGGGAATTTCCAGGAATCTCGTCTTTCTTTTTTAAGCCATTTTTGGGTTAAATTGGCTATGTACTTTAGATGATTGTTCTGTCAAAAAGAGAAATTATATTTTAACTTCATTAACATACTGATTCCCTTTAATATTTTAGACTTCAGATAATACTGAGGGCAGTGTAAAATATTATTGGGGTGCCTTTCCTTTTTCTAGAAGACACTTGTTCCAACTGCTACATTACACAGGACACTTCTCATGGATGCTTCATTCTTTTGCCCTTTGGAAAAAATATACTACAGCGTCAAAGGTAGATGTGTCAGGTTATGTGATAGCTGCTTTAGACTCCTCAACACATTATAACCCCCAATGATCTTCCACCCTACCCTAACATCTTAGATTATGGTCTCTTGCTTCAGTTTATGCACAGTGTCGCTTAATCTATCATTTCAAAAGATCAGCCACTGTACTGATTTGTGGAACTTGCATTAAATGGGTCTCTGTGTTATTGTGGCAATTAATCATATTAGCATTTTGCATGTTTTTAATTGTTAGTTGCATGGTTTTGTCTGTGGATGCCATCTTGCCTTAAGTGTATACCATGAGCCCTGAGCTTCATCATATCATCTCTCTGTACACTTGTATATGGTTGAGATGACAATAAGATTTAAGAACTAATTTTCATTTGCTTCCCATTTTCAGTCTTTCCTTAATCTTTCCTACTCATGGAATCAGAGAGAAGCGATATATTGTGCATTTCTCCTCATAGATTTATATAATTTTGTTATTTTCATTTATTGTGACATAATTATTACTTACCATTAACAAACCTATTTAAACATTGGAGCGAATATTCAGGATTCAACTTTATTTGTAGCCAACACAACTGGCATGTCTAAACTGGAAATGGCTGAACAAAAACAGCTTAGAAATGGGCACAAAAAGGCAGCGTCCAGGTCAGAGAAAAACACAGCTTCAACAGCATAGCATTTTTCTGGCCAGTGCACAGTTTCTGAAAAGTAAACTAGATGACATTCAGACAAGACTGGAATTATGGAGAAACATCAAAAACTGCTGCATTTTTTGTTTCCTAGAAACTTGGATAACCACAGAGACACCTGTCACCAAGCCACATGTGTTCTTCAATCTTTCATATGGATTAGACTGAACTGACAAGAAAAAGAAGAGGAGGTATTGTGTGTTGACGATGTATGGTGTATAAATATTCAAATCATCTCTAAAAACGTTTGCCTGAAACTGATTCTGATCATTCTAAAACTGTTCATACTATTCCATTAACGTATGTTTCCTGATCACCTCATTCCATCTGCCCCATTTTGGAAGATTTCATCCATCTACAAAACTCTAGAAAACACATCTGATTTTCTTTCACATTGAAGATATTTTTCTTGACCAATGAATGATGATATGAGACGCAGATCTTCAGTTCAAAAACACAGTGTTATGGGAAGGTGCCGTTCTTGTTTATACTGTATGCTGAATTTTCTGGGAGTCTATATTCATAGTTTAGCAAAAAATGAATGCACTTTGCACATTTTGAGCATATGAATAGATAACATACATGGACTACTAGATTTTTTTTCCCATTGACATTTTTCACATCGTTTGTTGTGGTTCCAAGTATATTAGAATATTTGTTATTTACTTTCTCCAAGAAAACACAAGATTAAAATTTTTGTTTGGGTCACCACTATAAACTACATAAAGTAACATATTAAAAAAATGTCAGCTTTGGATGGAGTACTCCCTTAAGGCTGACTTTCCAGTCATTGTTTTTTTGTATGTTCTATAAATCTGAGGAACCATCCCAATGCAATTCCAAGTTAGCATTATGCAACGGAGTATCAATTACTCCCTGTGTTAAAACCACATTTCAGCAAATTATTGAGACTACCATTTGTTTTCTTTATCTGTCAATACACCACATGTATGACAGCCCATGCTGTTTTTACTAACTTCAAAATTGTCATGGTTTAGCTTGCGACTTCAATTTTTTATGTTTCTTGGTCTTTTAATTGTTTTTTCAAAAATCATTTATAGGGTCTTGAAGACCAAGAAATCCACTGGTTTTATTTATTTGTTTATTGCAACATGTTTTAGTGATGTTGAAATTTAATTACATTCTCCCATGGTGTTGTATTATTTTCCTCTGTGCACTGCCATTTCAAGTGACGTAATCTAAACTGTTGTGCATTTCAAGGTCATCTGAGATTTTATATTCTTACAGAAAAAAAGCTTTAGCTATCATTCCTGTTACCACTTTCCAATTGTGAAAAATGTAACTGTTTACTGACTACATTTGTTTAATTTGGCTCCTTTTGGCTACAAAATCCTACACTGTTTCACAATTTTGACTCTAGGTTAATATCCTGAACTTTGTTTATTTATTTCATATTTTCACCATTGTGACCTTTGGCTTATTTACTTATTTACAACTGAATTTACATAACAGTGCTGATTAATGCTTAAATATCATACTCTGATTGGTTAAAATACATTAAGTGTCTAGCATAGAGCACAAACAGCTTAAATAAAAGTATTTCTCCATTATATCCTGTTTTCAGTATCTGTTAGTTAAGACATTACCCTTGAAATCTCAGTGTACATGACAACTGTCCAGTTTTATTGTTTACAGGACATCTGCTGATCTCTTAATCATACATTCGGTGCATTACATCAACCTGCTCCTGGTATATTCCTGTCTTTGTTGTTTACTTTACCTTTATCTGGCTTATTGATATGATTGAACAGACTTCTGACATGTATTAACCCTTTATGCTATTTCTTTAAGATGAATGCTGTGTTACCCCAAAATTATTCTTCCATATTATTCCATCCATCCATCCATTATTCAACCTGCTATATCCTAGCTACAGGGTCATGGGGGTCTGCTGGAGCCAACACAGGGCGCAAGGCAGACATTATGCCATCCAAAGGCAATATCGGATGACATTGAACAAGACTCAAATCATCATATTAAGAAAGAGAGCCACCTGGAAGCTAATCATACAAAGTAAACTACTTATTAATCAGGTCGTATTATTTTTTTACACCACTTTGTGGGCATGATTTGAATTCTTAAGTTAATCTATATGCAAATAAAAATTATAACTTTTTCTCCTGTCTTTCCTGTTACTATATGTAATTGTTTGAGGTTATAGATGAATGAAAGGGGGAAGTAGTGACCCGAATTAGCAGTCAACCTTGACAGCGACCAGCTAGTAAGAGTAAATATACAAGGGCTATAGATGGGATCTGATGCATTCTGTTTAGGTCTACATAATAAAGATGCTAACAGGAAAAATAAGGTCACCATAGAACCCTACTATGACAAAACAAGGGCCACAGGAGGGAATGCTGGGTAGAGACACCCTGTCCCTGTGTCACATTGTGGTTTTGTCTGACTCACTATTAATACTATCGCTATTAGGTGGTGGATCATAATTACAAAAATTTAAATTTTGTGTCCTAATGTAGTAGAACAGTAGGGAATAGAAAAATCAAAGTTATTAAATGGTAAACCTCTCTTTTTCCCATTTATTAATTTTACTAAATTTTCCTTTAGTTTCTTTTTTTCTTTCTCTAATTCTTTTTCAAGCAACTGAAGACTGAGTCTGTCTCGGTTTGAAGCTGTTTCTATACAGTCTTCAGAAACCAATGGTGACGGTTCTGTAGTGACTACATTTTGTAGTATTAGGTTTTGTTTGGAGGGGACACATACATGTTTCTATAAAGTCCTCGGGCCATTTACCTGTGATATAAGTATCCTGGCACAGTTGTACAAAATCATTCATTGTTTTATTGCCAAGGATTTTCATAGATTTAGCAGGAATATTATCAATTCCTTCTGCTGTGTTCTTCTTCAGTTTCTCAATTAGATTTAACTGATCTTATTTCAGTATTCCTTCCTCCTCTAACCCTTTTTTGCCCCATCTCACACCCAGATACAGTCCCTATGGTAGGTCTGTCATTCTTGCTATAATACCCTTCAATGCATTACTTCTGCTGAGCCATCATAGTTTCCTGGTGGGTCAGCAGCTTAACCGGTTTGTCTTTAATTCCATGGTTTCTTCCAACCTGACCTGATTTCTTTTGAAGTTACTTAACCCTATTCTAAACCTTGTCATATGTCCCTATGTCTTGTAGTTTTTCTAACTCTAGATACTGCTTTACCCACTATTTCACTCTTGCTTTTTCAGTTGACTTTCGAAGTTTATTGTTCAGTCTTTGACATCCTGCCTTCTATTCTTTTGACTTTTGAGATTTCCACTTTGCTTCTTTATTTTTAGCCCTGCAATATTACCTCGATAACCTATGGAGTCCTTTTTTTCAGTTAATTTGAGATATTGATTGATTAATTTGAGATAATGAGAGATATTGAAATATCTCTTCTGTCTCTTTCATGTGTCAAAATTTGACTGTATTTTAATTTTTTTATAATTGCTTCTTGGTCGCAAAAAAATCATTAAGCTTTCATTTAGATCGTTTTTATGTATGCTTCTTTGTGAATAATTTACCTGCTGTACTTCTTTACATGCTCCCTGTTTTGTGCCCTAGCAAATGGTAATGTCAAGTTATTTATAGAGCACATTTAAAACAACATCAGTAAGGCTGTAGCCAAAGTGCTTTACAATAAAATGTGTAATAAACATAAATAAGATAAACAGAATACAATACAGTAAAACAATACAAACCAGAAGTAAATTGAAAACAAACAAATGACTTTGAGGAAGGAACCATCAGTATCACTGAAGGTTACGGAAAGCTAGAGAATAGAAATGCGTCTTCAATCTAGTTTTAAGCAGTTCAATTGAGGATGACTCCTTAATGTATTTAGGTGAAGAATTCCACAAATGAGGTACGGCAGCTGCAAAAGCCCTATTCCCTTAGTTTTGCACTTAGTACAAGGGACAACAAGAGACAACTGACCGGTAGATCTAAGCTCTCTGGATGGCTGGTGCACAACACACAATTCAGGTAAATACGTGGGAGCACACTCATGTATTGATTTAAAAGTCAAGAGCAAAATTTTAAAATCCAGCCAGTGTAAACAGGTTAAAATTCAGATACAGATTCAAACTTTCTTGCCCTGACCCAAAAACAGGCAGCAGCATTCTGGACAAATTGCAGCCTGTGTATCAGGGTTTTGCTGATCCCAGAATACAATTGCAGTACAAATGCTTGTCTTGGCTAAAAGACAAAGCTGGAAAAAACAACTCTTGACCACAGAATTTATCTGTTGTTTAAAAGAGAGGTGTGGGGAACAGCCCGGACACAGACAGGTAGACATTGTTGAAATGCACCACACACATTTATTTACAATATCATTTACACAAGTGAAACACACACAACTCACTTTCACCCCAAAGTCCAGGTCTCACTCAATGCCTTTCTTTCTCCACAGGTCTGCCTCCACTCCTCTTCTCTGAGCTCCGTCCTCTTCCACCCGACACCAACCATCGAATGGAGGGAGGCGGCCCCTTTTATGCACACACGGACGAGCTCCCAGTGCCTCCCAATAACCTTCCGCCGGCCCTCCCAGGTGTGGCGGAAGTGCCGGCTGTGCACCCGGAAGCACTCCGGGTGTCCCTGGTCTTCTTCCCCCCAGCACTTCCAGGTGTGGCAGAAGTGCTGAGGGCCAGGGCTACTCAGGCATCTGGGCATCCCCTGGCAGTGACCACAAGCCCCTATAGGGCTGAACTTGTAAGCTGGTCCCCAAAACCATCAGGGTGGTTGCCCCCTCGTGGTCTGGAGTAGGCGTAAGCCCAGAAGGACCGGAAGAGGGACTATGCCTCCTGCGGACCACGACAGGGCAGCTGCCTTGGATGGTATGGGGTCCACGGGAACAGAGCTTGGAAGCACAATCCTATAGGGGCCCATGGTCACCGCCAGGGGGCGCAAAGATGCCTGAAAAGCCCTGGCCCTCAGCACTCTTGCCACACCAGGGAGTGCCAGCAGTCGCTTATTAGGAGGCCCCTGGAGCACATCTGGGTGGATATAAAAGGGTCCGCCTCCCTCCATTCGATGGCTGGAGTTGGGTGGAAGAGGATGGAGCTCGGAAGAGAGGAGTGGAGGCGGCCAGAAGAGTGAAAGGCATTATTGAGAGGCTTGGACTTTAAGGGTGATTGGTACGGGGTACTGGGTTGTGTGCACTGTAAATATAGTAAAATATGATTAAACGTGTGTTGGTTGGTGAACCATCGGTGTCTGCCTGTCTGTGTCTGGGCCAGCTTCCACAGAGGTCACTATCAAAAATAACCCCAAGATTCCAAACTTCAGGTTTACAAAAGTCCATGAAACATTCAAAACCAATCTGAGCTTTGGTAGGAAAACCAGCTATCAGCACTTCCATTTTATTTTGATTAAGATTGAGAAAATTGTCAGCCATCCAGGATCTTAGGATCTTAGTTCTATAAGACAACTGCATAGCTGATCCTTTGAAGAGTTACACACAGGAATATAGACTTGTGTGTCATCAATATAACAACAAAAAGAAACATTAAACTTCCTAAGAATAGCACCTATACGATGGAGATATATATAAAATAAAATAGGACCCAGAATGGATCCCTGAAGAACACAACATTTAACAGGAGCAGTAGTTTAACCCTTAAGCTGCCACATACTTGGAGGGTTAATACACCCCTGGATGCCAAATACTTTTTTTGCTGCAGTTTTTAAGGAAACATCACAATTCATTAAGAAAAAGTGAAATTTTAATGGAACATATTTTTTTCATGCAAAAAGCATCACAATTACTGCAGCACTGCCAATGAGCTGTAAAAACTATTAAAAAAACTACTGAAACAATCAATTATTATATGTACAAGGTGTAACTGACGCCATTGACGAAATTCAGTAAATCACCGTGCCAACTGCGCTTGAACTGGCTGCATGTAAGCACACAGAGGTAAGCGCCGATACTTGCAAGCTAGTTTATTGCAGCGGCTGAATCCCAGGGACAGTGATGCTGCAGTGCTGCAGGGGGCAGCAGTGGTCATGAGCTGGCTGCTCAACGCACTGACTGATCAGCTCCGGTGTGCTGGCAAATTGTACTGGGAACTGAGTATAGCCGGCTGTGGCGTTCAATGAATGTACGTCACTAAATATACTCGCCTCCTACGTGCTGGCAAATTGCACTGGGAACCGACTATAGCTGGTTGCAGCATTCAATGAATGTATGTTGCTGAATATACTCGGCTCTGGCGTACTGGCAAATTGCATTGGGAACAGAATATAGCCGGTTCCGGTGGTTTAAGGGTTAAAAAAGCTCTTGAAAATTGTCTATCAATAAGATATGATCTTAAACCCCACCAGATGCTCAAGCCATAACAGCAAGATCTCATGATCAATAGTGTCAAAAGCTACAGAAAGGTCTAGGACAGGCTTATTCAAATGGTGGCCCACAAGCCACATGCAGCACAGAAGCAAACTCTGAGTGACCCACCCCATAGTCCCGCCAGGGCTCCAGACTGCAACTAGATTACAAAACACAGAAGGAGATGCTACTATCCTTGTGCAAGCACGTACAATAGGTTCAGTTACACTGGTCGGTGAATGGTGAATGGTAGACTTAGAGAAGTTTTCCAGAATATTGGGACGCATCATCAGTAGTGTTCCTCTGGCTCATGGGGTGTTTCAGCCTTTCACACTATACACCCTCACCAGAGGCGGCCAGCTATAGGGTGATCAGCCCTAAGCTTGCGTCCCACTTCCAATTAGTCATGAGAGTCGCTTTGGTGCCAAATGACTGACGTCTCATGAACCTATGTATGGCAGTCTAAGTTTGTTAATTGGGGGCCCAACAGGGGATATTCCTCTTCATCCAAAGCCACTGGCTACTTCTCTCCGCTGCTTCTGATGCAGCTTTGATGGCTGAGCGCTGGCTCTGGCCCCTAATTCCCAGGTCTCTAAGCAGTTTGACGGTAGATGTTGCCACAAACCCTCTGCATCCAATTTCCACTGGGCGAGCCTCCATGGTCCAGCCGCGATGTTGCGCTTCAGCAGCCAACTCAGCATAGTGTAGATATTTCCACTCATATGCCTCATCCACGGAATTCTCCCAGGGTACGGTGAGCTCGATAATGTTAAGGAAGGGGACCAGAGCACCATGTCAGGTCTCAAGGTAGTAGGGGCAATCTCCGGAGGAAACACCAACTGTTGGCCAATATCTACCAGCAGTTTCCAGTCGCGTGCTAAGCACAGCTGGCCTCTTTCTGATGGTGTGGAGTTGCTCCTGGTAACTGTAGCCCCTTCTTGGACAAAGGCAATTGTCCATGGGTGATTAGATATTGGTGGTGAAAGGGCATTGATGAAAGATCGTTTTTCCTCCATTGTGGATGCAAGGCTTTTTAGTACCTGATTGTGGCACCAAGTGTATAGCCCTTGGGTGAGACTGGTCTTATACCCTGTGAGTATATGTCGGAGGGAGGCTGGCCTGGAGCAAAGGGCACACCCTGGATCTTCACCAATCCACTGATGGAGATTGGTTGGTGTTGGCAGGACGTCATAAGTGGCTCTGATGGTAAAGCTCAGACTCCTCGTCTCCATGGCCCACACATCGTTCCAGCTAAGCTTCCTCCTTTCAACACCGTCCCACCGTGTCCACTGCCCCTGTTTGCCAAGGGAGACTACCTTCACCCACCTTGCAGCCTCCTCCTGACGATGTACTTCCTCCACCACCATCCTGTGACGATGCGGGTTCGGCTCCACGCTCCCATCACTGTTTGGAAGCCCTTGAACCCAACACCGTCGATAGATATAACCGAGGTGAGCTAGACAGTGAGACAACATTTGGGCAAGGGGATGGTTCAAAAAGGTGCATAGTGCTTTTATTTAAAATCCAACAAATCAAAAACAGTGTTCAATAAATAGTGCAATAAAAGAAATCGTGGAGGTTAAAATACTACAAAAAAACAATCCTTTAAAAACGAGGTTAAAACGTTCATACAGGAAGCAGTTTTTAAAACCAACAACAAGCTCGGTGCCTTCTTTTAACTGGTGACTCCCCTGCTTCTCCCTGTCCAGACTTCGCAACAGGGGAGCCACTCTACCTGCAGCTGACCTTCTTTCCATTCCACAACTGATCTGGAGTCGTCCTGATCCCTGGCTTCGGTTCTGCTCCCTCCAGACCGCGACTTGGGAATTCCTCTCACGGCCAAGGCTCTCACGTGGACGACACCACATCCCAAATCCTGACTCCCACTGCCATCCACGGCCCCGTGCGGAGTCATCCGTCTCCTTCTTTGGTCAATCCCGCTACATGATTGCTCAGCGGAAGCGACAACTACTACGCCCTGGGTGTCGGCCTAACACCCAGGCTGTCTGCTCAGTTGCCTACGAGCGCTCGCTCGCCCGCTTCCTGCTACAACCTCCGTCCGTTCTTTTTCCATTTTGATCTCTTTTTTCTTTTCCCTTTAACCGACTCGCGCTTCTTTTATATAGCGAGGGGCCATAGCAGCTACAGCACATTAGCCACGGGAACAATCACGGATGTGGGCAGTTCCTCACCTGTGCACTCGGTGAGAAACGCCCACACCGCAGATCGCCCTGCGGCTTGCTACGGCCACTACGCTCCCTCACGAAGCTGCAAGCGCAGTGATTATTTATTTAAAAACTGGCCCTTGGTGAGAGCGCTGTGGACCCGCTATACCACACATCCTCCTCCGTGCTTGAGCAGTGGCTTTATTCCAGGCTGGGCGGCTAGTTGTAAGGCCAAGGCCTCCTCTTCCATGCTGAACATTCCCCACAATGTGAGCATATCTGAGAGCTGATATTGCCTCCTTTACCGCTGCTGCTGGTCTCCATTTTCGCCCAGTAGCCAAGGTTGGTGCGTTGCTCCTCAACACATTGTCCTAAAAATCATTCAATGTCATCTGCAGTCATGTTTTAGTGCACTTGTACTCCTCTGTGAGGCTGGTGAGGGGCAGCTTGAGGACACCGTCTCCGTAGAGGCCTATGGTGGTAAGGCTCCGCGGAACCCCGAGTCTCCTCTTTCCAGCTTCTCTACTATTGAGATGGGGACCTCATAAACTGAAAGGGAGCACAATGCCCGGGGTAGGAGACCAAAATGGAAGCACCAGGCCTTTAATTTCCCAGGTGGCTGGGTGCTGTTAATGGACCGTAGACCAGCATTAATTTTAGCTCTTTACAGGCTGTTCCGATACTGTGGGGATTGGCTCATCTCCAATGAAGAACCTCTAGTCAGCAAGCACTCCCTTTACCACTGAGATGCTGTGTGACTTAGATGGCTTTACCTTCATCCGGGCCCAACTGATATTCTCCTCCAGTTTTCTGAGCAATCTCCTGGCGCATGGGACGGTGGTAATTAAGGTGGTAATGTCATCCATGTAGGCTCTGAGGGGAGGGAGGCGCAGAGAAGAGCCAACTCGTTGCCCCCCCACGACCCATTTTGAGGCTCGAATGATGATCTCCATTGCCATGGTAAACACCAAGGGAGAGACTGTGCATCCAGCCATGATGCCTACCTCCAAGCACTGCCATGAAGTTGTAAAATCCGGAGTTGAAAAGCAGAACTGCAAGTCCTGAAAGTAGGCTTTAAAGTCGTGATGATGTCTGGGATGTTGAAGAAGCTGAACGCAGGCCAAAGGAGCTCATGGGGCACAGAGCCAAAGGCATTAGCGAGGTCCAAAAAGATTACATGTATGTCCCTTTTCTCCTGCTTTGCCATTTGGATCTGGTGCCAGATCATGCTAGCATGTTCTAGACATCCAGAGAAGCCCGATATCCCCGCCTTCTGTATAGATGTGTCAATATATTAATTTCTGCGCAGGTACTCGGCCATCCTCCGTGCAATGATACTGAAGAAGACTTTACCCTTCACATTAAACAGGGAGATTGGATGGAACTGGCTGATGTACATTGTGTCCTCTTCCTTTGGGATCAAGACCCCACCTGCCCTATGCCACACTTTGGGTATGGTTCTCTTCTGCCATACTGTTCTCATGAGCCTCCAAAGAAACCTACAAACATCTGGTGCATTCTTGTACATTTTGTACGGGACTCCATTTGGCCCAGGGGCTGATGCTGTTCTTGCCCGATGGACTGTCTTCTGAACCTCTTTCCATGTTGGAGGGCTAATGGAAAAACTAAAATGGTCTCAAATGCAACTAAACATAGGCTTTGGCGATTATCAGTTCTTCTTAATTTATCACTTGCGAATTAAATCATTAAAACTTTAAACATGGCAGTACGATGCTGAAGGTTTATATGGCCAAAAAGAATAAGCATTTGATTTGAGTCTGTAAAACCTGGTGTAAATTTTGGCTACTTGTAAAAGTGACATTTAACGTGGTACAACAAACTTGCTTCTCCCTCTCTGAGTTGATGTCGTTTATCTTTATTCTTTTCACAAGAGCGGCGATGACCACATGGCACTGCCAGATCTAAACACTAGCGTGGCAAGTTGCTTGTGTACTAAAGTGACTTTAGCTACAAGTGGAAGTCCCATTTTACTTATGGTGCCAAGCAGAGTTAGGTTGCAGTGCAGCAGTCTACTAGCAAGCGAAAGCGCTGTGAAGAAGCTGTCTGTTGTTACAGTTCTGCTTTTTTCCAGTCTGATAGCAGTCATGGAACATTGTATCTTTGATTGCCGGTACAACTAAAGGCATCAATCACATTACCAACTGAGACAATAAAACTGAATAATGAAAAAAGCACTTTTACAACTTTTACATTTAGCCAAAATTTATACTGGGTGTTACAAACTCAAATCAAGTGTGTTTTTATTATATTATAGTAATAATAATAATAGCAGCTCACTACTCAAAGCGCAGAGTACCAGGATTCGAACTGCTAACCTTTTGGTTATAATGCAGTAGGGTTTTACCTCTGCACCATCCAAGTATACATATCAACTTTCTGTCGATTGACATTTGAGCTTGGGTTTTTAACTTATTGACAGCTACATGTAAATTGAATGATTTTTTTTTTACTTTGGTTATGTTCTTGAATAAAAGTGCACATTTTTATTTGATATTTGGACTAAAGTCTTCACACATTATACATTTCATGTCATTATTAGTATATCATAGAAAACGTTTCTGCTTTAGGTATGTGTTCAGCATTTCTTGCCTAGCATTTCCTTTCATCCTACACTTACCCAGATCTTTGTAGACATAGAATTTAAGGTGGGCCAGGATTACAAGTTTTTTCATAGTTTTCAGGGATTCTAGTTTTAAGACAGGGTCGAACCACTGAATACTTAAAAAATTAGGGCACAACACCCTTACTAATAGAACCATTTATAACAATCAACAATGCTGGACCCAAAGTATCAAATGCTTCCAGTAAGAGGCTGTTTCCTCTAGGGAGCGCTAGCTCCCTGGTTGGAATAAATTCTTTTGCAGTTGCGGCGTCTTAAGTAACCCAAAACTATATAGATATAATATTAAAAGGTGATACCCCTCCCATAGTGATACGGCGGTAAGCAATCACATAAGAGAATATAACTTAGCTTTCTTTAATGAGGATTTACACTGCATTACAAATGAAGGAAGCAATAAAAAGACTCTTTTACCGAGGTAGGAGATTGATGTATATAGTCTTCCATTTTTGTCGCTGCACTGGGAGGATTTTCAGGATCAGATGACATGTGCAGGCCCCGACTTAGTCAGCATGAGAGGCATGCTGACTCTTAACACACAGAAATAATGCGTCTTGCCCATTTGTTTTTGTTTATCTTGTCCTATGCTTTGCCTAACAGTTCTAAATGCTGAGCCCCTTTGTACTAAATCTGGCACAGCTGTGCATGTAGAAAGCAAAGAAAAACAGATTTAAAATATTTCCACAGAGCACAGTGACATTAAACTTATATTCTGATTACAGAGGCGTGGTGGAACAGCATCAAGAAGTAGTAGGTCTAAGTGTGTCAATCGTACTTTTTGCTGTGAAAGTGAAACAACATCAAAGGATTTCAAAACAATGCCATGATTAACAACAGGAAGTACATAACCTGTTAGACCAATACCAGTGTGGATAGTATCAATTTTGCTGACAAAGAATGAAAGAAACTGCTCACATGAATGAACAGTACTATTTAATCTTGTTTCTTAATGGGGGTAAATAGCTGCATTAATTGTATTAAATAAGACCCTGTGTGTCTTAGAATGAGAGGATACCAAATCTGAAAAGTAATCATGTTTACATTTCATAACTGCTTCCTGGAAATTGAACAGAGAAGTCAGAAAAATTTGCTTAGATACAGTCAGCCTGTTTTACTTCTACCGATGTTCAGCAATCCTGCGGACATGGCGCAGCTGCTGCGTTGTGTCATTAAGCCATGGGGCAAGACTTCCCTTTTTACAGTGTATTTTGAGGGGAGCAAATGAGTCTAAAACTGTTTTACATGATGAATTTAAAGCTAAGACAGAATCATCAGTACTATCGCACTGCCCTTGAAGATCAAAACTGGAAAACATGGTTTAAAAATCAGATTTAACAGAACAATTTAAAATATGGAGCATAGCTTGTAGTAGCAATGTCAACTGTAATATTTAAATCCATTATTAGAGAAAAATGACCAGTAGGAGATCACATATATCAATGTTATTAATTGAAATACCACATTTAACAACAAGATCAAGGATGTTTCCAAGAGAATGAGTTGATGCATTAATATGCTGGATAAAATCAAATGAATCCAATAATGACAATCAGTCATTAACCAAAGGTTTAGATTGACAACAAACTTGAGTGTTAAAAGCGCCAACAATAAGAACTTATTCGTACGGGAGTGTAATATCCGCCAAGAGATCACATCATTAACTACAGGAGGCCTATAAACCACAGCACACAGCAAAGAGGAAGAGCTACACACTCTGAAAAGTTGCAATTTGAAGCCCCTGACTTACCCTTTGAATTACACACATCATTAACACCTCACTCGGCTCAGAAACATTTCTTACCATTTTCAAATATGCTCTGATAACCCCACTTTTCAAACAAACAACACTTGATCCATCCCAAGTTAACAACTCCAGGCCTGTCTCTTTTCTTTCCTTTCTTTCCAAAACACTTGAACGTACAGTTTCTAACCAAATCTCTTCCTTCCTTATACAGAATGGATTGCTGGATACCAACCAGTCTGGCTTCAAGAGAAACCACTTGACTGAGACGTCTCTACTAACGGTGGTTGAATAAAACTTGCTAGAGCTACGAACATGTCATCGGTCCTGATCCTGACAAATCTTTCTTCTGCCATTGACGCAGTCAATCACAACATCCTTCTTCTACCCTCTCTGACACTGGCATCCCTGGAAATGCTCTCAAATGATTTGAGTCCTACATCTCGGACAGATCCTACAGCCTGTCCTGACTAGGAGAGTTGTCAAAGCACATCAGACATGCAGAAATGTACCAAAGGGATCAGTACTGGATCCTCTACTTTTCTCTATGTACACCACCTCACTGGGCTCCATCATCCAATCCCATGGGTTCTCTTATCAGTGCTATGTCGACAATACACAGCTGTACCTGTTGTTACCGCCGGAGGACAACATGGTACCTCAACCTGGACAAAGGACCACCATCTACAGCTCAACCTGGTAAAATAAGAGTTTCTTGTGATCCCAACCTGCCAATCCATCCAATTTCCCATCTCTGTACAGCTTGGCTCATTGTCGCTAACAACTGCATTTTGCACTTTTTTTTCTACAGTTTCTACTTTTTTTTCTACAGTTGCTATGTTGTTGCTAGGCTTAATGATTGAAGGGATGTCTTTGCTGCGATGGGATAAAAGCCAGTATAGTGCACTTTCAAATCATCTGAGTATAGAGATATCTTGTAAGAACTTTGCGGGCTGATTATTATATTAGTTCTATCTTTTGGTTTTGACTCTCTCAGCCTACTTGTTGTATCTTTTTTGTCCCTGCTTTTGCTACATGTTTGGACTCTTTTTAAAAATACTTATTTAATTTATGGTTTTGACTCCCATCTCTTGAGCCTCAATTTACTACCATCTGTCATTGTTTCTTTCTGTGCACTCATTATTCCATGATGATTGTTTTGAATAATCTCCAACATTTCTTTGCATTTTTCTTGTGGTTTATTTCTTTTAAATTGTCATTTCTAAGGCTATATGTCGTATCAGGAGGTGAATTTATAATGGGGGAACACCTCAAAAAACATCACCGATACGGGATATACAATTTCCATCAGGTAGCAGGACTCAGGAGTTCACTGGGGCTCAGGCAAGGGTATTGTCATCAGCACACATGCATCTTTGTACCAGCAAAAGTGGAATTTCACCTAAAACCACAGGTACGTTCGTCGTTTTATTCTCAATTAATTTGGAGAACAATTTCATTGTCTCACAGGGTTGCAGATTATGCCTAATAGTGCAACTTTTTGTTTCATCGTGGATTTTGTTTAAATATTTTCTCCTGTTAATTTATGCCCAGGTAACTTTGGATGCTAATTTTATTAATAAGTTTAAAATGTGTTCCTATAAAATAAGTAATAAAGCATTTTGCATTTTTGCTAATTTTGCATGTTCCAACTTGCATAAAAAATTGGGTTATAAGAATCTCTAATAATGAAACTCAATAATAACTCAAGACCTACATATATACATACTGTATATCACAAACAGGTCAGATGGAGACACAGATATAGCCATAACCAAAAGTGTGTCATCATATTGCTCCACCGATGTCACATAGTTGATAAATTCTTTCTCTAGTAATACAATGTCATTACACATTGCCCTTTTTGACTTACTTTGTAAATTACTCATACTCCTTCACTGAAGACGTCTCCAATCTCTTTTCAACTTATTTCTTACAGACTGTGTATTTAGATATAAAAATGAAACAAGTATGCAATTGTTAACAGTCCATGTTTTAATTACAATGTTAAGAGATTGCGTTGGTTTGGACATGTGCAGAGGAGAGATGCTGAGTATATTGGGAGAAGGATGCTAAGGATAGAGCTGCAAGGTAACAGGAAAAGAGGAAGGCCTAAGAGAAGGTTTATGGATGTGGTGAGAGAGGACATCAGGCGATGGGTGTAACAGAACAAGATACAGAGGACAGAAAGATATGGAAGAAAATGATCCACTGTGGTGATCCGTAACGGGAGCAGCTGAAAGAAGAAGAAGAAGAAGAAAAAGAAGAAGTTAAGAGGAATTTATAAGTTTAGTGGTTTAATTATTTACTTTTAATTCATTATACAGTTATAAACATGAGTAAGTGTTCTGAATATCTACAGAGTAAACAGACAAAATAATAAAAATTAATTGAAAGTAATCTGGCTGCAATGAGTATAATTAAGTGACTTTCCTGATGTGAAGCCAGATTGTCTGTTGGCTCTAGTCATATTAAGTTGTATTCTGCAAAAAGAACTTACATTATATGTCATCTGCAGAAAATGACTCTTCCATGCATTCTACAAGCTCTTTATTACATCTTTTTTAAGAATTAAGTAGAATGTTGTTGAGAAAAAGTATCATAACAGTATTGCAGCTAGTTTTGGAGCTTTCCAAATAATTGCCCTGTAGTAATCAGTTAAAAATAATCGGTGCAATGCATCTGCAGACTGTTAAGTCTTTCTGGAAAGACTACTGAGGTTTGAAAAAAGGATCAGGAGAGGAAACATAATACAAGCAGAGAATCAAAACCAGAAAATCAGTCCTATCTTTCAGCTAAGCCAAATTGTTAATCACAAAATCATAGTGAGGAAAATCAAAGCAAAAGTCAAGTACCATAAAGTTGAAATAACAAAAATAAAATATGAATAAAGGCTGTTTTTTATTTAAGTAAACATAAACTCAGAGAATGACATGTCTGATGCACCGCTTTATATATCATTGTGTTAATTACATTTATTATGGTATCCAGGGACATGCTCTATAGCAACTGACTCTGGATTGGAGTGACAGCAACTGAACATTGTGGTAACCATAGAAAAATCTAAGCTGTGACAGAAATTTCACAAATACTTTCATTACTAATTGAAAACAATAATCTCTGTATTTTAAAAAGAAAAACTCTTGGGACAAGACTTTTTTCCTGTGACGAGATGTGATCTTCTGAAGAGACAGAGATAGAGAGACACTTTCACATCCCCCAACACGGGCAAGTCACGTCATAATTACAACCTTTGGAAGCAAGTCATATGATACACATGCAGAGCAGGTTAGAGATAATGGAAGTAGGAAAATTCGAAAGTCTCAAGAAAATGAGAGTAAAGCTCACATTAGTGCAAAGAAATGGAAAATATTACTCAGTGAAATAACAGAACAGCGAAAAGTGATCAAATATTGTTTTATGAATGTCTGGGGGAGAAGAGAGACAAGACAGTAACTTTAAAATGTTCGAAGAGCCACACAAAATGCAGATCACGCGGCACTGGAGCAGCAGCAAACCAGCAGCTGATCGACCAAAGAAGAGATTAAAAAAAAAAAAAAAAAAAAAAAAAAAAAGGAACTTGTTACCCATTGTATCACCGTTTAAGAGGGGTTTCAGAGGAGCGACTGCTTCTCCTTCGGGTGCATTCAGCCCTCCTCTTCACAACGGTGCATAGCACTTGGCGGGGGGGGGGGGATGGCGAGCAAAGAGAGTAATTATAATAATTAAGAACACAGAATTGTAACACGGACAATGAATTTCAGGAACAATAGGCAGCTCGCAAAAAATATATATTTATTATTTTTTAAAGAAGATATTAAAAAATAAATAATATTTTAAAATATAAAAAAATGAAAAATAACATAGCAAAATATGAAGTGATGAGAACAAAGGATTTTCAGAACAATGGACACTGCCTGTCACATATTGTTCTAAGAAGGCGATGTGTTCTAATATGGAGTCTTCCGAGAAGATTAGGTGAGGCCTTCAAAAACTTCTCAAAACGCTGACCAGGGCCTTCACTGGGATATATGCTTATGTTATGCAGATGCAAATTGTTTATTATAGGAAAATATTCATATTTAGGTATATATTTTTCGCAGTTATAATATAAAAATCATGGTTATAGTTATAACACAAGTTTCTTTTCAAATGGAAACAGAAAAACTAAGATATAGATTCTTCTATGCATCCAAGGATTCAGTAGAATTTTCCAGGTACAGAGAAAAGCAGTGAAGTACTTCAGAGCAACTGTATCATGAAATAATGTAAAAAAAATCAGCTAGCATACGCTGCTGCCCACAGTTTCTCTGTCTCTATAATCTAGTATCAGACTAGTTTTGAGGAGGTTCATTGAGACTTTGAACATTTATTCTTCAGGCCAAGCCGTCTGGTCACTGCTGAAGAATGAAGAACCTCACCTGTGTTCCTGTCTTCTAGTTGAACCGAGGATTCTGCTTCTGATAATTCTGGTAAAGTCTCTACAGCTGCCTGGATGTGTGAGTACAGTATTGAAAGTCTTGTTCAGTGCTGTTTTTTCCTGATGTTCGAGTGTTTTGTTGTCCTGTGTGTGTGTGTGTGTGTGTGTGTGTGTGTGGGCTGTCCATTGGGTACAAATAAAAGAACCTATTTTTAGGGAGGGAGACCCTTTGCAAAATACACTTCCCAAAGATGGCAGCATGTGAAGGGCATGTTGTATAACCGTTAGCTCATAGCAAGAGATGCATTCGAAATAGAAACCTGAATTGAAATTGTGAGGTATTTTCCACATCTCCAGGTGTACACTGCAGTCTTGACTGTAATGTACTGCTGTCAGTTTCTATACTAAGCATAGTATTTATTGGTTTTTGCCCCACTCTAACTATCAAATAAAGGGGTTATTTTCAAAATGCCAGCAAACACAGTTTTGTCTCCCTTTACATAACCTAAGTTGGCTCTCCATTAGTCCTGCTGTTTCTGCTTGATGTTTTTTAGTGTTTCGTGTTTCACATTTAATTTTGTTTACCAGCTGGTTCTTATTTTCAGACTTAAAAGAAACGTTTTAGCATTTTTAAATAAATGTTTTAATTGGTCCTGATTAACTATTATTTTCCTTCATCCAAAAAGATAAATAAATGCATTTGCCTCACCTTTTACTAAAAAAATAACCTTTTTTCTTCACTGACATTGTGTAATATGAAGACTTGCACTCCAAAAATAACATGATTTGAAAAACGTGTATGGCAAAGCTGTATCAAAATAATGGTTGGTGGGAGAATCTAGTTCTTTCAAGTAACAAATTCCTAATGATTTCTGTCCAGCCATAAAACAAATGATCAAAGCAAGCACACAAATCTTACCCCCAGACACCCGATAGATTGCCTTGATCTGTTATTGCAGGACCCATCTGGCCGGCTTTGTTCATTCCACCCCCTCTTAAAATTTATGGGGGCCTCTCTCTCTCTCTCTCTCTCTCTCTCTCTCTCTCTCCAGTTGCAAAGTGACCAGACATTTAAACAATAATAATAATAAAATAATATAAAAAATTAAAGAAATCTGCATAAGCGAGATGAGGCAGAAAAATATAATTAAAAGAGCAGGTGACTGACAGTTAATTTGTTTATTTATTTGAAACTACAGCTAAGTGTGTGGAATGAATTTTTTAGATGTGGGTAACAGGTATTTACACTGTAATGGTGTTCACTCATTCAGGTTTGTGAACAGATGTGTTTCTCTAGAATGGAAGTTCTTAAAAAGAAGTTTGGAAAAGTTAACTTCATTCAAAGAAAAAGTTAATGATTTAAAAGGCTCCATGGATACTCCAGACATGACAATGAATGTTTTTAAGCCTCAGATGACATTGTTTCCAGGTCTTTGTCCTGAACATGCACTCAGTCTGCCCTCCTGTATTGATTCCTATCCTTTCACATACTTTGGATTATTTTAAGTAAAAAATTAGAAAAACATAGAAAAAGACAGCCCCGTCAGATTCTTGTTAGAATAAAGAATTATAATATTACTGTTGTATGTTGCCATTTATAATTTCCAGCTGTGGACTTCTTTAGTGTCAAATAATTGCTTATTGCTTATGTCGCCTGTTTATTTTATATTCAGGATTTTCAATATGTGAATCCCAATATACAAGTTCATGTGGGTCTTTTCTAATTTACTCCTATATAGAAAAATAATGTGTCTAAATTGTCAGTGGTAACTGTCATGAACCAAGAGCCTCCCTAGGTGTCACAAGAGTCTGAACAATACAAGGTGCCAATAAGAAACAAGTAGATCATGAAAGGACAAATATTATTTTTTAACTTTTCGATTTTATTTTCCTTTTCATAGTGCTCTCCTTTTATTTACCCACATTATTTGAACAATTTCCAGACATTCATTTTTTTTTGCAATTTATGTTGTGACTGGAGTAAGTTGAACAGTGACATTCAGAGGTTTGGGATTCCTACCTTAGAATCACCATTCCAAAACACTGTATGTGTTTTTGGTTGCTTCTGAGGCAAAGAAAGGAGTTACAATAGCAGACAAAGTTCAATAAGATCTAAAAATACAGTCAAGAGAAAAAGGTAATACCCCTTCTTTTTGTTATTTGGTTTTATATATCAGAACAAACTGTAAAAAGAGATAAAGCTAATCTCAGATGACAAAACATAATAAATCTGTTGTTATTTATTAAACAAAAAGCTGTCATCCAAAGGAAATTGCACACATACTGATTCCATGTTAGTAAAGAAGATAATCTGAGCCATGTGCTGCTAATCAGGTGCACTTGATTAGCTGATGGTCCGGATGTCCCACTTCCTCCATTTAAGAGCAGTTCAGAGTGAAGCATGCAGGTGGCACCAGCATCCCACCAGAGACAAAAGACATGAAGTGCGAGAAGCACTCACTGCTGAAAGGTTATAAAACCGTTCAAAATAATTTTAATTCCACGATTCTACAGTGAGGATTATCATCTTGAGATCGTAATACACATTCCTGACCGTATATAATTATGACTTAAGATAGGGAAGCACTAATTTTTTATTGATGTGCATTATGGAATTTGTGAAATTTGTAATTGTATTTTATACAATGTTCAAAGAGGAGCAATTTACATGCTTGTACCCACAAGTCTGTTTAAAGCTAAAATCTCTTAAAAAAAATCGAATTCATCAATCATGAAGATTATGTCAAAAAGAGTAGGTCTGCATCAGGGATCTTCTTGAAATCCTTACCTCTTTGATTTTGTTATGAATGTGTTGACTCCTGGTTTATGCTTTTTGCTGATGACACTGGGTTTTGTAGCACCAGAAATAAGGGAGTAGAGAGGGAATTAGGAGAATAGAGAAGGGCTTTGCAGTATAGAGAACTGCAGATAAATGGGAAGGAGACAAAATATTTGAGGATTAATTATGATCAGGATTTAGAAATTGCATGTAGGGAGAGCTATTGATAAGAGTGGATAAGTTTAAATCCTGGGATACTGGGATCAGTGGTAGCCCAACATGGAGAACTAGATACAGAGATAATCCACAGAGTACAGCGCGTGATCAAAGAATCAAGGCATAGATTAAAGACAAGGTTTCTTAATCAGTAGCAAGACAAGCAGTGATGTATGCAGCTGAGACATGGATAGTCGGTGGATCACAGAAGAAGAAGCTGGGTGTTACAAAAATGAAAATATTAAGATAGACTAGGGGGCTTCGCCCCTTGCTCACTTTGCTCACCAACCCATTCCCCGTTATGAAGAGGGGGGCTGAACGCACCCCAAGAAGACGTGTCCGCTCCTCTGAAACCATGCTTAAACGGTGATACAATGGGATACAAGTCTTTGCTCGATCAGCTGTTGGCCTGCTGCTGCTGTTTTGCCGCCTAATCTGCATTTCACTTGCCTACCCTTTAACTCTCCCCTGCCCATGCTGTTGTGAAGAGTGTGGCTGAATGCACACTAAGGTGACGCAGTCACTCCTCTGAAGCCCCTCTTAAACGGTGATACATCTGTAAACAAGTAACTGTTGGTTTTTTTTCTGCATGGGTATCACGGGACTTGCTTACAAAGGCTGTAAGTATGACGTGATGTGCCTGTCTCACAGGATGTGAAAGTGTCTCTCTGTCTCTCTTCAAAAGATCACGTCTCGTCACCAGAAAAAAGTCTCGTCCCAAGATTTTTTTATATAATAGAGAGATGTGTGAAGTAACGGGGAAAGACAGAAACACAAATGAGACAATCAGAGAAACAACAAAAGTAGGAGATATCTTAGAAAGTACAGGAAATCTGGTTGAAGTGGTATGGATGCATGATGAGGAATGACAAAAGAGTGATGGAAATAGAAGAACAGGGGAAGAGAAAGGCTGCAGTGAACAGAGTAAAAGGACAGAGTGGACAGAGGAATAAAATTAGATTCATGTAAAATTAACTAAATTGGTCTGAAATTTCAGTGTAATTTGAAATTATCTGCTCAAGCTCAATGGTCTATGCTGATTGAAAAAATGATTCAGATATTTAATCAATATTTTAAAATATTCCTTGAATTTGCTATTATTATTTAAAAGTGTGGATTTGATCTCTTTCATGGAGATTTATTAAAAGTTTTTTGTGTGTGCTTTTGATTCTTTGGCAATATCAATCTTCTATCTCATCATAAATTTGCTTAACTCTGTCTGTGCCACCAGTGATGGTACACTCACTCCTTTTGTTTGACGGATTAAGTCCTTGGCTAAAGGTTGGGCCAAATGAATTCAGTGACTTACATGTGATACGAATTAGTAGGTAGGATTTTTTTTTTTAAATGATCAAACTGCACCTTTGCACAACATGCCAAATGTCACCTTTTTCAGATGCCTTGTCGTCTTTATTGTGGCTTTTAGAATTTTCTACATCCATAACATGATGAACAAAGATAAGCTGTGGTATGGAATCTCTGGGTTTGTGGTATTATAAAACTTGGCTCTGCTTCTTCCACCCTCTTGACGTTTTTCAACAAAAGCTTTTTTCCATATGCAGAATCTCACAGTACACTGCTACATAATAAACAGTTCAATCAGGCAAACCATTGACTTCATCTATATGCTAAATTGTCCAATCTGAAATTCAATATTATCGAAATTTGCCAATTTGGGAATTAATGTGGTCCTTAACGACCAATTTTTTTTCTTATGCATCCTGTATGGATCTGGCACAGAAGAAAAATGGAGCTGCTACACTTAAAACTGAAAGGTGCATGACAACATTCACCATATTGAGTGTTAGAAAGGAAAGAGATGCTATCAGAAGTGAGGGAGAGCTTATATTCAGATTTTTGAAATAGCCAAACTGTGTTCCCCACTGTTGCTGCACACTTCAAACATTGATTTTTTGTGTATTAGGGGGATTTGCTCCCTGCTCGATTTGCTCGCCAAGCCCCCTGGCCTGTGCTACACGCCAGCCACTTCACGTCCCTGCCAATCGCATTTGTGGATTTCACTTTCACCAGACAACAGATCTTTACATTCTCATGGATACGTCTCTTCATTGGGAAGAAACACTACTTTTCCCTGATGGCAATATGAATTAGACAATCTACAAGTCTCTGACAAAAAGTTTAAATCCGAACAACGTATTCAATCTCTTTTCATTGTTCCGTTATTTCACTGAATAATAATTTCTGTTTGTTTGCACTAATGCGATCTTTACTATCATTTTTTTAAGACTTTCAAATTTTAGTACTTTCATTATTTCTAACCTACTCTGCATGTGTATAGCGCCAACGTTTTTGAATTGTTTACGATGTTCAATTTTGTCACCTACTCTTTGTCTTTTATTTCTGGCCCCGGGCGTGGTTAAATTTCTTGGCACAAAGTCTCATCTCATGGGACATGAAAGTATCTCTCTGAAAAAGTTACGTCTTATCCCAGGCTAAAAAGTCTCATCCCAGGATTTTTTTATTATAATAGAAGAGAAATTTGTTACCCTCAGTGTAGCATACTACACAAAATAAACTGATTTAAAGTCAATTGAACCGGTGTTCCCAGAAGGAGGTCATTCATCTTTCAGGGCACCCTGGATATCATTGAGAGGAGTCACAGCGCACGGTTTAATGGCAACTTTTGTCTGTACCGGGAACTGAGAAGGATGGCTGCAAGGGTTCTGAGGGCAGATAAAGGCATTTGTTAGAGGAATATATGAGCAAGTGACACACCATCTGTGGTCTAGCAACCCACGTCCTGCTTACAGAGGAATCAAAGCATTACGCACATCTGAATCTGTTCCTCGGAGAGTCGCAGTCAGGGCAGCTGATGGAATGGTCCTTACAGATGACACTGCAGTTGTGACCTGCTGGGCTGACTACTTTGAGCAGTTGCTCAAAGCTGATTCTCCGGCTAGGTAGTTGGATATCTCTGGGTCCACGGCCCTTGAGGCTGATCCTCTGATTAGCTGTGAACCACCCAATCTCGCCGAGGTTGCACAGGTGGTGAACTGGCTGCAGGGATCTGTTGCATCAGGGGTGAAATTCTCCAGGCAGGTGGTAAGGCTGTCCTCCTGGCATTGCAAGCAATCTTTGCTTCCATTTGGGAGACTGGCATCATTCCAACTGACTGGAAAACAGGACTTGTCGTCCCTTTCTGGAAAGGGAAGGGTGATCGCCTGAACTGCAGCAACTGCTCTCAGTGCCGGGTAGGGTCCTTGCTAGGGTCGTCCTCAATAGGATCCGTGATCACTTGCTCACCTACCAGTGACCGGAACAGTCTGGTTTTATGCCTAAGAAGTCTACCATCAACCGCATCCTAGCACTGAGGGTTCTCATCGAGCGCAAACGTCAATATCAGCAGAGTTTCTTTGCAGCCTTTGTTGATTTTTGTAAAGCATTTGACTCAGTTGATTGAGCTGCCCTGTGGGACATCCTGAGGGTTCGCGGGATCCCCTCGAGGTTGCTGGATATCATGGCCGGCCTGTACACTGGTACTGTGAGTGCTGTGCAGAGTGGAGGCAGAACCTCTGTGTTTTTATCAGTTGATTCTGGGGTTCGTCAGGGGTGTGTTCTTGCTCCTACTCTGTTCAAAGCTTGTATGGACTGGGTGTTGGGCAAGGTCGTGGGGTCAAGTGGCTGTGGGGTATCTGTTGGTGAAGAAAGAGTCACAGATCTTGACTTTGCTGACAATGCTGTGATCTTTGTGGAATCAATGGAGGCTCTAATCGGGGCACTCGAGAGACTGAGTGAGGAGTCTGAGTGTCTTTGCTTGCGAGTGTCCTGGATAAAAACCAAGATCCAGTCCTTTAATGACCTCTTGGGCACAGCCATCAGCAGTGTGTCTGTTTGCAGAGAGAGTGTTGACCTTGTTGAGAGGTTTACTTACCTTGGCAGTGACATTCATGTCTCTGGTGACTCTTCCTATGAAGTCAGTAGACGGATTGGGAGAGCATGAGGTTGCTGGAAAGGGGTGTGTGGTGCTCCCGATATCTATGCAAAAGGATGAAGGTCCAAGTCTTTTGAGTCCTGGTGCTTCCTGTCTTGCTATATGGTTGCGAGACATGGACGCTATCCAGTGACCTGAGACGAAGACTGGACTCCTTTGGTACTGTGTCTCTCGGAAAAATCCTTGGGTACCATCCTACATTGTGAGGGAGTGTCAGTTACGGCACTACGGCCATGTGGTGCGTTTCCCCGAGGGCAATCCGGCTCATAAGATCCTCATTGTTGGGGACCCGACTAGTTGGACCAGGCCAAGGGGTCGCCCAGGTAACACCTGGCTGCAGCAGATAGGGGGTCATTTCCAGTGGGTAGGACTGGACCACGTGTCTGCCTGGGGGGTTGCCAACCGGGATCCAGAGTTGTTTCGTTGTGTAGTGGGTGCGGGAACAGAAATGAATAACACAACAGGAAAATCATCTTGTGTACATCAGTGAATAAACAAAAGAATGGATGAAAGAAAAAAGAATATAGATATCGAAATGTCCAAAACCCAATCTATTGGGAATCAGATGGTGGACTTTACAAAACCTGAGCATAAATGAATAGACATGAACATCAATGAATTAAAGCAGTGATTTCTGACGGAGGAGTAGGCCTCTATATGTCTGATTTCTGCAGTATAATAGAAGAGACTGACAAACTGAAAATGTAATCAACAGAAACTGATTATTCAAGTTATTGCACCTAAAGGTGGCTCTGCAAGCTAATGAACCTGCAGGAAGAACTTATGTACACCCATGATTTTAGCAACTTGGCTGATCTCTTGTTGAATTAGACAGTGTTACATATTTTTTTTGTTTTGATATATTTTACTACTTCCCAAGGTGATTCTAAAAATGTAGGCAACTTCACATTCTTTGAGGCATTCATTTTAAATATTATAATAGATTCCAATACAATTGTAGTGCTAGTCTACAGACCACCAGGGCCATATTCATTGTTCATGAATGAATTTAACAACCCTTTATGTGATTTGGCTATAGATTATGATCACATAGTATTAATGGGGGATTTTAATGTACACATTGATGTGGAAAGTGACACTTTTAGCAAATGTTTTACTTATTTGTTAAATTCAGTAGGATTTTGTCAAAGGTCCAACTCATAATCATAACCACACATTAGATTGAATTATAACTTACAAATATTAAAATTCAAAATTTAAATATTACTCCATTAAATGAAGTTATTTCTGATCACTATGTAATTACGTTTGATTTGGTTCTGCCCTTACCAATACACTTACAGATTAACACAAAGACAGTACGACATCTAGATTGCTAGATCTGCTTCAAAATTTATAGATACTTTGAGTAAGTCAGGTGTAATTTTAAAAAACCATTTAGATCAAAAGTAAACATGGAAAACAATTTATATCAACTAACATCACATTATAACATGAGCTTGAGAGATGCTCTGGACACAGTGGAAAAATTATTCTTTGGGAATTTTTTGGGGATTTTTTCCTTGTCTTCTTAGAGAGTCAAGGCTGAGGGGCTGTCAAAAGGCAGGGCCTGTTACAAGCCCATTGCAGCACTTGTTATTTTGGGCGATACAAGAATAAATTGTATTGTATTGTAAATTGTTTTTTCGCATGACCTTTGGGGAACAGAGCACAAGATCAGCTGTTGTACAGTGTCGCTGGAGAAATTTTGGGTTAAGGTCCTTCCTCAAGGGCCCAATGCAGTAGGGTCTCTTCTGGCAGTAAAGTGATTTGAACCGGCAACCTTCCAGATATCAGTGCAGATCCTTAGCCTCAGAGCCATCACTCCCTATATAAATATAAAAATATGTTATATGTTATGTATCACCTGAAGTTACATTTTTCCTATTTAAGAATTCATGAGGTCTAAATGTTTATTAGTTATAGCAAAATGTTTAAAACTGTAATTGAGATTGTGTGTACTTACATTCACATGGCCTTATGCAATGAAAAGCATATGAATATACAGATAACTTTTTATTTAAAGGGAATAAAATTCAACTTATTAGTTCAACTGATATCATACACCTACACAGGCTAAGAACAATATACAGATGTACAGATATTGTGACTTCCTCTCTACATGAGGGTTTGTGGTTCTGGGTGAGTCCTCATTGGGACGTTTAGCTTGCCTGTCTCTTACCTATCTCACATTCCTTTTTCTAGCTGTACCATGTTGCTGTCTTCTACTGTAACACTCCCTCGCAATTCTTTGCTCATTTGTCTGAACCTCTCCTCACCAGGCTTCAGTGCATCTCTTTAGCCCTCTCCTCTGTCATTCAGCTTCTTAGATAGGTTCTCTGTTCTCTCAAGAGACAAGTTTCCTTGTTTCCCCTTGACTCCATCCTTACCATGCCCTCAAGTCCAACATCTCTGCATGTAGCTGCATGAGACGATATATCACAATTTCTGCGTATTGATGTTACTGTTTTTACTTATGGTTCCAATGAGAAGTCAATCAAGATTACACCTTTTATTGGCTAACTAAAAAGAATACAATATGCAGGCTTTTGGAGCAGCTTAGGCACCTTCTTCAGGCAAGATGTAAGGTTCCTAATATTGGTAAATTTAAAATAGGTTAAGGTTGTCTAACATGAGATTAGTTGATAATAGAGGAAATAACAAAACATAAATGCCAGTTTATACACTTTCTGGAGAAATATTCTCTGAGGATCCATTGAGAAAAGTCAAACTCTTACTGAGTTTGGTCACCCTGCCTCTCCTGGGGCCTTATTTATAAAGCTCGTCTATAGACAAAAAGAGGGTCCCAAATGTGTGTATGCAACTTTCCACACTTTCAATCAATAATAGAAAACCTGACAGGGTATCTTGAGTATATTTACAGTCCATAACATTTCAGAGAAATTTGGAAATGATAACACCCATGAAGAAGCAGAGAAATGCAGCCAAACCAGTTAAATAACGATTTGTGCGCATAATAAATTATATCACCAAACCATTGTTATAATGTGTGTTGATGGGACTGTATCCAGCCTGGTTGGAATAAGTTCTTTTGTAATTGCAGCATGTTAGATAACCTGAAACTATATACAGTAATCCCTCGCTATATCGCGCTTCGACTTTCGCGGCTTCACTCTATCGCGGATTTTAAATGTAAGCATATCTAAATATATATCACGGATTTTTCGCTGGTTCGCGGATTTCTGCGGACAATGGGTCTTTTAATTTATGGTACATGCTTCCTCAGTTTGTTTGCCCAGTTGATTTCATACAAGGGACGCTATTGGCAGATGGCTTAGAAGCTACCCAATCAGAGCATGTATTACATATTAACTAAAACTCCTCAATGCTATAAGATATGCTTCCCGCGCGGTGCAGATTGTTTGCTTGTCTCTGCCTCTATCTCACCCTCTCTCACATTCTCTGCGCCTGACGGAGGAGATTTGAGCAGAGGGGCTGTTTCAACAGAGGCTGTTTGCTTAGAAGATACTGACGCTCCTCTGAAAAATGCCGCTTTACTTAAAAGCACACGTATTGATTTTTTGATTGTTTGCTTTTCTTTGCGAGCGCTCACTCTCTCTCTTAAATTCTCTGCTCCTGATGCAGAGATTCATTTGAAGAAAAGATATATTTGCATTCTTTTAATTGTGAGAAAGAACTGTCATCTCTGTCTTGTCATGGAGCACAGTTTAAACTTTTGACTAAAGGGTGTTATTTCATGTCTAGAGGGCTCTAATAATGTTAACAGTGTGGGAGAGTTTATAAGGGCTTAAAATATATAAAAATAACCATACAAACATATGGTTTCTACTTCGCGGATTTTCACCTATCGCGGGGGGGTCTGGAACGCAACCCTCGCGATCGAGGAGGGATTACTGTAGATATAATATAAATAGGCGATACACCTCCCTTAGTGATAGGGTGGTAAAAAATTGCATAGGAGAAATAACTTAGTTTTCTTTAATGACGGTTTATTCGGCATAACAGATGAGGAAGCCATGACAAGACCTTTCGGGTAGTGAGGGCCCAATGTGAAGAGTCTGCCATTTTTGTCGCTGTGTTGGAAGGTGTGGAAAATGAATGTTCTCTTCGTTCCCTTGTACTAATTCATGTCTGATGTAAAAGCATGCTTTGCTGAGTAAAACAGAAAAATATTTGTACAAAGGACTCAAGGTCTAAGATTCCACACATGAGTCTGCCTTATCACGTTTTCCCTTAGCTTACATCTGAACACCATAACAAACGGGGTCAAGAAATCAAGTTTTACAAGGGGCATTGAAGGGGCTCGAGGATTGTGTATAATAAACGTGTTGACTGTTGAATTTCATAATGATATTAAATCACGCATTCTAGGGGTATAAAACGGGACCCCACCCAACAGACTGGGTTCAGAAGAGCCCTGACGCTGTCATGTATATTTGATTGTCTGCTTTTCTGAAACTTTTCTCACTGTGACACTGCAAAATAAAGCTGCTTTATAATTCCACCTGCTGTCTTGTCAGAAGTCTTCGTCTACAAAGGATTTTCAGGATCGGGTGATGTTCTCTCCCATCTGTCCATTGGCTTCAAAGGTGTGCCGGGCAATGTTCCAAGGTTTTATACCCTTTCTCCACGTGCAGGCCCACACTTAGGTAAATCATGCCATTCCAAACAAGGAAAAGAAGATCCAACGTCATGCTGACTCTGACACACAGAACTAGTACACGGCCCATTTCGCAGTTGTCCTTATCTTGTCTTCTAATGCTTGCCTAGCAGTTCTAAATGATGAGCCCCTGTGTGCTAAATCTGGCTTTGTGTTAGCTGTACATGTGAGTGGATTTATAAAATACTTTTTGTACGGTGACATGTTAAACTTATTAACTTATTACAGGGACAAACATATTACACCTCAAAAGTGATGAATATAATGTACAGACTGTATTTTAGTTCCCTTGAAAAAGCAGCCAGCGCTACATATAGTATTTGCACTGAAGAACTTTTTTAATATATTATTTTTTGCCAGTTTATATCGGCTACTTGTTGTCTCTTCTCAGTGAAATGGCTGACAGGTCAGGAATATCTCAGCCAAGCTTCACTCCATCATGCCGGCTGATCATTCAGTTTTCGTATGGTGTGGTTGTACATACATAAAACATTACATGTTTTTAAAAACATAAAAAGGCCATTTGCAGCAGTGTCCAGTTCTCCTAATGTAATTGGTGCCCGTTACTGCTCTCATATTGCAATAAGCGACCCTAGCCAGAATGAAGGTGCTTTTGGCAACCATAAGTAGTGATTATAAATGAATGCACAAGTCATGTGTCATACCATGAGGTGGCTGAGAAACACTGTGTCTTCATGACCTGGGTCAGCCCGTGATTCATTCATTTTGAGGCAAAGTAGCTTTGGCAGACATGATGGCACTGCACGTGGGGGCTGGCTTGTTTATAAGGTAACTGGCTGAACACTGATTTTCATATGACCTGCACTATTCATTGTAACAGCAATGGCATCATTACATGGGTCAGGTTATAGCGACTACCCACTCAGACACTGGTGCCTTTCCCTGATCCCTGGTATACAGATGAGAGGTGTTATAATGTCACGCGTGATGTTGCTCACTCAGATCCTCTTGAATGCAGGTGGCAGCGTCTTGATGCAACAGGAGTGAACTGCTCTACCAGCCAATGAAGTTCTGTGGCATTGGGATTGTATACATATGAGGTTGATTAGCACGCTCCATATAACAATGTTTCAGGTGGGCACTGTTCGACATGCGTTTTTGTATGCGTATTTACAAGAATTGAACAGAAATGTGCATTGACCAGGTTTTATAAATCTGATTTTTTTTTTGGTGTACGCATTTTCCTGTTTTATGGTGTGTGCAAATTTTCAGTACAAGGTTTTATAAATGAGGTGTCTCTCTTGATGTTCAAAGTAGGTTTGATTGTTGTGAGGACTAAAGATAAGATCAGTGTACAGGCAGGCCATCATATCTAAAATGCAGGATCAGGGCTTTACATTTACAATGACAGAACATTCTTAACCATCTAAGCAACATGCAGAAGCGATTAAAAAGGCAAATAAAATATTAGGTTATGGTAACAGAAAAACAAAATATATCTTGATGTGTTGTATTATTTCTGTGTGAATTTGTGAGTACTTGGGGTGTATCTGTCCTATGCAACTAAGATATTCTGTGCCTATCATTCCCTGTACAGTTACTGGGGGAACAATTAGATAATGACAATTAACACCTTTTTATTGTTTGTTCTTAATTATAATTTATATATAAGGAGATTCTATTTATTTAAATGTGTGCCAAAGACAACTAATATGTTTAACTGTTTTAGTACTTTTATATAATATTAAATCATATTAATTGAGCGAACACTGGCATGTGTGACTGCCGCTGCTTTCTGGTATACTGTAATTTATATCATTTGTCTTATTGTTCTTTTTCTGTGGAACTTAAAACTGAGTAATTTGACGTTATCAATTTAATCTTGGATTATCAAGTGTTATCTGATTGTTGGATTATTTCTTCTTTTATTCGGGACTGGGTTTTGCTTGGGCTGAGCTCAGGTTACAGTGTTGGTGTCGGCGTCATGATGTGGTTTTATTGATTGCCAGCCTGGATCCTTCTTGCCTGGATTGCTTTTTCTCCATTGCTGCATTCGGCAGCTTCGCTGTTTCAGTATATAGCAGCTGAATTCTTCCAACTGTGACTTTGCTCAGATGAGCCACCGACAGCATAGCAAGTCCACCAACGCATCGTTGTCCTGAATACATCCACTGAGGACATCGTCTGAACTTCATCTACGACAACACCAAACAAAAACAGTCGTTCTGGTCTGTAAACTCTTGCCCGTTTAGGAACTCAGGTCAGCAGCATACCAGCTGATTTACCCAGGTCAACCAGCTCTGGGCCCAGAAAGAACAGATTGACTATTGGACTACTTAACATCCGTTCTCTGTCCTAATAAGGCCCTTTAATTTTTTGATCTTGTGGAGGATCATAAATTTGATTTCTTTTGTTTGGTTGAGACCGGGCAGCAAACTAATGATATTATACAACTTAATGAGTGTTGCCTGCCTGGGTTTGTTTACATCCTTCTTCTTGTGATACTGTATAATGAGAACTTTAAAGTGGCGTATTACTCTAAACAAATCGTGTTTGATAGTAACAAAAGAGTTTTGTTTACCACTACTGTATTAACAGAATTCTTGCACCTCCTGGTATAATTCCATCTCATATGTACTGTACTGCTACATGTGATACATTCTTGACCTTTTTTTAAAACCAAAATTGATAATATTCATCAACAGCTAGCATCTTCAGTACATACGGCATACAATTCTTATTTAAATATTTGAAATGACTGTGGTGGGTTGGCACCCTGCCCGGGATTGATTCCTGCCTTGTGTCCTGTGTTGGCTGGGATTGGCTCCAGCAGACCCCCTTGACCCTGTGTTCGGATTCAGCAGGTTGGAAAATGGATGGATGGATGGATGGATGGATATTTGAAATGAACCTCCTTTGACTTCTCTATACACTTTTGAATTGGCCACTGAAACTGAAATTCCTCATCTTATTCATAACTCTAGATCTGCCACTTGTCAGCTTGAACCCATGCCAACCCGACTGGTAAAAGCCTGTTTGCTTTCACTTTCTTCACTTATAACTGATATTATTCAGTCCTCTCTAAGATCTGGTTTTGTTCCATCATCCCTTAAATCAGCTCTAATAACTCCAAATTCAAGAAACTTTGTGCTGACCTTAATAACTTCAATAGTTGTCATCCTATATCACATCTACAATTTGTTTCAAAAATTCTTGAAAAGTAGTGGCAGCACAGGTTAATGCTCATCTCACAGATATCAACCTGTTTGAGTTGAGTTCAGTCTGACTTTCATCCAAAATATAGAATAGAAACAGTCTTGGTAAGGTTACTAATGACCTATTGATGGCTGCTGATGCTGGGCTTTTAACAATCCTTGTCCTACTCGATCTGAGAGCAGCCTTTGTTACTCTATCACATAATATTTTATTGAAACTACTGGCTGCCATCGGCATTACTGGGACCCCTCTTATTTGGTTTACTTTATACCTGTCTAATCACATCCAGTTTGTTCAGCTAAAAAACTCTCAATCACAATCACGATCCCTCCTGGTCACTAGTAGTGTTCGCAAGGGATTGGTGCTTGGCATATTGCTATTTTAAATATATCTACTCCCTTTAGATGGCATTTTTAAGAAATTTTGAATCAATTTTCATTGTTATGCACCTCTATATATCCACAAAACCCAATTCTGTCCTTCCTTCTTCCTGCCTCAATGGTTGTCTACTTGAAATAAAATCTTGGTTCTCTTCCAGTTTCCTCCAACTCAATATCCATAAGGCAGAGGTTCTCCTCGTTGGCTCTAAGTCTGCTTTAACAAAATCTAATCATTGTTCACTTAACATTGATGGTACCTCAGTCTACCCCTCCCCTCAGGTTAAGAATTTGGGTGTTATTTTTGATAGAACTTTGTGTTTTGAATCTCATATCAATAATGTTACACAGTTTTCTTTTTTATCTCTGTAGCACTGCACACCTGTGACCCTCGCTCCCACTAAATAGCACCGCTCTCTCTACTCACGCGTTGGTCACTTCCCACATTGATTATTGTAATTCTCTTCTCTTTGGTCTCCCACATAACCTCCTCCCTAAACTCCAGCTTGTTCAGAACTCAGCTGCCTGTATCATAACTCAGGCCTCTTCCATACAACACATTACTCCATCTCTTAAGCAGCTTCATTGGCTTCCTGCAGAATTTCATATTGATTTTAAAATTCTTTTGCTTACCTTCAAAGCACTACGTAACCTTGCTTCATTATAGTTCTCTGACCTCATACATGTCTGTACCCCAGCTGCACTCTTAGGTCCTCCACATCTGCTCTCCTTTTCAAGTACACCTGATCACCATGGGTTTGAGGGCATTTAGTTGTACTGATCTTCGTTTCTAGAACTCACTACCACAAAACACTGAGGATATTGATTCCCTACCCATTTTCAAATTCCATCTTAAGACTCATCTATTTAGATTGCCTTACTTTACGTGACCTTAGGCTGTATTCTTATTTGCCTTGCTTAATTTCAGTTCCATACATATATGTATATGTGTATATTTACATGCATGTTTGCTTATTGTTAGTTTTATGATTTTATTGTTTGTAAAAAGTCCTTGGCTGTTTAGAAAAGTGCAGCGAATTAAAATGTATTATTAATATTATTAACGATTATACCATTTATGCATATGCAGATTGGTGCAAACTAATGTGTTTCTTGATGGCATTATGTAAATGAGCTTAACTTACTTAAGATTGTCGCTGCTATTTCTTTTCAGTCTTGTCATGCTGAACTGATGGACCCAAGGACATCCATTATTGGATTAATTAATAATGGCTATCTTGACTAATCTTTATTAACAGTATTCCCCTGTCAGTTTTATTGTAAAAGCTGTTGATAATTAATTGTGGGGTGTTCGTTTGTTCTTGGGCTCTAACTTCTACCTACTAATATATTATTTTTTCTGTGTAGCTATCACTTATCCAATATTTTATCTTACAAGAAACTATCATCTAATTTAGCAACAGGAGAACTACAGTAATGTATGATTGATAAACACAACTGTGTGTCCTCAAAGTAAGACTGAAGATGAATATTATATTTCGAAATGATATCTCTATCTAATTATCTCAGTGGATGTATATTAGTGTGATGCACCATAGTGGCCACCATACTTACCTAAACTACTTATTTCTTGTTAAAAATAAAGATATGTAAAATTAATCCTACTTTAATTGAAGACATTTGAGCAAAGTGTTAAAATTCTTAGAGTACATTCAAGTATAAAAAAAAAACTTTACAAATCTGTATATGCCACCTTTGACCTTTTAAATTTGTTGTTTACTGCTGTTGTCTGATTTTGCATTTGAACTGAAAACCTTTGGCAACAAAAATTAATCTGTTTGATGTAAGAATCAAATTTAAAGGACTGCTCATTTCAGTTACAATTATGTTTAAATGATAAGTTTATCAAGTTGAAGTTATTTATATATAATTAATTTATTTATTCACAATTAAGACTAAAATCAAAAATGAATTTGCCACTTGAAATTGGGTTCTAAAGTCAAGAATTTTTTTATGATTATAAAATACCTAGCATGTTGTTACGCTTTAAAGTAAAGATGATGAGGCGCATGTCCAAATGTAAAAATGAAAGTCATAAAATGTCCCAAACTACGCATACATCCATCTTGAAACAGCAAAGGTTTTGATTTAATAAAATGTGCTTTGTACTTTTCTTTGGTCCTAGTACTAAATTTTACCACAGTTTCTTCACACTATTTTTTGAGGTAAGGCTACATTTCCTTTTGGCTTGTCTGTTCACAGCAGCCATCATAAGATATGTTTTGCGGTCAGCACAGGTGTAGCCCGTGTGATGATGACGTTATATCAACCCTCAACCCGACACAGACAGACATAGGAGGCACACTGATAAAACAAATAAATGTTTTTATTTCTCTTTCTTCACCTGTGGGCAACGCCTTCCCCGTTCCCCACAGGCACAAAAGCACAATACTAATAATTCTTTTCCTTCTTACTGTCTTTTCTCCATCATTCCTCTCCAGCAAGCTTCGTCTTCCTCCTCCCAACTCTGGCTCCTGGAGGAGTGGCTGCTGGCTCCTTTTATAGCCCTCCTGGAAGTGCTCCAGGTGTTTGATGACCCATTTCCGGCTGCCCTTCCAGGTGTGGTGGACGAACCGCCCACACAGGCTCAGGAACAGTTGCAGCAGCCCCTGGTGGCATCCCCGGATCCCAACAGGGTTGTAAAGAACTTCATCTCCCATGGATCCCTGCAAGAATCCGAGGCACCACTGCCACCCATGGGGGCTGCCATCTAGTGTCTCTGGGGAGGTACGGCTCTGTCCATGCTTGGTCCCCACACCATATAAAGAAGAGGCGTCCTGGCCGTCCACCACACCCCATACATTGATTAATCACACTGCATTTCATTTTTATCAAGGTCTTAGATTTTTGAAAGAGGTAAGGCCACCAGAATTTTGTTACTGTGTTTAAAATGCAATCAACATTTAGTATTAGGTACATTATGTAGGGTGTCATGTTCATTCATGATAAAAAAAAATACTGAGTAAATGAAAATGAGAGAGTATGTGATAAAGTTAAACCACAATGAAACAGACTGATTATTGATTGATTATTACTAATTATTGAATTTTATAGCACATTCTGAGTTGCTTTTGCTTAGGATAAGGCAATAAAAGAACAACCGAGGAGAATGCTTTTGAGTGAGTATCAGTAATTAGTAACTTTCGCTGTTTCTTATTGATTGTTGTCTACCCCAGCCTATAAAATGATGACACAGTTCTGAACATTTTGAAAATATTTAATCAACATTGCATTATTTTTATCACATCTCTCTATTATAAAAAAAAATCTTGCGATGAAACAAGACTTTTTTCCTGTGACCTTTTGAAGAGAGACACTTTTATTTCCTGCGAGACGGACAAATCACATCACACTCACAACCTTTGGAAGCAAGTCCTGCGATACACATGCAGAGCAGGTTAGAGATAATGGAAGTAGGAAAATTCGAAAGCCTGAAAAAATGAGAGTAAACATTGCATTAGTGCAAACAAACTGAAAATATTACTCAGTGAAATAACGGAACAGCGAAAAGAGATTGAATATTCAGCTGCTGTACAGGCTTTTAAACATTTGAAGCGCCGCACGAAGTCCAGATCACACGGCACGGGAGCAGCAGGAAGCCAGCAGCTGATCGAGCAAAGGGGAGGTAAAAAAACCTAATGTATTTGTTTCCCATTGTATCACCATTTAAGAGGGGTTTCAGAGGACTGGCCGCATGTTTTTGGGGTGCGTTCAGCCGCCCTCTTCATAACAGTGAATAGTACTGGCTATGGGGCAAAACCCCCTAGTTTAGCAAAAAAACTGCGACTGACCATAAGAGTGACATTTTTTTCAGTGATTATTATCTACTTTTCTAAAGACCAGAAACTGCAATTCACATCAGGATACCAACGTTAAATAATGTTAGTTGTAGCAGAGGCAAAAAATGAGCTTTTAAAGTTACAACAAAAAAAAAAACAAATTAAAGGAATGTGTGGCCCTGGGACTGAAAGGTAACCAAGGTGGAAGATGAGCAGTGAAGTAAAGTGCAGAGCCAGATTCCTTTCCTTCCTAAAGAAACATGGATATACTGTATTGCAATATGTGTACAGTTTCATGACACTCCACTAGATAATATGCTTTGGCCAAGTTTTTAAGCTTTTAACTTTACATTTGGACTTATGTGGCATCATTTCCATTTTAAAAGCCAAGAACAGGCACAGTTCAGGTCAGCTGGGGGAGCATGAACTGGTACAGCACATTGTCAAACCGCCCCATATGACAAAACAGCTCAGATTTCTGGTTGGCAACTCCCCAGACAGTCGTACATTCCAGTCCCACCCCCAGAAAATGACCACCTATCGCCACAGCTAGGCGTCTCCTTTGCCTGGTCCAGCCACTCAGGTCCTTAACAATGAGGATCTTTTGAGCCTGACTACTCTCTGGGAATTGCACCTCATGTCCATAGTACCGTAACTGACGCTCCTTCACAGTGCAGGTAATGTGCCATTCGGGACTCCGTGAGCAAGCCAGTCAAACCAGAGGTACCCAAGGATTCTCCAAAGAGACACACAAGCACAAATATTGTTTTAAATTAATAAAAATGCTTTATGGTAGAACATCATTTCATGTAGCAATTTATATTATATAAAATATAAAATGACGTAAAGAAATAACTTTGACTTGAAAAGTATCAAAAGTTATCCTTTAATATTTTCTGTTCATTCATATAGACTGGCAAATGTGCAGCTTTTGTGTTCTCTATGCCTTAATTTTTAGCATTCTAATTTAAGAAAAGGAGTGGCATCATAATAACATAGTGTCTAAAATTTCAGTTAATGGCTTGTGCTTTGAGAAGAGCTGCTGGTTATTTGTAAGACGATCTTCAATACTCTCACAGCTGTGGTTTAAGGTTCTCAAAATATCAATGAATTTTGAAATAGTGTTATATTTCTGGGGCAGTTAGTGTTGCTGCCGCACTGCTCCAGTCTCCTAGGTTCACATCCAACTTTAGGGGCTGTAAGTGTGGCGTTTGCTCTTAACCCTGCATTCCTGAGAGGTTTCTCCAGGCACTTCCGCTTTCTCCCACATACTGTACTGTAGATGTGCAGATATGAAGGACTGACACCTTTCCACTGGTTTAGTGTGTGTGAACATGGGGGTGTGCTCTGCGCTCTACAGTGGACTGAGGCCCTCTCTAGATGTTTCATTCCTTGTTATAGTGAAGATACGAGGGGTGGCAGAAAAGTAATGAGACTGGCAACACTGCAAGCGATCTGGCAACGCTGCGCTGTTGTCCTTGATAGAGCACGTGTATCAGTACCCTCCCATAGCTCAGTGCGAGTTTCAACTCCTTCCGTTAACTATGTGATTTTTGTGACTGCTATTAGCGAACTTGTGTTTTTGGTTGTGCGTCACACAAAATGGAACAGCGGAATTTGGAGCAACATTGTGCCATTAAATTTTGTGTTAAGCTTGGAGAATCGGCAAGTGTGACGTTTGAAAAGTTAAAACAGGCCTATGGGGAACATTCTTTATCCCGAGCTCAAATTTTTCAGCGAGGCCTTCAACTTCGAAAACCAATGAAAACATCGAACCTGTGAACACTCTTGTGAGATCAGACCGTCGTTTAACATTAAGAATGTTGAGTGAACAATTAAATTTGAACAGATTTACCGTTCATCAAATTTTGACTGAACATTTGCACATGCGAAAGGTCTGTGCCAAAATGGTGCTGAAAAACCTCACAATTGAGCAGAAGGACAATCGAAAAAACGCATTCCTGTGGTTCCCCAGCCCCCTTATTCACCTGACCTCAGTCCGTGTGACTTTTTCCTTTTTCCTAAACTGAAAAATGTCCTCAAAGGATGTCATTTCAGGACTTTAGAAAACATCCAAAAGAGTGTAACGGACATGCTGAAGACCATACCGGTTGAAGACTTCCAGCGCTGCTACCAACAGTGGGAACAACGTCTCCATCGGTGTGTAGCTGCCCAAGGGAACTACTTTGAAGGGGATAACATTGATGTTTGAAAAAAATAAAAACTTTGGTAAATAAAAAATCAGTCTCATTACTTTTCTGCCACACCTCGTATGTTGCATTTTGATTTGAGCTGATGACTACTGTTTCTGTCACAGACCTATTTTTTTATAGACTTTAATTGATTAAGTGAGAACTGTCCATCATGATGTCATTAGGGGGGGCCTTTAAATTGATTAGAGTTTGGGAATATGTAATCAGCTTGTACTGGGGTGAAAATGCCTTTTAAGGTTTCTTGAATAATACTCATAATATTTAAACTTATATGATGTGTTAAAATAGGAATATTGGATTATTTAACTTAGATGCAGCTTTTAAGTGAATACAATTTGTAAGCAAGTATGTGGAGCATAGGAAAGGTTTACATTATTTAATAGGAGTCAAACATGGTTGGGCAAGTGCTGTTAAGCAGTGTAAATGCATGGAAGAAAGAGCTGACATTCCAACTGGGATGGAGTACAATTCCTTACCAGGCAGGAGCTTACAATGGAAGGACAAAGTGGAAGGAGCTGCAGCCCGGTTGAGATGGTTGATAAACCTTGTTCTAGTCGGGGAAGAAGAGTAAGAGATGAGGAGTCAAAGTCTGGAGGACGCAAATGGCACCCTCCTGATTGTGTCTGGGAGCTGGGGCTCAGTGACACCTCCTTGTGGTCACAACAGAAATGTTTAGTCAGCAGGCGCATTGAATATTAAATAATAATCTGAGGGCTGATGTGAGATATGCAAATGTAAAACCACATACTAATGTAGCGCCATAAAAATTAGATTGTACAACCTTTATGATCACGTAAAATAACGTGTGTGTGTGTGTGTCTTTGTAAGAGTATATGAAATAAGTGATCAGGACTTTTTAGTTAGCATGATTTTTATCTTTATGTATTTAACAATGTAGTAACGAATGGTTTTATTGAATCATACGGTTTGAATAACAAAATCCTTGACAAGTTATCAATTGTCCAATTTTTAACTGCAGCTACGTGACTTGCTAAGTCGTGCTGACTTGTCATTTGCCAATAGAATGACCTCTTTGAGGTTCTGACTAAAACAGTTCTGAGAGAACTCTTCTTAGTTTGACGGTGGGGAAAAAAGGCCACACAAACAATGGCGTTCACTTTACATGAAGCTATTCCAATGGTTCTTGGGAATATAAGACTGAACTCTGTATCTTCGCACACCTGATATGCAACATACATAGATAGATAGATAGATAGATAGATAGATAGATAGATAGATAGA